>ML787212.1:177820-221923 GCA_009831015.1 Picea engelmannii | reverse complement strand
CCTGGCAGGGTTCGGTGGTTGTAGAGTTGAACGATTAGACATTACTGTAGTGCCGAAGTGCGAAATACAAAAGACGCTGCATTCAAATCGAACCACGAACCTAACCCATGATCACATGGGAATGGAGAAGGAAAGAGAAAGATCCATCTTACGCTGGGCCTCCATGGGTCTTAAGGGGTTCGAATCCGGTAGAGGACCGAAAAAATTTGATTTAGGTAGTGGGTATGTTACAATTCAATAAACATTCTCACAATCCAAATGCAAGGGCCTCCCAGAACTACTCTGTGGTGGAGTATTTGTCTCAAACCCCTTATGCAATGTTAGCTTTGGAGGTCCTCCAGAGCTTCCCTTCCCAAAGAAAGGATTTGTTAGCTATCTTGGGATCTGATGAGACTTGTAATCCATGAATGATCATGCTTGATACAACTGACTTAAAACCTCATCTTCCTTACCATGTGATGTTTCAGATAGTAGTGGCTTACACCACAAAAATTTTTACTCAGAACATTTTCTACACGGTGGTTGATGAGGGTGCCTTGACATGCATGATGTCATTGGCGTGTTGGAAGGAAACTGGCCAACCCATTTTGTCTCCATCACCTATTCTTCTTACCACTTTCGACGGTCATTCATTCTGACCACATGGAATCATCCCCTCTTTCCCTGTGCAGTTAGGGCGGAAGACCGTGTGCATCAAATTTGAATTGGTCAATGCATCTCTCGATTACAATCTCCTATTAGGAAGGAGTTGGACTTATTCTATGAATGCACTAGTCACTACAGTTTTTTGGGTCTTGTTGTTTCCATACGAAGGTCAAATCGTGTCCATTGATCAGTTATCCTTCTCCCATCCTGAACCTTCATTGGGGGCATCCATGGTCTCGATGATTGATAACCCTCAACCTGACATTGTCAACATAGGGGTTGGTTTGTGCCCACCTTTGATGGGTACTTTTGATTACCCACCTCCTTTCGGTGATGTTACATTCATGTCTATTGTCCCTGACTAGCCTAAGGTTGAAATTTTTCAAGTCTCATCATTTCGTATGACTTACTTTGATGATCCGTGGAATCTTCCTTCCCCATAAACCATGAAGGAAGGGACAGGGCACCATGGCATGGCCATTCCTTTGTTTGTGACAAAATTTGCATACTCTATAGTCTAGCAAGCTTCTGTTGATCCCGATCTGACTCCCACACAGGATTTAGATCCGGTTCTCAAGCCTATTTGGGATTAATGTTTCCTTTCCGATATTGATTCTTTAAACTTAGTCTTTCCCTCAAACGAGGTGATTATCGAGGCAATGAATAGTTAAGACAGACCCTGGGATGATCTCGATCACAGATCTTATTTCCTCCCAGAGTTAAGAAGAATTAAAGCAGGTGATTTCACTTTGACTGTGACTAGAAATAGGTCTTTCCCTATGAATCCTTTGGCTACGCACACACTTTATGTTGAAGGAAATATGGAAACCATTGCTAAAACGATACCTATTGATATCTCCATAACCCTTGGCATCGTGGAGAATGTCTTTGTCAGAGAGGACTACTCTCCCAAAGAGATTCAAATTTACAAGGATTTATTTAAAGAATTTCATGATGTGTTTGCATGTTCTTATGAGTAAATTCTAGGCATAGATCAAAGAATCGTTGAACACAAAATCATGACATATCTTGATGCTAAGTCATTTTGGTAGAATCTTCATTCGGTTAATCCTAATAAAGAAGCAACTATTAAGGTTGAAGTGGAGAAATGGCTTAAAGATGGTTTCATCTACCCCATCCAATTGACTCAATGGGTATCAAATTCTATGCCAGTGAACAAAAAATAGGGTATGATTCACGTATGTATGGACTTCCATGATTTGAACAAGGCCTGTCCAAAGGATAATTTCTTCATGCCATTTATTGACTAGATAGTCAATGAATGCACAGGTTGCAAGGCCTTTTATTTCATGAATGTATTTTTAGGATACAATTAGATACATATCAAACCTGAAGACCAACACAAAACTGCTTTCATTTTTTCATGGGTTACATTCTCTTATCAGAAGATGCCTTTTGGTCTGAAAAATAGTGCAGCTATTTTTAAGTGGGCCATGTCTTTTTATTTCCATGATCTCAAACACATAGTCGAGGCTTATCTTGATGATTTAGCATCATGATCTCATAAGAGAGTTGATCATCCCACACACATCAGACTCATCTTTGAACGATGTCGCTACTACCAGATTCGGTTGAATCCAAACAAATGCATTTTTTAAGTAACATCGGGTCATCTGCTAGGTTTCATAGTTTCAACAACAGGGATCATGGTCGATCCTCTAAAGGTTGAGGCGATAGTTCAGTTGTCCCACCCATGCATAGTCCCTCATCTTCAGAGTTTACAGGGAAATGCAAACTTTTTATAGCATTTTATCGCAAACTATTTCGTGATCACAAAAGGTTTCATGCCATTACTAAAGAAAGACGTTCCATTTCATTGGGACGAAGCCATTCAACACTCTTTCGAAGAATTGAAATGTGCCCTCACGTCTTCCCCTCTGCTTTAGCCACCCGATTATAATAAATATTTTTTATTGTACTTGGCCACTGCCAAGTCAACCATCAGTATGGTCTTGGTTTAGGAGAATGATTTTCTCTCAGAATACATGATTTATTACCTGAGCCGAGGCCTGGTTGGACCAGAACTCAATTATTCCCATGTTGAAAAACTTGTATTGGCAGCAGTTCATGATGTCCAACAGTTCCGTCATTACATATTGTTTTGTAAGACCACCGTCATTGCCATTGTGAATCCATTTCAATACATGTTGACACGATGTGTAATCGGTGGAAAGATCAGTCGATGGATAGTTATCCTCTAGGAATTCAACTTGGATTTAGTTTTGGAGAAATCCAAAAATTCATTGGTCTTCATGAAACTCATATCAGAACTTCTGGTCGAATCAGATGATGTTATACCTGAGGAGTCACCTATCAAAGGAGACACATTTTTGATTGCATCTTTGGACCCCTAGTACAGAGATATGCTATTCTATATCCATACTTTGAAGTTCCCCACCTCTTCTTCTCATGATGAGTGTCGATGTATATGCCATCATGCCAAGAACTATCTCATACTCAAGGACACTCTATATCATCGAGGTGCATATTGCATCCTTTGTCGGTGTCTCACTCATGAAGAAGTGGAAATCATTCTTAACAATTTCCACACTGGAGCATGTGGTGGTCATTTGTCTGGGTTGGGAACAACCCAAAATATTGTACGCGTCAGTTACTTTTGGCCAACATTAATCAAATATTGTGTTGAATCGATCAAGAATTGCCCCCCATGTCAGATCGTTTCTCAGAATATGAGGGCACACCCTACTCCCATGTTTTCCTTCATCATAGTTGGTCCCTTCAACAAGTGGGGAATTTATTATGATACATGCAATCCCCTTTCATCAAGGGGGCACCATTATATCATCATAGCATTAGACTACTTCATAAAGTGGGTCAAGGCTATGCCAATGTTTAAAGATGATGGAAAGACAACAACTCTTTTTTTTTTTAACCAGATAATAGCAAGGTTTTTCGTCCCGAGAGATATTGTTATTGACCATGGTAGTCACTTTCAGAATAAAATGATGTCTAATTTAATGTCAAATCTTGGGTTGAGGCAAGCAAATTCTTCTCCCTACTACCTAGAAGCAAATGGTCAGGTGGAAGCTGTGAATAATTCTCTTAAGACTATTCTACAGTGAACGATCAATTCGGCCAATTCAAATTAGCATTTGATGTTTTACTCGACATTATGTGCCTACCGAATGTCTGTTAAGACTGCAACCGATTTCTCACCTTTTCAACTCCTTTACGGGTTGGAAGTAGTCTTGTCTATAGAGTGCCAGATCCTGTCTCTAAAGTTGGCAGTATAGTTATTTCCAGACATATCACCGCTTGAAGAGTGTTTATTGTATCTCGAGTAGCTCGATGAGTAGTTTCGTGATGCATCCTTGGCTAACGAGGCTTGCAAACAAAATGCCAAGTGTCAGTATGATAGGTTCGTTCATCCTCATATTTTCTTTGAATGTGACCTTGTCCTGGTCTATGACCAAGATAAGGACCCCTTGGGGGAAGGCAAGTTCAAACCCATGTGGTTCAGACCTTTCATCGTGAAGTAGGTTCTAAATAAGGGCACTTATCGTCTGTTTGAATTTGAGGGAAATGCTTTGGTGGAGCCTATAAATGGGCTCTACCTCAAAAAGTATTACTCGTAGGTGGGTCACCTTGGGTGACTTCTTGTACATATGTATAGTTCTTATACATTTTTGTTTTTAGTTTTTGTCTTTTTTGATGTCATCTTTTTCACTATGGAAAATGTTGAGTGAATTAGAGGTGTTCATTAGGTTTGTGGATGACACTAGATGACACACTTAGAGGTTTGCTTCCCTAGCTTGGATGGTTTTCACACCTCAAGGCTAGTTGATATCTTCAGGAGGTATATGTTTAGGTGACGCCACAAACAATTTTGTTGAATATAGCACAGTCTTATATTTGCTTCATGATGCTTTTTCACATGGTATCTCTCACCTCTGGTTCTACTTAGATGCTCAGCTAGTTGTGTCCCAATTAAATGGGGTTTAGCGTATTTACTATCCTACTCTACACCAATGGTTCCTTAGGGTACATATCTTATAATGAATATTTGATTACATCACATATATCCATGTTCCTAGGAGATCAATTCAAATCACAGATACTCTAGCTAATCATGTTTTAGATTGACATTTTTCACACATGTAATAAAAAGCACACACACGCACATGTAAATACACTTGTAAAATAAATGTAATCCATAAGACATAAAAAGATGTAAATACACATATATATATATATATATCGAAAATATCAGAGTACATGGGTGGGCGTTAGCGCCTCAAAAATATGTCTAGTAAGAGTCATGGGGCTTATGCCCTCAAAAAAAAAATACAAAAGGTTCCCTTGGAACGTAAGTAGTCTACCCTAGCTAAGGGCAGGGCCTGGTGGCCCTGCCATAATGAACAATAGCACTTGTCAAATGTCGAAATAGCTAGACCCAGGTCCATGGTACCCCAAATACATGATGTTGCATTGATAGTGGAAGATCCTTGATCTCTTACATAAGGACTACGTGAGTGAGTGCGGTGAGGTTCCACTCCACTCATCTCAAAACCCTCTCAACCTCTCCAGCTGGAGGTTCTCCTGCTATTGCGGTCATCCCTACCTCTGGTTGAGGATGTCGCCTGGTCCTCAAGAAGTCCATTGGATGCACTGGTCCCACATCTATACATAACAGATACATAAGTGTTAGATACTCTGGTATACAAAACAAAATGATATGTATAAAAAGAAATAAAAATTAAATAACTCTGAAAAACAAACTTACCCATCTCTCCTTGCTCCATTCCAGCAGGTACAGGCATGTCAGGATCTCTAGAAAAGTTTATCCTGGCATAGGGGTATTCCTCTATAGCTAGAATCTGTCGAGACCACCAGTCAAAGAAAGTATCGTTGAAGGCCTCAATGGTCCTCCCTCCCCCTTTTCACGACATCAATACTACCCATCTGCATAATGCTGGGAGAGAGGCCACATGCCCTCGTATCGTCTCTCGTAGACTAATACTGAGTACCCTCTTGAAGAAAAAGGAACAAAGAATAGTCTCAAACCCAAATTTTTTGTTCTCTCGTATCCGACACTCTGTTAGTTGTCTCTTCATGCAATCTAGAATGGTTGTACTCCAGTCGAAAACTTGTGCATTTAAGCACTGCACCGCACAATGCATGTGTGCCCGAGAGGCCTGATGTAAATTCACAGATCCAATGATCCACCCAATGAGTAGCACTATCACTTTCAGTGATAGATTGTTGATATCGTTTATCGACACCTAAGAACCCACTTTCTCAGTACCAACCTCACAATGGAGTCCAATCAACTCCTCATTGCTGTGAGGCCCAGGGGGAAAGGTACCCAAGTTGACTGGATCCCCTCTCCTTGAGAGACCAGTCAAGAAGTAAATATCTTCAGTCTTTGGATTCAACGACTGCCCCTCAAGCATAAATGTCTCAGTGTCAGGATGCTAGTAATCTATCAAAGCATTCAACAACCTGGGTTGTTCCCTCATGAACGGACACTGGAGGAATTTCAACAACCCACATTATGCTAATACAACAATAGCAACAGGGTCTTGTGAGACCAAAAAATAAATTTCTTCATGCTCCCTCTCTCTCCAATGGACATACATCCTACAAAATGACAATTTCATGGGGAGTTAACTCTTGCTTTTTATTTTTTTCCACATATTGGAGGGTGTATGCGGGTTGTATTGGACATAGTCATGTATGCAAAAATGCAGATTTTTTTCTGCACGTGGACATATGTGGGTTGTCCTAATACAGCCCGCATACACATAGGGCCAGACTTTTTAAAGGTCAATGCCCCCCCAAAAAACAAAAGGAAATGCAAAAAGGAAGAATGGAAATGCAGGAGGGGCTAGTTTGTACTTACTTGGTCCAAGCGGAAGTTCGTTTCGTCCACTAAAGTTCTCAGAATCAACTCTTTTGGCAAAGGTTTTTTTTTTACTTTTTTTGTCAATTCTCAATTTATAATGGTGACAATGAGTTGGAATCTTTTATTTATAGACTTTTTGGCCCCCTTTTTATCATTTTTTGGACCCTTTAGTTGGTTTTTCTAGCCTAAAAATCGTTTAGTGTGGTTCTTGAGTTTCTTTTGGGATGTTAAGATACTTTTCACTTATGGTTCGGTGAACTTTTTTGAGATTTGGGGAAATTTTAAGGTCCTTTGGTGAAAAGTGTTTTTTCCAACTTTGTGCATTTAAGATAGGATTTCGCCTCCACTTCTTGCAACTCGTTGTATTTTTTGCTTTTCCATAGGATCGATCCCACCAAATTTTGACATGAAACCCTCACTCTTTCCCTATAAGTGTCGTAATTTAGTGGTAGATCCTACCTTCACATGGATTCCCTAGGTAGATCCTGGTTGCATTTTGGTTTCCATATCGTTGCTAATGACTTTAGGCTCTAGAGTCCTTTTAGTCCTATCTTTATTACAAGTTTGGGCCTTCACATGTCTGGTATGTTATCATTCTTGGTTTCACCCTCGAGACTCCCAAAACAATGGGTCTTCTTTTAATCCCTTTTCAGACCCTCTAAACATGAAAATATTGTTGAGCAATCTTGTTTCCCTTCATGCTCGCCAAACTAAAATTCGAAGGCATGTCTGTTCGGTGGTATTTTACCCATTTTTCGGTCTAGATAGCCAAATGTATGAAAAAAGGTATATTCTAGGGGCCTCAGTTCTCTAGAAGAGTATTCTCAAGTATAAATTTAAACCTTTTTCAGGCATGAGGGACTAAATTTATGAAAAAGGAACCCCCATGGAGTCCATAGTTAAGCTATTTTCAAACTCCCTAAAATTGAAAATATTTTCGAGTGACCTTGTTTCTTCACACTCGTTAAATTGGTCAAGAAGAACATCCCTTACGAAGTTCATAGTTAATCTCTTTTCAGACTCCTTAAATATGAAAATATTGTCGAGTGATCTTGTCTTTGTCATACTCGTTAAAATGATTTTTAATAGACATTTTTTCGGTGCTAGTTTACCCCTTTTTTGAACAGACTAGACTACCTTCAAAAAAGGTACCCTAGTGGAGTCTCCTTTTAGGCTTTTTCAGACTCTCTAAAAATGAAAAAACACTAAGCTTACCTTCTCTGGGCTCATTAAAATTACACTGAGGGACATTATCATTGTGTCTTATTAATCAAATTTTCATTCCTGTGTCTTTGGCCTAATGTCGGCTCCATGTTGCTCTCAAATGAACCATCTGAAGCATGCCTTATATGCAAGCCTTGTAGCACTTATCCTCTATGTCTTGACACCTTGACCCATGGGGGATTTTTCCCGAGTGTCCTTTTTTCGACATATGTCCCCTTTCTTTGACCATCAATGCATTCCTTGCACTTGGAGCTAGTATGTATGTGACACTTGTTCCTCCTTTGTAACGTAGCATTCTTTTATTCTTTTTCAAGCTTTCCAAAATTATTGAAAAAGACAAAAAAATCAAATATACCCCAAAAAGAGGAAGGGAAAAATATTTTCTTTTTATTGAAATCACAATGAGTCACCCTTGGACAAAGCACATCCTTCCATTCATTCATCAATCTCTAGGATTCAATATGACCTTAGGAAGTTGTTCTCGCTACATAAATATGTGTCCTCCTCTGTTTGGTTATCCTTCCAAACATATGGAGAGGTCATGTTGCCTCCTGCATCGTGAACTTATGTCAATGCCATGCTCCATGAGTCTCATCATTCATCATGCTTCTGTCCAAGGGAAGTTTTACTAATATTGAGTTATCCCTTCTGCAGTTTGTCTCTTTTCCTCTTGCCTAGCCATCCCAAAAGACCAATCAAGTCCTTGTTTGAAATCAATGAAGTTCTTTGGCCGGTCACCAAGATCCTCTTGTTTGTTACCAACGAGTCATTGAAGACCTCTAGATGGTGAATTCGTACACTCATATTACACTTCCACCTCTGTTTTTAAGATCTTGAATTCTTGCTCGAGATCTGAAGGCCTCATCTCCAACCATCGAGCGTCATTAGCTTCTTAAAGATGAATACTATACATGTATATATTTTGATTTCGAGATGTAGATCCATTGTGTATTTCTCATGGCTACACTTTATATAGTTATATGACATGGATCTACAGTGTATTTGATTGGAAGTCATGATTTTATTTCATCCTGAGCATGGGTATGCCTGCCTCGGTGAGACAAATTATTATTTTGCAGATGGCACCTCCCGAACTCTAGTCCCTAGGCTCACTCGCTTCGTATGTTGGTGAATATTTGTGATGTATTTCAGCCATCATATTCTCTTCTAACCTCACACATTAGGGGGCATTTGTTATAACTCTAAATTGCATCAGACATGCATACCTGGCGTCATTCCATCTTACTTTCTATCTTTGTTAAGCCATCATTGAACAAATCTTCAAAAAAACAATTTTTTGAACATGTACGCACCCTGCACCAATACTTCCTACATACACATGCTTGTCTCACCACTACAACCCATGTACACTCACAAAAAGTGTGAAAAATGAAAATTACAAAGGGATACAAGTTTTTGGGCCGTCACCTAACCATTTGACTACCTATAGCCAGTCACCCAACCAAATAGCTATCTTTTTTCTTATAAAGGAAGGTTTTGGGGTCCCATTCCAAGAGGAGAAAAACCACAAGAGCAAAGAAACTCCACCTATTTTAGTATTCCCCCTTTGCCCCAGTATTTTGCAACCACATTGTGAGTTTGAGCCAGAATTTATTTTTCAACCCCTTTTTCCTCCATCGAAAACCCTTGACATTTCCCTAGAGAGAACTAAAGAGGAGAAGGATACGTGGAAGTAGTTGGTTCATAGTGAAGAGGATCCTAGGACTGAGTTCTAGGAGCAGTTTTCAGTCTTATGTTGTAAGCAAATTTGTGAGATTAATATAAAGAAATAATTTTTCTGTCCCTCCAAATGATGTCTTCAATCTTCATGATTTTTTTTCATTGTTTTGTTATGATATCTAACCCACTAATACATATATAGAATGCATGATTGCAGTTTCTTGTTTATCTTTTGGTGAATGAAGGTTGGCCTTGGGAGGATATCTATAGTCGTGAAACAACTAAGCCAAAGGGATCGACACCGAATGCGGAGTTTAAGGTAGGCTTACTAGATCCCTATACTATGTTTTTTATGTATGATTGTGTAATAATGTTGGGATAGTTGTTAAAAGTAGGAGACTTTAGACGGTTAGCTATGCCTGCACTTTAGAACCTTGGTGTAGTCTGTAGGGGGGTTTTCCTATTTATAACAATCATATTGGATGTATTGAATTGTATTGTCTTATAGAAAGGATCACTTGTGGAGTGTTTCCTTCCATAAGAAATATTTGATGGTGTTACCCTACCTTAAGGGTTCTTCTCTCTATATTCATGGTGTTTTCCATGGTGAATGTTTTAGATGCCTTTCGGGATTAGGGTTTATTTTTGAAGTTTTATTGTGGATTATGTTTTATATATTTAATTTTCACTACAAGATGTATTAGATTTCTTTCTTGGGCACAAAGTGGGAGATTTTTTTTCTTCATTTTTTTGTAGATTTCTTTTATAGATAGGGTAAGACAGGAGAATTTAGGTCAATTTTTGAAACTTTGTGTTGAAAATTTAAAGAAAATAACCACAAACATGAATTCCTCTAGAAAAAAATACCAATTTCAAAAAAACATTGTTTAAAACAGAGTCAAGGAAGTGAAATTATTGATGATTTAAAATATGCATTTTTCTAAGGTTTTTTCATTGATAGATGCAAATTTAGCAGATTGGATATGTTTTGAAAACATGCATAGATTTAAATTAAAAAAGTGTTTTTATATATAAAAAATGCATGACATTTAATCATTGGGGTCATAACAACCAATCCAAGAAGTATAGTAGAATTTATTATTGTTTTACCTTGTTGACCTAAAACCCTAACTATATAAAGGAGATCCATTGAAAAGTAAGTGTTTCTCTTTAAAACCATAGTTCTATTTTTGTAAGATGTATTTTTATGGAAACGGTAATGACCATAGTATTGAAGAATTCATAGAATCTAAAAATTCATTATGGAAAAATAATTGATAACTTATGTTACCATTTGGTTTCAAAGAATATTGTGCCATATGGTGGTAATCATTGGAATTTGCTAGGATGATGGAACTTTCTGATGAAACATTGTTATAGCTCAAAATGCCACTATCATGCATTTTTTACTTTGGCCTGCTTACTTACATATCCACCAACCAATTTTGTTGAGGTTCCTCTTAAGAAAAAACATTTTTCATGGTGTACATTCCCTGCTACATATGCAACACATGTACACAAGCTAGTTCCATGCCTGACAACCCGTATATACTCTAAAAAGTTGTAAAAATTAAAAAAAAATTGTGCTTTCAAGTGGAGTTTATTGGCTATGTCAGGTTGCACAACCATCTTACCTCCTGTAACCCTTTGGAAAACTAATTAACCATATTTTATCCATATAAGGGGGCCCTAGGGGGGTCATTTGGACATATGAAGGAAGAGGAAAATGAACTCTGTTAAATTTTCTCCCTTGTATTCCAATCCTTTTGCATCCTGCTCTAAGTTTCATCCTCAACATTCCCTTCCATTCATCCTCTTTTATACATTCCATACTTTTAACCTATATTGGCATGTTGGCTGTGAGGATATCATATTGGGAATAATGCACTTGGAGTCAAAGTAGAGGAACCTAGGCGAGGTTCTTGGAGTAGTGTCAGCAAGATTAAGGTTGTAACTTATAATATTGTTATCAATAAAAGAGAAACTTCTTGTACTAGATATTCATGTCTTTATGTTTATGTTTATGAATTTTTTTTCATGATATATAACCCTTTATATGATCTTGGTATCTATGCATATGTTGTCATAGGTTGTTCTGTGATTTTGTTTCAAGACAACTTTAGGAGGAAGCCTACAATTTTGGAATGGACAATAATAAGAATGGATTTGTACAACATATGAAAGGAATTAAGGTACTTATTTCATTCTTCTATCCCTTAGCTTAATTATCATTAGGTCTTATTGGATTTGGGTAAATTAGAAGAATTTCTATATTTTAAGTTGTCAAGGCTCTACCTAGTCGCTAGACCTGGATTAGGGGGATATTTCCCCATAGAAAACATATGAAAAATCACTTTTACACAAGTGGTATCATGCCAAGATCAAGGATAAGTAATGAAGCAAGTATCTATTTTCATGTGACAACTTCATATTATAGGTTTATGGATGTATTTAATAGGAAAAGGTTATTTTTTCTATAAACCTTAGTGAAAGCATAACTACATCAATGTTATATTGGATAACATATTACAAGTACCCACAAATAAAATTAAAAGCATACAAGTTGATGGTGAAAATGTTCAAATTTTTAAATATTTGAAGATCACCATGGATAAATATGTGTTGCATTCAAGTTTTCAAGCTATAGTTATGGAAGATGCCGATATGGTTTTAGGATATCCTTGGATGGACTTGGTTGGTATAGTTAATATTAATGTGCAAAATAAGTTTTTGAAGCTATAGTATAAGAAAAATAAAATTATCTTGCAGAACATTTATCTTACTAAGAAAGGAGGGATCAATGGGGAAGAGAGGAATTTTGTGTCGGAAAACAAACTATAGTACCTAATGACAATCAAATGATGATTTCATGATTGAATTAGAAGAATAAACTATAGAAGAACTTGAAGAAAATCCACATAAATGGATTAAATAGACAGAAACAAGATAAGGAGATAAATGACTCAATGAAACCACATATTTAAGAATAAAAAGAAGAAGAATTGATAGCTAAGGTTTCTATATATCTCCACCCCCACCACTTAGAGGCACAACCATCATCAAGGAAAGGTTATGAGCAACAAAAAAATTACTATGCATCTACAAGGAACCAAAAAGGAAAGTAGTGTGGAGGCACATGGAGGACTAAATTCACTACCTAGTGATATCAAAGTAGTGCAATGAAGACATGGATCCCTAGCAGAAATTAGAACCAAGATCAAGGAGGAAGAGTCACATATAGACTCGATGTCCACATTTTAGTAGGATGGATGGATGATAGTGCATGGTACCATTTTAATACATTACACAATAGGTCATATTATATGGCTTCTTCCCATGTTTCAAGGATGAAACATGCCAAGGAGGATGGAATATAATGTACCTAAGGAGGATAATATGGGGTAACTATGGAGGTACCCAAGGAGATAATGAATGTAAAGTGGCCATAGTAATGGGATTTAAATTAAAAGGAAATAAAATAATAATAAGGGGTAGTTGGAATAAACCCCTCGGAATACTCATGAGAATGTACAAATACATGTGAGCATCATTGTATTGGATGTATTGGATTTTTTTTTCTTGTAGAAAAAAATGGCTTGAAGAATGAATCCTTCCATAATAAGTATTCGATGGTGTTACCCTACCTTAAGGGTTCTTCTCTCTATATTTTTTTTGTTGTTCATGGAGAATTTTTTGGATACCTTTAGTTTTTAGGGTTTATTTTTGAATATTTATGGTGGATTATCTCTTATAAATTTGAAGTTTCACTACAACATATTCTAGGGATTTCTCACTCACTACAAGGAGAATACCTTCTTGTGGAGGTTTTTATGGAACCTACCCCCAGAAATTATTCCCTTATCTATTTGTAGCAGAGGTTGTTAGTAGAGGTAGGCGGCCAAAGTTTTTTTGCGAAGGTGTTTTTTTGTGTGTTCCTTTGTGGTAGATACATGTCAGTGTGCATATAAACACTAATTAACCGATGCACATATAAACACTACCACATTGATGCTTAAATGTTGAAACTTCACTTCATTATTCATAGTAGAGGTAGGTCGCTAGAGGTTTTTGTGAAGGATTTTTTTATCGGTGTTACTTCAAGGAATATACACACCAAAGCATTAATGAAAAACAATTCCCCCATGTGTCCATGTTCTAGTAGAACCACCATACTTTATAATAAAATTACATGTACCAAATAAATCACACTGGTGTCATTTAATAGCACACACTGGTGCACCTAAATGTCTAAGAATGCACCACGATAAGGTAAATAATAAAACATTACCAAATTACTTTTCATTGTTATAGTGAATCTCGTGCTTTAAAAATCTTAAGGAATCGCCGATTCTCACCTTTTCTCCTAATACACACTGTTTCTGGTGCTCTACACTCTCTGGGATAACTCCATTGTTGGATTCTGCACATTTTCAAATTTTGAAAATTACCAAAAAAATTCATTTCTCTCAATGGTACAACCATGCCTCCTTGGGACAAAAAGAAAAGGTAAATTATTTATTGCTTTCCTATTTTCATTTTCATCCAATCAAAATTACAATTTACCTTGAAATTTGGCATTTTTTTCAAAAATATTTTCAATTTCACCTGGTGCGCTTGAATGGCTAGGCTCTCCCTTAAGTGGTGCAATCTATGTTAAACACAAAGTGAGCACCATCATCAGTGCATCCATATATTTCTACACCGGTATTGCTCAAGACAATGCACCAGGATAAATTACCAAAAAACAAAGTGGTGCATGCTTTAGAACACCCCAACATCGATGAAAAACAGGTTTATACACACATCGACACATTAGAATTCATTAACCTACCCACTATCTTAATGATATATAAAATTTAACCTAGTGGAGCACCAATTTTATTCAATCAAAATGGAGAATACCCAAAAGATAATGCCTTGGAGAGTCAATGTTTAAATGCATCACCATACTTTATAATAAATTATATGCACCAAATAAATCACATCGATATGGTTGAATATTATGCATTGATGTGCTTAAATGTGCAAATTCACTAAGCCAATTTTCATTGTTATAATGCATCCCATGCTTCCAAACTCTAAAGCAAGCATCGATGCTCACCTTTCTTCCTAAGACACCCTATTTTTAGTGTTGTGCATCAAATTTGAATAGCTCCATTGGTGGATAACACACATTTCCAAATTTTGGAAACTACCACAAATTGTGATTTCATCTCAATGGTGAAACCATGACTCCATAGGACATAAGAGCCTGGGTAAATTATTTATTGCCTTCATATTTTCATTTTTATTCATTCAAAATTACAATTTAGTTTAAAATTTGTGATTTTTATGAATTTCACATGATGTTCCTGAACACTTTTTCTTGTGCCAAAGAAGTGCATATTGTATTAAACACATGGTGAGCACCAACTCCGATGCACCAAATAAATGTATGCACTGGCATTGTTCACTCAAGTGCACCATGATGAATTATTAGAAACAAATTGGTGCATCCTTCGGAATGCCCTGAAAATGGGGAACTATGGGCTTCTTCCCACACCAACATATTTCAATTCATTAACCAAACTGTTAGATCAATGATATATAAAATTTAACATAGAGGTGGACCAACTCTAGTCAACAACATCATGGCATACCCAAAAAATAACACCCTGGTGCGTCAATGTTCAAACACACCGCCATACTTTATAAAATTCATACAGACACCAAATAAATATCTCTAGTGTCATTTAACATTATGCACAACTATACTTCACTCAACTAAAGAAGCCTCTAACATAACAATTTATAAAATTTAATGTAGTGGTGCAACCATTGTAAACCAATGCATTGGTACTATATACAAAAACTCACTGGGACATATACTGCCCAATCTTTCATATCGGGGTATGCCATTGGACACCTCATTCTCGATGCTCTATCCTTTACAATGCAGTGCGAACTTTGGAACTCTCTGAAACCGATGAAAACTAGGATTCTACCCACACATTTCACTTCATTAACTACATTTTTGACTCAATGTTATATTAAAATTTAACATAATGATCCACCATTTTTAACCAATCGCCCTGATGCATACCTGAAACCTAAAGCCACGATACGTCAATGTTCAAATGCACCGCCATACTTTATAAAAAACATACACACACCAAATAAATTTTACTAGTCTTGTTTAACATTACCCATCAATACTCTTCACTTAACTAATGATAAAACTAAGATAACAATTTATAAAATTCAACATAGCACTGCAACCATTGTAATACATTGCACCATATTTGTATACAGAAATGCACCGAGGCATATATTGGCCAAATTTTCATAATGGGGAATCTCAATAGACGCCTCTTTCCTAGTTCTTTATCCTTTGCAATGCATCTAAGTACAAAATGTTGGTGTTGCACTATCACAGTTGTGTCAGTGTGTTAGTAGTAACCCATCGCACCACTTTAGATACGATAATGAAATTTATCTTAGTGGTACCCATCAGTCCACCAAGCACACTAGTTTCATAAATGAAACATCACTAATAGACAACATGTCAGTGCTTTGATAGACATGGCACACTGGTGGTTTCAGTTTAACAAAGAACACCATGGATTTATGTGCTATATATTTTAGTGTTGTGATGCGTATTTTTTAACGAGATGAACCGATATTTTTAAAAGAACTAGGTCGATTCATATAGTCCTATGGAACACACTGCTTAGAAATGATTTTTTTTGAGTTAGTGAACCGACAGTGGGGTTTATGAACTGTTGGAGGCACACCAATTGATTTAAAAAAAAAATGAAAAAAAAAATTAATTTTGGATTTTTTAAATACACGTCATTTATTTATGTATTTTTTTTTAATTTCATTTTATTTTATCTTTATATATGTTCCTAATAATATTTGTATGTGAATTAGAGATGATGGTGATGAGAGCAAGAGGAGGAGGTGTGGTGACAGGTCGAGAAGTACATATTTGTGCATGAGTGGGAGGCCATATAGAGGGATAGGGAGGCTTACCCTTTCCATATTTCACAGAATACACATGACATTTTGATGGAAATTTTCCTCCTAAATATTTATTAGGAGGGTAGATCCCTTAGAGGTAACTTTTCATTATTACAACAATTGATCCATCACTGGGATCATGCGAGGTAGGGGTTCAGGGTTGGTCTCAATTTGTGGTATCATCTCACGAAGAAGGATGTCTATTTTATCACTGAGTTGTCTAGGAGGGGGGTGTATTATCCCCATTTCCATGTGCTACCTCTTGGTGTTGCAAGAGAGTCCCAACGAGAATATGTGCAAAGATATGTCAATCCATATATTCCTTCAAATTTGGAGGTATAGGTTAAAGGTGGTCAACTATGGATAGGTTCATTTGAGAGAGACAGAAAGTTAAGTGCCTATGTTATATGCTCTCGTCACTATCACAATATAGCTTTGATGGGAAGAACATTAGTTTCCCTATGTTGTATTATGTATATGGTTTATTTGATGCAGGAGCATTGCTCCACCATACCACACACTAGTTGTCTAGCACGTTGGTGCACATTAAAGAAGGGGAGAGGCATTTCCCTCTCATTTTGTACTCAAAATTCAAATGTAATTAAGGAAACTAATGTCGTCGGGATGGAGGAGCCAAGTCATTCTTTCACATAGGATGTAGATGAGTTTGCTTTAAGTGGTTGATAATAGGAGGGATCTAGACCCAATTCAGATTAGATTTCCACTCATTGTAATATGCCTCAATAGATAGGAATTTTGAATGGTGATTAGACACCACTAGTGTATCTTGGAGGGAAGCTCATCGAGCCCCTTTGATGTGGGTGGGAAACCCCCCTACAGAATAGCACTAAGTGTTTAGTAATGCATGTAGAAATAACCTTATAAATCCTCCTACTTTTTACTATTATCCCCACATAGACCCGACATTCATGTATAAAACATAAGGATAAAAGGATCTGGTAACCCTACCTTGAACCCTATGTTTGGTGTCGATCCTTTTGTGTTTGATTGCTCCTTAACTACAAGTCTCCTACCAAATCCAACCTACATTCACAAACAGACAAACAAAGAACTACAAACATGCATCTCATATATGAATTAGTGGGTTAGAGGTTCTAAAAAAATATAAACCAAAACTGGATATTGAACACCTCATATGGCGAGATGGGAAAAGTAATTCTTTCTATTAACCTTTAAAAAGTCACTTACAATGATGAGATCAGCTACTGCTCCTCGAATTTGGTCCTGGGCTCCTCTTCAACTGTGCACCAACTGCTTCCACATATGCTTCTCGTCTTCAGTTCTCACAAAATGGTTGCAAAATATTGGGGAAGGAGGAGTAAAAAAAAGGGTAGAGTTTATTTTCTCTTATTTTTCCTCTTTCAAATGGGACCCCTACCCCTTCTTTTATAGGCTAAAAAGGGCTAGGTATTTGGTTGAGTGACCAACTATGGCTAGTCAAACGGTTTAGGAAACATACCCGGAGATTTGTATTCTATCTACAACTCTCTATTTTTTGTGCTTTTGTCAATATACATGGGTTGTAATGAGTTAGCAAGCATATACACGTGGGCAGCAGTGGTGCAGGTCACATATATCTCCAAAAGGATGTTTTTTTGAAAGATTTGTTCAATAGTGGCTTGGAAAAAATGGTAAGTGAGATGGCATGATGCCAGGTATGCATATCTAGTGCAAATTAGGGTTATAATAGATGCCCCCTAATGTGTGAGGTCAGAAAAGAATCTGATGGCCAAAATACATTACCAATCTTCACCAACATATGAAGTGAGTGAGCCCAGTGACCAGAGTTTGGGAGGTGCCATCTGCAAAATAAAAATTATCTCACCGAGGCGGGCATACCCATGCTCAGGATGAAATAAAATCATCATTGCCAATCAAATACACTGTAGATCCATGTCATATAACTATATAAAGTGTAGCCATGAACAATAAATTATGGATCTACATCTCGAAATCAAAAAAGATATACATGTATAGTATCCATCTTCAAGAAGATAATGATGCATGATGGCTAAAGATGAGGAATTTAGAGCTTGAGAAACAACTTCAAAATATTCACAACTCGGGTAGGAGTGTAATATGAGTGTACGAATTCACTACCCAAAGGTCTTCGACAACTCGTCAGGAATAAACTAGAGGATCTTGATGATCAGGTTGAGTGATTCATTGATTTCAAACAAAGACTTGATTGGGCTTTCAGGATGGTCGGACATGAGGTCAAGAGACAAATTGAAGAGGGGTTGACTCAAGCTTGGTAAAAACTTCCTTGGACAACAACATGACAAATGATGATACTTAGACAACATGATATTGACATAAGTTCACGATCCAGGAGGCAACACAAACTCTCCATATGTTTGGAAGACTAACCAAATTAAGGAGGACACAACTCTATGTATTGAGAACAGCTTCCTAAGGTCATAACAAATCCTATATCTTGATGAACAAATGGAAGGATGTGTTGTATCCAAGGGTGACTCATTGTGCTACCAAAAAAAAAAAAATACTTTTCCATTCCTCTTTTCGGGGTATATTTGATTTTCTTTTTGTCTTTTTCAATAATTTTGGAAAGATTAAAAAAGAATAAAAGAATGCTACATTACAAAGGAGGAACGAGTGTCACAAACATACTAGTTCCAAGTGCAAGGAACATACTATTGTTTAGAGAAAGGAGACATATGCAGGAAAAGGACACTCGGGAAAATCCCTCCATGGGTCAAGGTGTCAAGATGCAGAGGCAAAGTGCTATAAGGATTGCATATAAGGCATGCTTTAGGTGGTTGATTTGAGAGAAACATTGAGCCGACATTAGGAAAAATACGCAAGAATGAAAATTTGATTAATAAGACACAATGATAACGTCCTTGGATGTGATTTTAATGTTCCCAAAGAAGGTAAGCTCAACAATTGTTCATTTTTAGAGAGTCTAAAAAAGCGTAAAAGGAGACTCCACTATGGTACATTTTTTGAAGGTAGTCTAGTCGGTCTGAAAAAGGGGTAAACTAGCACTGAAAATATGTCTATTCAAAATCATTTTAACGAGTGTGACAAAGACAAGATCACTCAACAATCTTTTCATTTTTAAGGAGTCTGAAAAGATCTTAGATATGGACTCCATAAGGGATTTTCTTCTCGAACATTTTAACGAGTGTGAAGAAACAAGGTCACTCGACGATATTTTCACTTTTAGGGAGTCTGAAAAGAACTTAACTATGGACTCCATAGGGGTTCCTTTTTCATAAATTTAGTTCCTCAGGCCCGAAAAAGGGTTAAAATTATACCTGTGAATACTCTTCTAAAGAACCGAGGTTTCTAGAGTATACCTTTTTTTGTACAGTTGACCATCTAGACTGAAAAGGGGTAAACTACCATCGGATATATGTGCCTTCAAATTTCATTTTAGTGAGCCTAAGGGCCAACAAGATCACACGATAATATTTTCATGTTGAAAGGGTCTAAAAAGGGCTTAAAAGAAGACCCGTTGTGTTTTGAGAGTCCTGAGGGTGAGGTCAAGAGTGATAATGAATCATGCAAATGAGGCTCAAACTCGTAAGCAAGATGAGACTAACCAGGACTCCCGAGCTTATAACCATTAATGACAACACGGATGCCAAGATGCAACTAGGATCTACCTAGGGAATCCATGAAGGGGTAGGCTCTACCACTAAATTACGACACTTCTAAAGCAACAATGATGGTTCTGTGTCATAATTTGGTGGGGTTAATCATATGGAAAAGAAAAAAATACAACGAGATACAAAAAGTGGAGGTGGAATCCTAACTTAGATGAAACACGTTTAAAAAATGAATTTTTACCAAAGGACCATTAAAATGACCCAAATCTCCAAAACATTTCCCAATACCCAAAGTAACACTTATTGTAAGATTCCCTAATAAACTCTTGAAAAATACTAATTGATTTGCAGGCTATAAAAAAGGACAAAAGGGTCTAAAAAATGACAAAAAGGAGCCAAAAAGTCTATAAATAGAAGCTGACAGCTCATTATTACCATTGCTAATTAAGAAATTGACTAAAAATCCAAAAACACCCCTTTGTCAAAAGAGTTGATTATGGGAGCTTCAGTGGACAAAACAAACTTCTGCTTGGACCAAGTAAGTACATACTAGCCCCTCTTTCATTTCAATTCTTCTTTTATGCATTTATTTTCATTTTTTGGGGGTGCACTGACCTTTAAAAAGGTCTACCCTACATATACATGGGTTGTCTTATGACAACACGTGTATGACCGCATGCAGAGAAAACACTGCACGTAGGTATACATGACTGTGTATATTACAACCTGTGTATACTCTCCAACATGTGGAAAAAATTAAAAAATGCAAGTGTTAATCCCTCATGAACTTGTCAATTATAGGATGTATGTTCACTGGAGAGAGAGGGAGCATAAGGACATTGATATTTTGGTCAAGGAGGACCTTGATTATACCACCGCATTGGCTCAATGTGGTTTGTTGAAATTCTTCCAGTGTCCATTCATGCAAGCACAACCCAAGCTATTGAACGCCTTGGTAGATTATTGGCATCCTGATGCAGAGGCCTTCATGCTTGAGGGATAGTCATTGAATCCAATGACTGAGGATATCTACTTTATTACTGACCTCTCAAGGAGAGGGGAATGAGTCAACTTTCACACTTTTCCCTTCGAGCCTCACAACATAGTGGAGTTGATTGGACTCCATTGTGATGCTGGTACAGACAAAGTGGGCACACAGGTGCCGATAAACAGGATTTCAAACCTATCACTAAAAGTGATAGTTTTTCTCATTGGGCAGATCATTGGATCTACATATTTTCCTCAGGCTTCCTAGGTGCACATGAATTGTGCAGTTCAGTTCTTAAATGGACAAATTTTCGATTGGAGCACCACCTTACTAGATTGCATGAAGAGCTAGTTGATAGAGTGTCGTATGCGGAGACTCAGAAACTCTGGGTTCAGGACTATTTTGTGTTCATTTTTCTTTGAGAAGGTACCAAGTTTCATCCCTAGAGAGATGCTATGAGGGCATGAGCCCTCTCTCCCAGCACTATACAGATAGGTGGTGTTGTTGTCATGATAGGGTGGGGGGAGGACTATTGAGAACTTCGATGACAAGTTTTTTTCTTGGTGGGAATGATAGATTTCAGCCATAGAGGACTACCCCTATGTTGGGATAAACTATTATAGAGATCCTGACATGCATGTACCTCCCGGAGAGGAGTGAGGAGAGATGGGTAGGTTTTTCTTGTTTTAAAGTTATTTAATTTTTATGTCTTTTTATATATATCATTTTTTTTTCTATACCAGAGTATCTGATAACTACATATCTGTTATGTGCAGATGTGGGGATAGTGCATCCAACAAACTTCGGGAGGACCAGGAGGCCTCCTCGACCAGAGGTGAGACTAGCCGCAGCTGGTGGACCAATAGTAGGAGGGGGACCTCCAGCTAGAGAGGTTGAGAGAGTTTAGATATGGGTAGAGCGAAACCTCACCGTGCTTACTTGTACAGTCCCTATGGTGGAGATTGAGGATCTCCCACCATCCATGCTGACTCATGTTGTTGGGGTACCATAGACCTGGGTCCAGCTTTTTCGGCGTCTGACTAATGTTGTTGTTCACTATGGCAGGGCCAACATGCTCTTCCCTTAGCTAGACTATACTTCTTATGTGCCGAGGGCACCTTTTGTATATTTTTAAGGGCATAATACCCATGACTCTTTACTGAACAAATATGTTTTGAGGCACTCACACCCACTTATGTTCTCTGATACTTTGTGATATATATGGATTATTTTTCATTTTTTGTGTGTTTTATGGATTACAATTATTTACAAATGTATTTACATGTGCGTTTCCGTGCATTTTCTTACATGTGTGAAAGATGCCAATCTAATATATGATTAGCTAGAGTATCTGTAACTTCATTCAATCTTGTAGGAACATGACTATACGTAATGTAATCAAAGATTCATTCTAATTGACATACCCTAAGGAACCGTCAATGTAGAGTAGGATCATAAATGTGGTAAACTCCATTTAACTAATACATAACTAGTTGAGCATCTAAACGGACCCAGAGGTGAGAGATACTAAGTGACAAAGAATCATGAAGAAACTCAAGAACTGCATTGTATTCGATGACATTGTTTGTGATGTCACCTAAACAAATACCTCCTGAAGATAGCAACTGGCCCTGAGGTGTGAAAATCACCCAAGATGTGGAAGAAAGCCTCCAAGTATATCATCTAGCACTATCCGCGAAACCAAAAGACACCTTTGATTCACTTGACATCTCCCACAGTGAAAAATATAACATCAAAAAATACATCCATAAAACCAAAAGACAACACTAAAAAGTAATAGTACAAGGACTATACATATGTTACAAAAAGTCACCTGAGGCGACCTACCTACGAGTAATACTTCTTGAGGTAGAGCCCATTTATAGGGTCCGCCAAAACGTTTCCCTCAAAGTGCACTAGATGATAAGCATCCTTCTTTAGAACCTCTTTCACGATGAAAGGTCTAAACCACATGGGTTTGAACTTGCCTGCCCCTAGGGGGTCCTTATCTTCGTCATAGAGCAAGACAAGGTCACCTTCAGAGAAAATATGAGGATGAATAGACCGATCATACTAACACTTGAATTTTTGTTTTTGAGCCTCGTTAGCTAAGGACACATCATGAAGTTTCTCATTAAGTCACTCGAGATATAATAAATTATATTCAAGTGGTGGTGTGTCTGACAATAAATATACTACCAACTTTAAAGACGAGATATGGCACTCTATGGGAAAGACTGCTTCCATCTCAAAAATGAGTTGGAAAGGTGAGAAACTGGTTACAGTCTTAACATACATTCGATAGGCCCATAATGTCGAGTATAACATCAAATGCCAATTTGACTTGGACAAATTGATTGTTCGTTGTAGAATGGTCTTAAGAGATTTATTTAAAGCTTCCACCTGACCATTTTCTTGTGGGTAGTAGGGTGATGAATGTTCTTTCCTCAACCCAAGATTTGATGTTAACTCAATCATCATTGTGTTCTGAAAGTGACTTCCATGGTCAGTGACAATCTCTCTCAAGATGTTGAACCTTGCTATTATCTGATTGAACAAAAAGAGAGTTGCGGTATACCCCTCATCTTTGAATGTTGGCATAGCTTCAACCCACTTGGTGAAGTATTCTACTGCTATGATGATATAAATGTGCTCCCTTGCTGAAGGGGGGTTTCATGTAGTGTAATCAATGCTCCACTTCGTGAAGGGACCAACTATAATAAAGGGAAACATGGGAGCAGGGTGTGTCCACATCTTCTGAGAGAAGATCTGACATGGGTGGCACTTCTTGACCATTTCAACACAATATTTTATTAACGTTGTCTAGAAGTAACCAACTCATAGAATATTTTGGGTTGTTTACAACCTAGACAAATGACCACCACATACTCTAGTGTGGAAATCATTAAGCATGATTTCTTCTTCTTCATGCATGAGATATAGCCAAATGATGCAATCTACACCTTGACAATATAAAGTTTCCTTGAGTATGAGATAGTTCTTGTCTTGATGGTGTATATGATGATGCTCATCAAGAGAAGCAGAGGCAGGGCACTTCAAAGTATAGAGATAGATAAGTATATCTCCACACCAGGAATCCGAAGATGCAATCAAAAACATATCTTATTTAATAGGTGACTCTTCGAGCATATAATCACCTGACTCGACCTGAAGTTCCAAGATGAGTTCTGCAAAGACTAGGGACTTTTTGGATTTTTCTGAAACAAAATCTAAGTCAAATTCCTAGAGGACAACTATCCATCTACTGATCTTTTGACCAATTATAGGTCATGTCAACACATATTGAAACAGATTCACAACATCAATGATGGTGGTCTTTCGAAACAAGATATAATGACAGAACCATTGGACATCATGAACTACTACCAAGGCAAGTTTTTCAACATGGGAATAATTGAGTTCCAGTCCAACCAGGCCTCGGATTAGGTAATATATCACATATTTTGTGAGAAAATGATCCTCTTGAACCAATACCATACCGATGGTCGACTCTTTTGCAACCAAGTACAATAAGAAATCTTGATTATAATTGGGTGGACGAAGTAGAGGGGTAGTTGTGAGGGCACTTTTCAACACTTCAAAAGAGAATTGATTGGCTTCGTCCCAATGAAAAGGAACGTTCTTCTTCAGTAAATCCATAAAACCCTTTTTGATCTCACCATAGTTTGCGATAAAATGCCGTAAAAATTTCACTTTTCCCTATAAACTCTGAAACTGAAGGATTGTACATGGTGGAGGCAACTGAACTATTGCCTCAACTTTGAGAGGATTGACAATGATCCCTTTGTCGAAACTATAAAACCTAGCAGACGACCTGATGTTACAGAAAAAAGGCACTTGTTTGGATTCAAATGAATCTGTTAGCAGTGACATCACTCAAATATAAGTTGGAGGTGTGTGGGATGATCATCTCTCTTATGAGATCGTGATGCTAAATCATCAAGATAGGCCTCGACTATATGTTTGAGATCGTGGAAAGAAAAAGACATGGCCCACTGAAAGGTAGCTCCAACATTTTTCAAACCAAAATGCATCTTCTAATAAGAAAATGTACCCCACGGACAAATGAAAATGATTTTTTGTTGATATTTGGTTTTGATTTGTATCTAATTGTATCCCGAAAAACCATCATGAAAGAAAAGGCCTCGCAACCTGCACATTCATCAAATATCTAGTCAATAAACGGTGTGGGTAAATTATCCTTTGAGTAGGCCTTGTTTAAATCATGGAAGTCCATACATACATGGATCGTATCCTATTTTTTGTCAACTGGAACAAGATTTGACACCAATTGAGTCAAGTGAACAGGGTAGATAAAACCTTATTTGAGCAATTTCTCTACTTCAACTTTAATAGTTGTTTCTTTCTTAATATTGTCTGGACGAAGATTTCGTCAGACCGACTTAGCATCAGGATAAGTCATGATTTCATGTTCAATAATTCTTGGATCAATGTCTAACATTTCCTCATAAGACCAGGTAAAGATGTTGCAAAATTCTTCAAATAGATCCGTGTAGATTCGAATCTCCTCGGGGGAACAATTAGCTCCGACAAGAACATTCTCCATGCCACTAGGGGTTCTATAGATATCAATAGATATCATTTCAATGATGGTTTCCATATTACCTTGGGCATAAAAAACATGTGTAGCCAAGGGATTGATAGTGCAATACCTATTTCCAGTCATAGTCAATGTGAATTCACCTACTTCAATTCTTATTAACTCTAGGAGGAAGTATGATCTATGATGGACATCATCCCAGAGTATGTCCAGAATAGTAATTACTTCAATTATTGCTTCGTCTGAAGGAAAGACTAAGTCTAAAGAGTCAGTATCAACAAGGTAACCTTGAGCCCAAGTAGGCTTGAGAATTGGATCTAACTCCTGTGTGAGAGTCAGATCGAGGTTGGTGGAAGTTTGCTAAACTATAGAGTATGCAACTTTTTCCACAGACAAGGGCATGGACATACCATGCTGCCCTGTCCCTTCCATTATGGCTTATGGGGAAGGAATATTCCATGGATCATTGAATTAAGTTGTATGAAATGACGAGACTTGAAAAATCTCAACCTTAGGCTTATCTAATATGAACTTGACATTGTTGGAAGGAGACAAGTAATCGAACGTACCCATCAAATGTGGTAACATACCAACCCCTATGTTGATGATTTTGGGTTGATGGTTGTCAATCATCAGGACCGTGGATACCCCTAATGAAGGGTTAGGATGGGAGAAAGACAATTGATCAATGGTCACGATCCAACCTTCGTGAGGAAACAATAAGACCCAAAAAACTTTAGCAACCACTTCGTGCATAGCATAGGTCCAACTCCTTCCTAACAATAGATTGTAGTTGAGAGGGGAATCGACCACTTGAACCTCGACACACACGGTCTTACCCCCTAATTGCATAGGGAAAGAGGGGATGATGCCATGTGGTCGAAATGAATGACTTTCGAAAGCAGTAAAAAGAGTTGGTGATGAAGACAAGAAGGGTTGGCCAATGTCCTTCCAACACGCCAATGAAATCATGCATGTCGAGGTTCCCTCATCAATGACCGTACGAAAAATGTTCCAGGTAAAAGTTTTCATGGTGTAAGCCACTACTATCGGAAATGCCACATGGTAAGGGAGATGAGGTTTTAAGTCAGTTGTATCAAGCATGATCATACCTAGATTACAAGTCTCAACAGATCCTAAGGTGACTAACAGAGCCTTTCTCTAGGAAGGGAAGATCTGGAAGACCTCCAAAGTAGACATCGCACAAGGGGTTTGTGACAAATCCTCCACCACAGAGTATTTCTGGGCAGCCCTTGCGTTTGTATTGTGAGAATATTTCTTGAACGCACCTTTTGGGATGTGTGTCATTGTTTCACCCAACGTCTTCTCGATCTGGAGAGGAAGAGGTATGTTTTCATCTTCTTTACTCTTCTTAGAGGTGCTTGGCATTCTATAATCATGCACTCTAATCGATATATAAGAATCACCTTTCATCATATACACATTTGTGGACAAAGGATTACTCAAAGATGGAGGGGTTCCTTGACTCCCCCCTTCTACACTTAGAGAGGCTTGGGTTAAATTTTTCCCATGTTGAAATGGTTTTGTTAACACAACAGGATATTGTTGTGCCAATAATGTTTGGGCCTCCACAAGCCTAGGGAACTGGTGAATTGGGTGGTCTTCCATACACAGGTTACACATATACTTCGACTTCTTCCTTTCTATATTTCCCCGGCCATCATTATCAGTAGATTTATTATCCCCCTTACCCTTCTTTCATTGTTTTTTCTTTCTGTCAGGCTATTGGATGGTCTTTTGTTTTGTCAATTGCACATTGTGTACATCCAACGTTTAGGTAGGGGTGGCAGCTGGACCGATGGTCGGGCTGGCCACTTTCTGTTGTATCGAAAATTGTTGCAATTGTTTTGACAGTTGATTAGCAGGATTTTCTTATGTTGAACCAACAATACCATTGGCATATGGTCCAACTCTCTATTTGGTCTTTTCAAGTATTAAACTTGGTGCAGCTGGAAATTTTTTGTAAAGTAAACTAGATTGAGAGTAAATCAACTCTAGATGTTGAGCTCTCATTATCGCATCTTCTTCTGAAAATACCCCTGATGTTGTGACATATTTGGATAGTTGAGGAACCAAATACTTAAGGAACCTCTCAAGAAGGAATTCTAGTGGGACTGACACTTTTATCAAACTCTTCGAGTGTCTCCATTCTCAGATGTGATCCGAGATATGGTCTACTTTTGTTTTCTCAAAGTTGGATAGCAATTCAGTGCCAGCATCGTATCTCATAGATAATCGAAAATGCTTTAATAAAGGAATTTCAAATTCTTCGAAGGAAGAGTATCTTGAGCAGTCAATCTCAATGTACCATTTTGCAGCACTCTCGGTGAGAGTGAATTGAAACAAACATAACTGTATGGAGTCATATTTCAATGAGTTGGATGAGCACCAAATATGGAAGGTGGTCACATGATCACTTGAATCTTCAACAAGATTTTCTTTGAACTTCGAAATTTCCAAAGGAAACTTGGTCAGCATAGGAGGCCAACTAGGATCATGACAGATGAGTTCATTTAATAACTTTGTCAAGTCTAGCAAGTGGAGAGTTGCCAAAAATGGTAGTTTGGGTTATGGATTATAACCAAGGAAAAGGGAGGCTGGAATTTGAATGGCACCAGTTTGCTAGGAAAAGTTAGGTTGTTGGCCAGGTTTCTGGTAATAACCATTTCCATGACCAGCATATGGATTATGTGCTTGTTGAGATGCCATCAATTGATTCTCATAATAGGATGTAAAGGATTGGGCTTGTGTCACATTCCAATTATTTTGGTAAGAGTTTCCCCTTGCCGATCCGACGGGCATAGGTGTTGAGACTTGCCTGGGGTTTCATTGGGTATGGAAGGGGTTTCCCCTGGTCGACATCCCTAACAAGGGAATTGATCCCTGCCATGGATTCCATGGTCCTTGTGAGCAAGGAGTTCCTAAGTTTTCCCCCTGTGCTAGAATAATACCCTGTACAGGATTTTATTATCCATAACCAGGGTTTCCCCCAACTGAGATGGTAGCTGACGAAAAAGTGTTGTTACCAAATTCACCAAACAAAGAGAATGGTTTTGAACCAACCGACATTTTATAAGAAGGAAGTCCTTGACTACCTCCTCCGAACAAACTATAGTTTGTGTTTGGCTTGATGAAGTGTTGGCGAGCATCACTGAGTGAAGGGGATGAAGGAGGTATATGGCCCCCTTGTTTTCGGTGGGAAATCCCCTTATGGACTAGCACTAAGGGTTTAGTAATGCATGCAAAAAATAACCTTTGAAAGTCTCCTACTTTTTACTATTATCTAGACATAGACCCCACATTCATGCATAAAACGCAAGGATAAAAGGATCTGGTAACTCTACCTTGAACTCCTTGCTTGATGTTGATACTTTTGCATTCGGTTGCTCCTTGACTACAAGTCTCCTCTCAAATCTAACCTGCATTCACAAACAAACAAACAAAGAACTATGAACATGAATCTCATATATGAATTAGTGGGTTAGAGGTTCCAAAAATATAAAACAAATTGAATATTGAACACCTCATATGGCGGGATGGGAAAAGTAATTCTTTCTATTAGCCACACAAAAGTCACTTACAATGGTGAGATTGGCTACTACTCCTCGATTCTAGTCTTGGGATCTTCTTCAACTGTGCACCAACCACTTCCACATATGCTTCTCTTCTTCAATTCTCACACAATGGTTGCAAAAGGTTGGGGAAAGGGGAATGTCAAATCAGGTAGAGTTTCTTTACTATTATTTTCCTCCTCCAAATGGGACCCCTACCCCTTATTTTATAGGCTAAAAAGAGCTAGGTATTTGGTTGAATGACTGTATATAGGTGGTCAAACAATTTTAGGAAACCTACTCGAAAATTTATATTACATCTGCAACTTTCTATTTTTTGTGACTTTGTAGGTATACGCATCTTGTAGTGGGTAAACTAGGATATACACACATGAAGTAGTGAATCAAGGTGCGTATTCCTTCAAAAAGGGTGTTTTTTAGAAGAGTTGTTCAGTAGTGGCTTGGAAAAAAATGGAAAATGAGATGGCTTGATGCCAAGTATGCATGTTTATTGCAAATTAGGGTTATAACAGATGCCCCCTAATGTATGAGGTCAGAAGAGCATTTGATGGCTGAATTGCATTACCAATCTTTACCAACATACGAAACAAGTGATCCTAGGGACCAAAGTTTGGGAGGTGCCATCAGAAAAATAATAATTGTTTCACCAAGGCAGGCATACCCATGCTCGGGATGAAATAAAGTCATGTTTGCCAATCAAATGTACTGCAGATCCATGTCATATAACTATATAAAGTGTAGCGAAGATCAATACACAACGGATCTACATCTCAAAATAAAAAAGATATACATGTATATTATCCATCTTTCAGAAGTTAATAAGGCCTGATGGCTAGAGATGAGGCCTTCATAGCTCAAGAAACAACTTCAAAATATTCACAACTCGGGTAGGAGTGTAATATGAGTGTATGACTTCACTACCTAGAGGTCTTTGATGGCTTGTTAGGAACAAACTAGAGGATCTTGATGATCAGGATAAGGGCTTCATTGATTTCGAACAAAGACTTGATTGGAATTTCAGGATAGCCGAGCATGAGGGCAAGAGACAAAATCTAGAGGGGCTAACTCAAGCTTGGTAAAAACTTCCCTTGGACAATAGCATGACAAAATATGAGACTTGGGTAGCATGGTATTTGACATAAGTCTACGATGCAGGAGGCGACACAAACTCTCCAAATTTTTGGAAGAATAACCAAACGGAGGAGGACACAACTCTATCTAGTGAGAAAAGCTTCCTAAGGTTAGGTTAAATCCCAAATATTAATAAACAAATGGAAGGATGCACTTTTTCCAAGGGCAAATCATTGTGCTACCAACAAAAATAAAATACTTTTCCCTTCCTCTTTTTGGGGTATATTTGATTTTTTTGTCTTTTTTAATAATTTTGGAAAGCTTGAAAAAGAATATAAGAATGCTCTATTACAAATAAGGATTGGGTGTTGCAGACATACTAGTTCCAAACACAAGGAACACATGGATTCTCAGAGAAAAAGGATATATGCAGGAAAAGGACACTCGGGGAAAATCCTCCATGGGCCAAGGTGTCAAGATGTAGAGGCAAAGTGTAACAAGCCTTGCGTAGGAGGCATGATTCAGATGGTTCAGTTGAGGGAAACATGGAGTCAACGTTAGTCCAAAGATGCAGGTATGCAAATGTGATTAATAAGACACAATGTTAACGTCCTTCGATGTGGTTTGAGCGAGCCCAAAGAAGGTAAACTCAGTGGTTTTTCATATTTATAGAATCTGAAAAAATGTAAAAGGAGACTCCACTAGGGTACCTTTTTCAAAGGTAGTCTAGTCGGTTCGAAAAAGGGGTAAACTAGCACTATAACGATGTCTATTAAAAACCATTTTAACGAGTTTGATAAAGACAATATCACTCAACAATTTTTTCATATTTAAGGAGTCTGAAAAAAGCTTAACTATGGACTCCGTATGGGATGTTCTTTTGGACCATTTTAATGAGTGTGAAGGAAAAAGGTCACTCAACGATATTTTCAATTTTAGGGAGTCTAAAAAGAGCTTAACTATGGACTCCATGGGGGTTCCTTTTTTCATAAATTTAGTCTCTCATGCCCGAAAAAGGGGTAAAATTATACCTGAGAATACTCTTCTAGAGAACCAAGGCTCATAGAGTATACCTTTGTTCGTACAGTTTACCATCCAGACCGAAAAAGGGGTAAACTACCGTCGGACAGACGTGCCTTAAAATTTCATTTTAGTGAGAGTGAAAGCCAACAAGATCGCTCTACAATCTTTTCATTTTTAGAGGGTGTGAAAAGGTCTTAAAAGAAGACTCATCGTGTTTTGGGAGTCCTGAGCATGTGGTCAAGTGAGATAATGAATCATGCAAATGAGTCTCATACTTTTAATTAGGCAAAACTAAAAAGGACTCTCAAGCCTATAGTCATTAGTGACAACATGGACACCAAAATGCAACCAGGAGCTACCTAGGGCATCCATGTACAAGTAGGCTCTACCACTAAATTACGACACTTCTAGAGAAAAAAGAGGGCTTTGTGTCACAATTCAATAGGATTGATCCTATGGAAAAGAGAAAAAGACAACGAGGTGCAACCGATTGAAGTGGAAACCTATCTTATATGCACAAAGTTGAAAAAATGACTTTTCACCAAAAGACCTTTAAAATGACCCAAATTGCCAAAACAATTTCCAAATACCCAAAGTAAAACTTATTGTAACATCCCCTAAGAAACTCTTGAACTGTATAAAATGATTTTTAGATCAGAAAAACGACAAAGGGGTCCAAAAAATGACAAAAAGTGGCCAAAAAGTCTATAAATAGATGTTGACAACTCATTATCACCATTTCTAATTGAGAAATTGACTAAAAGCCAAAAAATACCCCTTTGTGAAAAGAGATGATTCCAGGAGCTTTAGTGGACAAAACGAGCTTCCACTTGGACCAAGTAAGTACATACTAACCCCTCTTGCATTTCAGTTCTTACTTGATGCATTTAATGTTTTTTTGGAGGGGTGCCAACCTTTAAAAAGGTCGGCCCTATGTATATGCAGGTTGTCCTATGACAACCTGCATGTGCACACAGGTAAGAGAAAAGTGCAACTGTGCACACTACAACCCACGTGTACCCTCCATTTTGTGGAAAAAAAATCAACAAAAGAAAGAGCTAATCCCTCACAAACTTGTGAATTGTGGGATGTATGTTCAATGGAGAGAGAGAGAGAATTTGGACATTGATATTTTGGTTGACAAGGACCCCGATGCTCTTGCCGCATTGTTGCAATGTGGTTTGTTAAATTTTTTCCATTTTCCTTTCATGAATGCCTTGGTTTATTGTTAGCATCCTGACGCAGAGGCCTTCATGCTTGAGGGACAATCGTTGACTCCAATGACTGAGGATATCTACTTTCTGACTGGACTCTCAAGGAGAGGGGAACTAGTCATTTTTCACACTTTTTCCTTTGGGCCTCACAACATAGCAGAGTTGACTGGACTCCATTGTGAAGCTGGCACAAACAAAATGGGCACACAAGTGCTGATAAGCAATATTTCAAATGTATCACTGAAAGTGATAGTGTTTCTCATTGGGTGGATCATTGGGTCTGCATCTTTGCATCAAGCTTCCTAAGTGCACATGAATTGTGCGGTTCAGTGATTAAATGCACAATTTTTTGAATGGATCACCACATCACTGGATTGTATGAAGAGGCAACTAACAGAGTGTTGAATGCAGAGACACATAAACTTTGGGTTTGGGACTATTATTTGTTCTTTATTCTTCTTCGAGAGTGCCTAGTTTCAGTCCTAGAGAGATGATACGAGGGCATAAGGCCTCTCATCCCGTGCTATGCAGATGGGAGGTGATGTTTCCATTACCAGGGGGAGGAAGGACTATTGAGGCCTTTGACGATTTTTTTTTGTCTTGGTGGCTCCGATAGATTCCGGCCATAGAGGACTACCCCTATGCTGGGATCAACTTCTCTAGAGATCCTGAGATGTCGGTACCTCCCAGAGAGGAGCGAGGAGAGATGGGTGAGTTTGTTTTTTTGTTTTCTGAAGTTATTTAATTTTTATGTTTTGTCAAATATATCATTTTTTTTGTATACCAGAGTATCTGACACGTATGTCTTTGTTATGTGCAGGCGTGAGGCTAGTGTGTCAAGCATAATTTGTGAGGACAAGGCAGCACCCTTGACCAGAGGTGGAACCAGCCGCAGCTAGTGGACCAGCAGCATCAGAGGGACCTCCAGCCGGGGAGGCTGAAAGCGCTTTGAGATGGGTAGAGTGGAACCTCACGACACTTACTCGGAAAGTCCCCATGGAGGAGATCAAGGATCTCCCATCGTCCATGCAGACTCACATTGTTGGGGTACCACGAACCTAGGTCTATCTTTTTTGGCATCTGTCCAATGCCATTTTTCATTACGGTAGGGCCAATAAGCCCCGCCCTTAGCTTAGACTAGACTTCTTATGTTTCGAGGGCACCTTTTGTATATTTTTGAGGGCATAAGCCCCATGACTCTTTATGAAACACATATTTTTTGAGGCGCTCGCACCCTCTTATGTACTCTAAGAATTTGTGATATATATATATATGCATGTTTACATATTTTTTTTCTTTGTGGATTACATTTATTTTCGAATGTGTTTACATGTGTGTGTGTGTTTTTCTTACATGTGTGCAAGATGCCAATCTAATATATTATTATCTAGAGTATCCATAACTTGATTTAATCTCGTAGGAACATGGATATATGTAATGTAATCAAAGATTTGTTTTAAGAGACGTACCCTAAGGAACTGTCGGTGTAGAGTAGGATCATGAACATGGTAAACTCCATTTAACTGTGACACAACCAGTTGAGCATCCAAATAGACCCGAAGGTGAGAGATACCAAGAAACAAAGTGTCGCGAAGAAACTCAAGAACTGCGCTATATTCGACAACATTGTTTGTGGTGTCACCTAAACAGATACCTCCTAAAGATAGCAACTAGCCCAGAGGTGTGAAAATCACCCAAGCTATGAAACCAAGCCTCCAAGCGTGTTGGATAGCATTGTCCACGAACCCAACAAACACCTTTGATTCACTTGACATCTGCAATAGTTAAAAGGATGACATAAAAAATGACACGTCCATAAAACCAAAAGACAAAAATAAAAGTAATAGTACAAAGACTATACATATGTTACAAAAGGTCACCGAAGGCGACCCACCTATGAATAATACTTCTTGAGGTAGAGCCTATTTATAGGCTCTGCCAAAATATTTCCCTCAAATTCCACCATATGATAATCCCCCTTCTATAGTACTTCTTTTATGATGAAAGGTCCAAACCACATGGGTTTGAACTTGTCTACCCCCAGCGGGTCCTTATCTTGGTCATACACCAGGACAAGGTCGCCTTCATAGAAAATCCGAGGACGAATGGGCCGATCATACTAACACTTGAATTTTTGTTTGTGAGCATCGTTAGACAAGGCTACATCATGACATTTCTCATTGAGATGCTCGAGGTATAGTAAACTCTTTTCAAGTGGTGAAGTGTCTGGAAATAACTGTACTACCATAGTTAGAGATGGGATATGGCACTCTATGGGTAAGACTGCTTCTATCCCATAAACAAGTTGAAAAGGTGAGAAACCGATTGCAGTCTTAATAGACATTCAGTAAGCCCATAATGTTGAGTATAACATCAAATGCCAATTTGACTTGGCCAAATTGATCATTCACTGTAGAATGGTCTTAAGAGATTTTTCACATCTTCCACCTAACCATTCACTTGTGGGTAGTAGGGTGACGAATGTTCTTTCTGCAACCCAAGATCTGACGTTAACTCGATCATCATTTTGTTCTAAAAGTGACTGCCATGGTCAATGAAAATCTCTCTCGGGATGCCAAACCTTGCTATTATCTAGTTGAACAAAAAGAGAGTTGTTGTGTCCCCGTTATATATGAACGTTGGCATAGCTTCGACCCACTTGGTGAAGTACTCTACTGCTACAATGATATAGCGGTGCCCCCTTGCTGAAGGGGGGTTGCATGTAGTGTAATCAATCCCCCATTTAGTGAAGGGACCAATGATAATAACGGGAAACATGGGAGTGGGGTGTGCCCTCATCTTCCAAGAGAAGATACGACATGGGTGGCACTTCTTGACCGATTCAACAGAATCTTTGATTAATGTCAGCCAAAAGTAACCGGTCGTAGAATATTTTGGTCCATTTCCAACCCAGAAAAATGATCACCACATGCACCAAAATGGCAATCATTAAGAATGATTTTCTCTTCTTCATGAGTGATACATCGGCGAAGGATGTAGTCTACACCTCGACGATACAAAGTGTCCTTGAGTATGAGATAGTTCCTGTCCTGATGGCGTATACAGTGACACTCATCACAAGAACAAAATGTGGGGCACCTCAAATTATGAAGATAGAAAAGCACATATCCATACCAGAGGTCAGAAGACATGATCAAAAACATGTATCCTTTGATAGGCGACTCGTTGGGTATAACATCACTTGATTTGATCGGAAGTTATGACATGAGTTCCACGAAGACCAATGACTTTTTGGATTTTTCTGAAATGAAATCCAAGTCAAATTCCTGGAGAATAACAATCCATCTACTGATCTTTCCACTGATGAAGAACCATGTTAATATATATTGAAATGAATTCACAATGGAAATGACGGTGGTCTTGTGAAACAAGATGTAATGATGTAACCGTTGGACAACATGGACTGTTGTCAATGCAAGTTTTTCAATGTGGGAATAATTGAGTTCCAGTCCAACCAGGCCTAGAATTAGGTAATAAATCACATATTCTGAGAGAAAATCATCCTCCTAAACTAAGACCATACCTATGGTCGACTCTGCAGCGACCAAGTACAATAATAAATATTTATTATAATTGGGTGGCCGAAGTAGAGGAGTTGATGTGAGGGCGCATTTCAATGTTGCAAAATACCATTGAGAGGCTTTGTCCTAATGGAAAGGAACTTCCTTCTTCAATAAACTCATAAAAGACTTTGTTTTCTTAGCATATTTTGCGATGATTCATGGGTGGGACAATTGAAATATTTCTTCAACCTTTAGAGGATAGACCATGATCCCTATTGTTGAAACTATGAAACCTAGCAGATGACCCAATGTGATGCAAAAACTACATTTTTTTGGATTCAAGCAGATTCGGTAGTAGCAACACTGTTCAAGGATAATTCATAGGTGTGTAGGATGATCATCTCTCTTGCAATATCGTCACGATAAATCATCAAGATAAGCCTCGACTATGTCTTTGAGGTTGTGGAAAGAAAAAGACATGGCCCGTTGAAATGTAGCTCCAGCATTTTTCAGACCAAAAGGCATATTATGATAAGCGAATGTACCCCATGGACAAATGGAAGTGGTTTTGTGTTGGTCTTCAGGCTTGATTTGTATCTGGTTGTATCCCGAAAAACCATCCATGAAAGAAAAGGCCTCGCAACCTGCACATTCATCGACTTTAAATGAGTTATGTATTCATAAAAGAGGACTTCTTCATATTTATCAACAACTTCTCCTGCTATAGTCTCCTCATCACTAATGTCATATGTCTCAAATGCTCTTCTTCAATTTTACTAAAGACCAGTATATCATCCAAATATACAATCACAAACTTACCAATGAAATCCTTCAATCCTTCATTCATTAGTCTCATAAAAGTACTTGGGGCATTTGTCAAGAAAAATGTCATAACAAGACACTCATAAAACCCTTTGTTCATATTAAAGGTTGTCTTCCACTCATCACCTTCTCTCATTCTTATTTATTGATATCCTCTTTTTAAATCTATTTTTGAAAAAAAAATTGGTCCACTTAAGAAATCCATTAAGTCATCCATCCTAGGAAAAGGAAATGTGTACCTGATGGTGATCTTGTTTATGTCCCTTGAGTCTATACACATTCTCCATCCTCCATCTTTCTTTTGACTCAACACAGTTGGTACTGCGCATGGACTCAAGATTTCTCTGACCAAACCCTTGTCTAATAATTCATGGACTTGCTTCTTTACCTCCTCATTCTCTTGAGTTGTCAATCTATATGTTGCTTTGTTCAGAAAAATTGATCCTAGTATCAAGTCAATATGATGGATGATACTTCTGATAGGTGGAAATGAGTTAGGAAAATCATCAACTACTATGTCAACGAAATTATCCAACAACTCCTGAACTTCTTCAGGAAAATCATCCATAGAATTACTTGTAAGGAAAACTCTGGGTTTCTTCACCACAACAAACTACATCTTTTGTTCCTTCTTAACTTCACTCGATATTTCCTTCCCACTAATGAGAAGTATGCTTGTACTAAATTCTTGCAACAACGTGTGTTTCCTACCATTCTTTTCCAAAGTGTAAGTGTTCTTTCTCCTATCATGAATGACATTCTTGTCAAACTACCATGGTATTCCCAACAAAACATGACATGCATCCATGGGAATTACATCACACAAAATTTCATCTCTATATCTACCTATTTTAAATCCAACAAGGCATTGTTTAGTTACCATTACCTGGTGTCATTTTTTCAACCATGAGACCTTATATTGATTTGTATGTGCAATTGTCTCCAAATCCAATTTCTCCACCATGTCTATGGATACTATATTATCAGTGCTACCACTGTCAATTATCACTTTGCATACTCTATCTTTAGTCTTGCAAGATATCCTGAACAAATTGTTCTTCTGCACTAGGTTTTCAACTTCTAGTTCTGGCTTCAAGAGAACCTTCCTTAGCATTAGCGATTTTCCATCTTCTGCACCTTCTGCTTCAACATTCCTTTTTGGTGCTTCTGAAATGTGAGCTTTGCCTCCTCTTTCTTTCTTTCTCTCTGGACATTACCAAGACTTGTCTCTTGTTTTTCCATAGGTATAACATATTATCTATCCTCCTCTTCTTCTTCCTCTTCCTATGGAAAAATAATTTCTTTCACTCGATTGTCTCCCTCTGGAGCTTCCTCATCTTTTTGAGTGACTGTGGGTTTTCTCATCCTTAGCCTGGGGCTTATGTGACTTATCATGGGCAACTCCTTTACCTCTGTTCGAGATTCTACCCCTTCCTCGCTGGCTTTGTTTTCTAGCCAACTTATCCTCTTCTTTTAGTGCATATTGATATGCCTCCTCTACATTTCTCATCGACATCATGTTGATTTCATCTTGGATCTCATATCTCAGGCCATTTATGTACCTGGAAAATTTCTCTTCATATCTCTCCCTCTTTGTAGTCCTGATGTTCATCTTGTAAAACTCTTCAGTGTGCTCCTTCACTATCATTTCCTTTTGTCTCAGGTTATGCATTATCCTGAACATATTTATCTGATAATCCTTGGGAATGAACTTAGCCTTCAACTTTGATACCATTATATCCCAACTCTTTATATTATGTTTTCCTTTTATCCTCCTATAAACCTGCATTTCATCCCACCATAGTGCTTCATGTCCTTTAAGTATGGTGACAACACGTCTCACCTTATTTTCCTCATCGACATATTCATATTTGAAATACTTTTCCATGGACCTTTATCCATTCCAGTATCTCTTCAGCATCCAAATTGCCTTCATGCATTGGGATTTCTATCTTTTCTCTAGCTCCCAACTTCACAACATCTTCTAGTAAGCATTCTTAGGCAACATCTCCCCTTGCAACTTCTTCAACCTCTGCCTCTTAAATTTTTGCCTCACTAATGTCCCCAGAATCATGTGATCTTATCTATGCCACTTCCATATCTTCCAACCTTACACGCAATTCCCTCATTTCCCTTTCAACAACTCAATTGGCTACATGCACCTCCATGCATCTCCTTGGTGGCATTGTGTTGACTAGTTCTCACACAGAGAGTACAAATTTGAGTTATTTTAGGCTCTGATACCACTTGAAGTAGATCCCCCTCTTTATCTCTTGGGGATGATCAACCTCCTAGTCAAGGATCTTAATCTCTTGAGCTGGATTAGCTCTTCTAGAACTTCAATGGTCCTAGACCATTTTACACAGGTCCCTTTTTCTCTTTAAGAGTAGGTCCTTTGGAACATGCAGGCCCCTTCCTTAGCACTTTAACAAACTCTGAGTTCCTGGGCACTACCTCCTTTATGCTAGTCCTTCTTTCTTCACACGACCTCAGGCTATGGTCTAGGGCTAAGCCTCCAAGCACTTCAAAAATTTAGGTTTCAATTGCCTTGTGTGTAGCTGGTCTCTTCTTACATGAACTTCAAACCAACAGAGTTACTCAGAACTAGATCTACAGTTCACGCCCTCCCCTATAACCAACAGTGGTAATATCCTCGCACTATGCGACTCTGTTATTTTTGGATTCTTGACTCCTCGATACTCTGAATCCTCTGATATGTGAATCCTCTAAATAAATCATAACTAAAAACCATGAACCTTTTCCTAGATCTGATGGTCTAGGACGATCTCACTTCCTCTAAATGGATCTATAGTCCATATGGAATTCAGGTTCTGTAACTTTAGAGGATTTTATTCCCTCTAAAACGGAAACCTCTGAACATGCAAAGTACAAAGGACTTCGAGGGATAACCTCCCCATGCCTTTTTTAGATCTAACGACTATTCGTGATCTCGATTCCTTTCGAAGGGATCTCAACCATCACTTCACAACTTTCAATGGATTTCTCCCTTCTCATTGATTCTTGGTCGCTATCTCTCCTATGCTTGATTCTGACGCACTCCTTGTGAACTCGAAATCTATGACGAAATTCAAACTTAGTGATTTCTTCAAATGAAATATCTCTACGCACTCCTTGCGCTCCACAGTCCCATTTTCAACACTTAGTCAGTTCTTGGCCTTGTGCACTACTTGCAACACTCGGCCTAAGATCCCCGTTATCTCTTCTGAGCTTCACTTCTCAAACCCTTTGAATACTCCTAGGGCTACTTTGACACTTAGTCTAACTTCAAATCTCTCCACTCCTTGCAAAATATTCTTACGCAATAGTTACCTTCTTGTGGACGATTGTCCACACCTTGTAGCAGTCTCTTTGCACTCTTTACAAATGGAAGTTTCACACTATCTCCTCTGAGCTTCTGAGTCAAAACAGACTATGCCAATGCACTCCTTATCGACTATATGCACTTCTTGCATGAACTCAATGAAGAGAAATTATTGAATATTATTCAAATGCTTCACAGTATCAAACTTTCAATAACATAACCCATTCATTTATGAAAACAAAAATAACAGGGAAAATGTGAACAGTAGCAACACCATGCATTGGGTCAATGTCCCTTTGTTATATTCATTCAAAATTTAAAATGGATACAGCCTGAAACAACTTACATTTAGTAACAACTATATCATATTCTGCAACTAAACTTATTTAGGTATATAATGCACCTACTTATACAAGAGGTCCTCTCGGGTTTCCTCCAACTACCTACCTGATCAAAATTAAATTCTACATCTACTTAAGTCCTATTACATAAATGTCTGTGATAGACAATTTAAGGTGATTCTTCATATCCATGCCAAAATCAAATATCTAACGGATGATATGATCTCTTATGGATTTGACGTGATCACTCAACCTCTTCCCTTTAATTTCTCTAATTCATCTTTTACTCGGAGTTCTATGAGATACACCATCTTTCAAAATTTAAATTTTTACTCAAAAGGCATGCTAAGCACTAAGTTGTCATCCCATGTGGATTTGCTAATGATGCTCCTACATCAGTAACCAAAGAACCACATGGTGGTGATACCCCTCCAAATAACCTCACTTTTACAAATAAATTTATTTATGAAGTGGCCCACTTTTATAAAAAGAAGTGGGGATCACTTTTACAATGAAGTTACTTTATAAAATAAATCTGCATGAAAAATAAAAAACTCTAAAATAAAATATTAAATCTACTTATAGTGATTCAATTTTATACTTGAAGTGAAATACACTTTACAATGGAGCATGAAATTTTTCAAAAAAAATAACAAGAAAAGAGACTTGAACTCAAGACCTCTTACTTAATAAGACAACTCTGAACCAAATGGGCTAGCAAAACATATTGTTGTTTTTGTTGTTGAATACGGCCTTGGAGAGTGTGCTCATAAAAAACTCTTTTCAAAACATAAAAAAAATTCGCTTCTCGATGAAAACAAGGGGTAGATATCAGTTAGCTTACCCCAAAAATGCACTCTTTCTTATATGTTTCTGATTTTTCGAGATCATACAGGGCATCAGGAAAAGAGTATACGTAGATCTAAAAGAGTAGAAACCCAGAAAAAAAAATATAAATTGAAATAATACTCTGCAAAAATTTTAAAAGGGTGTATTTAGGCTTTATACCTTTGGATCTAGCTGAAATGGTTGTATATTGGGAAAACATAAACCTTTTCGAGTGAAAAAAAGCACTTATGACTGAAACAAGTGCTACAAACACAATGGAATGGTCCTCTTAGCCCAAAAACATATGGAAATGGTAAAAAACATATATGAGGCAACTCAGCTTCATGATCTTGATCTACAACATGAGCGAGTCATCAAACGAGCTCTGATACCATGTCAAAAAACATGAGTATTCCAACAGAGGATGAACACCTTCAATAACCACTCACAGAACTAGATCAAATATCAACACATCAATGTTTTGACATGGTAAAACCCCTATGAGGAAACATCCATGGCCCCAACCAATGCGACCCCTTGGAGAAGTTCATTAATGGAAAAGAAAAAGATTTCAAAGAGATTTTACAAGATATTTTCTCACAATTGGTCATCAACAAATCACCTTCCATTATCTTTAAATAGATATCATGGACCAATCAAGTGTTAAGCCACGGATCAATGGTCGTTAAAATTGAGGAGAATATGAACCGTTGTATCACTCTATGTTGGGAACATATCATGACCGTCAAATTTCCTAAGTGCAAATGCATAATAATCCATACTAAAGAAACACACTAAGAAAGACACTTTTACCTAACGACACATTAGGCCAAGCAAATCTTAATTAACTCCTAAGTGTCTAAATATCCTAACAACATTAAATCCACACATTGTATATGTGTGTGCCATTTATGCCACTTGGAACATAAGGAACTAACTTGTTCCCCTCTTTTTATTCATTCCCTTCCCTTGGAACTTAGGATAACATAAAATCATAAGACTTTAGGACTTAAAACTAATATTATTTTATTCATTGAATTAATTCCCTTGAGTTATCCACCTTTTCCTTAATCCCTTAACCCTCCTTTCCCTCTTGTGGATTCCTAACCCTCCCTACTCTTTCATATGAATTGGTCTACAATAGTTATGTATTATATTAATAATATGAGTGATTACAAATTACACTGATAGGCTCACTATCATTTTGGTATCTAGGCTCTCCTTCCTAATAATCACATAGACACTCTGGCCTATAATATCTTATCTGACCAACCTATAAAACATATGTATATTTACAATCGGGGATCAAAATTGGCGGTATTAGAAAAAATACCTTGTGCATTCCATTCCAAGTGCTTCCATCAATGATAGTGGCATAATGTTATTAGTGGCTCCACTATCGACCAGACAATCATGTAATTTGAAATAATGATTTTCTATGGTTATTTAAATTGGTGGGACTTTACCTCTTGGTCTTAGTAGTGATACAATTTGTGTTGGTTGTGGAGCCTGATTATCTTCCTGATTTATAGGTCTTTTACTTTCAGCCGTGTTTATACCCCATGAAGTATTTACACCCCATAAGTATGTACACTCTTCCACGCAGGGGAGTGCAGAGGGGGGTACCCCCTCTGCGGGGTCTGGGGGGCCTATCCCCTCAGTTGGGGGGTCTAGGGGCAAGCGGGGGATTAGGGGAGAAGCCCCCGAAGCAAAAATTTCCTTGTAAAAGTATATTGTAATTTCATTGTAAATCTGGACCATTCATTATAAGGTCACAGATCTAATGGTAGAGATTATGTTAGGGTTTTTTTCCCTAGAAGGCAACCCTCTTTTATGAGGGAAATGTATCACGGCTATGGATGGTGGTGAATATTGTATTATGAGAAAGGAGACTGTGAGAGAAAGAAGAGGAAGTTATAGCAGGTTTTACTGTAGGTTGTATCCCTTCATTTGTTGGATAATAATAAAGGAAGGACCTGGCAATTTCTCTGGTGGACATAGCCCACACTGGTTGAACCACGTAAATTTGTGTCTCTCTTGTATTGTGTGTCTTCTATGTTTTGTTTCTGCAATTTTTTTATTTTATTTCTCTGCGGTCCTATTTTTCTAACAACTGGTATCAGAGCATAAGGTAACTCGTAGGAAAAGAGGGTTCCTGGTTTGAGTGGGAGCAATGTCAGAAGATGAAAAGTTTAGGGTCGAGAAATTTAACGGCCAAAACTACCAGTTATGGAAGATGCAGATGGAAGGCTATTTATATTAGAAGGATCTATTACTACCATTGAATGAAGTAGCAAAGAAGTCGGTGGCCATGAAGGACGAAGAATGAGAGATTCTTGACAGAAAGGCTCTAGGAACGATACGGCTATGCTTGGCAGCATCGGTGGCTTTCAATATTTTGAAAGAAAAGAAAACGAAGGGTTTGATGGATGTGTTGGCCAAATTGTATGAAAAACTCTCGGCATCGAATAAGGTATTTCTAATGAAGAGATTATTTAATATGAATATGTCAGAAGGTGGGTCTATTGCAGATCATTTAAATGAATTTAATACGGTTACTAATCAACTAAGTTTTGTAAAAGTGGAATTTGATGATGAGGTTAGGGCTCTTCTAATCTTGTGCTCATTGCCAGAAAGATGGAATGGCTTGGTCATGGTTGTAAGTAACTCTGTCTCTGGTTCAATTACTTTAAAATTTGATGATGTTGTTGGTGTTATCCTTAGTGAGGAAATGCGATGGAAAAGCACAGGTGAGACATCA
>ML787212.1:165324-175830 GCA_009831015.1 Picea engelmannii | reverse complement strand
GAAAAAGAGAATTGCAGAATAAATGGGTTTACAAGTTGAAGGAAGAAGATGGAGGAGAAAAGCGGTACAAGGCTAGACTTGTTGTAAAGGGGTTTGCACAAAAGAAAGGTATAGATTTTGATGAAATATTTTCTCCTATTGTTCAAATGACTTCAATTAGAGCTATTTTAAGTCTTGTGGCAATAGAAGATTTTCATCTTGAACAGTTAGATGTAAAAACATCTTTTCTCCATGGGGATTTGGAGGAAGAGATTTATATGCAACAGCCACAGGGGTATGAGGTCAAAGGGAAGGATAATTTGGTATGTAGGTTGAAGAAGAGCTTGTATGGCCTAAAGCAAGCTCCAAGGTAGTGGTATTTGAAGTTTGACAGGTTTATGACAGAACAAGGTTATAGTAGATGTCATTCTGATCACTGTCTTTATTTTAAAAACATAGAAAATGGAAGATTTATTATCTTGCTATTGTATGTAGATGACATGCTTGTTGCAGGGACTAATATGAAGGATATAAATGTGCTCAAGAATAAATTTGCCAATTCATTTGCGATGAAGGATTTGGGTGCTGCAAAGAAAATCCTAGGTATGAGAATAACAAGAGACAGGAAAAATCGCAAACTGGCATTGTCTCAGGGTGAGTACACAAAGAAGGTGTTGGAGAGGTTTAGAATGTATAATGCAAAACCAGTTAGTACACCTTTGGCCAACCATTTCAAATTAACTAAGGAAATGTGTCCCAAGACACAGGAGGAGATAGAATACATGTCCAGGGTCCCATATTCATCAGCAATTGGCAGCTTGATGTATGCAATGGTTTGCACAAGACTAGATATTACACATGCAGTGGGAGTTGTGAGAAAGTATATGAACAATCCATGTAAAGAACTTTGGGAGGCAGTAAAGTGGATTCTCAGGTATTTGAGAGATACTACTACACATGCATTATGTTTTGGAGGTTCAAACACTTTTCTATAGGGATATGTTGATTCAGATATGGCAGGTGATAAAGAAAGAAGGAGGAGCACCACATGGTATGTTTTTACTATAGGTGGAACAACAATAAGTTGGATTTCAAAACTGCAAAAGGTTGTTGTACTTTCAACAACAGAGGTAGAGTATCTTTCTACTACAGAGGCTAGTAAAGAGATGATTTGGTTACAAAGGTTTATGGAGGAATTGGGAAAGAAGTAGTAGAACAACAAGTTGTACTATGATAGTCAAAGTGCCATTCACCTTGCAAAGAACTCAGCCTTCCATTCGAAGAATAAGAATATACAGTTGAGGTACCACTTCATATGATCCACCTTGGAAGATGGACAATTGAAGATGGAAAAGATACACACTAGCCAGAATCCTGTAGACATGTTAACAAAGGGAGTAACCAGGTAGAAACTGAGTTCTTGCTCAGTTTCAGTTGGTCTTCAAGAATGAAGATGAAAATGAGAAATTTGCCAGGTCCAAGAAGGTTCAGAGTCCAGCATATACAACAGCAGTGGAGTTGTTGAGATCAGTCTCCAAGTGGGAGATTTTTGGTTGTGGAGCCTGATTATCTTCCTGATTTATAGGTCTTTTACTTTTAGTTGTTTTTATACCCCATAAAGTATTTACACCCCAAAAGTATGTACACTCTTCCACGCGGGGGAGTGTAGAGGGGGGGTACCCCCTTTGTGGGGTTCGGGGGGCCTATCCCCCCGATTGGGGGGTCTGGGGGAAAGCGGGCCCCCAATGGGGATTGGGGGGCAGTGTCCCTCGATGGGGGTTCGGGGGTGAAGCCCCCGAAGAAAAAATTGCCTTGTAAAATTATATTGTAATTTCATTGTAAATCTATACCGTTCATTATAAGGTCGCAGATCTAATGGTAGAGATTATGTTAGGGTTTTTTTCCCTAGAAGGAAACCCTCTTTTATGAGGGAAATGTATCGTGGCTATGGATGGTGGTGAATATTGTATTCTGAGAGAGGAGATTGTGACAGAAAGAAGAGGAAGTTACAACGGGTTTTGTTGTAGGTTGTATCCCTTCATTTGCTGGATAATAACAAAGGAAGGACTTGGCAATTTCTCTGGTGGACATAGCCCACACTGGGTGAACCATGTAAATCTATGTCTCTCTTGTATTGTGTGTCTTCTGTGTTTTGTTTCTGCATTTGTTTCATTTTATTTCTCCGCGGTCCTGTTTTTCTAACAATTTGTTGTTGTCTTGCATTCATATGAGATGCTTCTATCCTTAAATTTGTGTCATATAATATCTTCAAAATATTTTCTCTTTGTTGAGGTATCTTGACCACTTCCATAAATGGTAAGGTAATACTGAGTTTGAATAGTTCATCAACAAAATTAGGATTCATTTGAAGTGGAGTCTTTGTTTGATTAACCATTGGTTGTTGTTTTGTTTTCTCTAGACTATTAGGCTTTATCTTTACCCTTTGGGTCTGTTCTTGGGTATTGAATTTATTTTCTTGATTTCGTATTTGGACAACACTATCTTGTAAAAGTTACTTATCTTCTTCTTCATCAAAATTATGGAAATATGATGATCCCTCATCCATTTGTACTGATATCAACACTTGATATTGGTTGATATTGATTTATTGATCAAGTATTTCAAAATTCTCATCTTCTATTATTTCTTCTAGGACAACAACATTTGGATGTTAAACTCTAGGTGATATTGGTTTATGTTCTTCAACTATGTCATTTATTGTTCTCCAATATTGTAATAGGTTTATTATGTTTGGATTAGGTGGAAGAATATTCTAACCTCTCCTAATTCTAGTGATTTCATTATGAATTTATCTATTTTTCCTGCTCATTTGAGATATTTCTATCTTTTTTCTTTTTTCTTGGGAAACTCCAGGATCATTCATGACATTTGGAGGAACACCTTTGAGAATTCCTCCAACAATTCCTTGATTCTCATAAATTTGTGAAGTAGACAGCCCTTCAGGTTAGATGGATAAAATATAAATTCATCTTTGTACCTTTCCAAGGATGATTTCAGTATCAACATTGGTCTCTAGCATGAATTATTACATCTCCATTTCCTTCTATATGGCTCCATGTAGGTCATTTGTTTTTGAAGATCTGATTTCATAATTTACATTTGTTGGCATTGCATTCTTATAACACCCAAATATCACTAGATCATTAGGTCATTGTTATTTGGAATTTGATTTAAAGTCTTGAGGAATCATAATTTGAAATCCTTGTTGATACTGAGAGGGGAGGGTGAATGAATATCAAGTAGAATTTATCATTTTTTATATCTTTACTCTTCAATCAAATAATATATCCAATATACAATAAAGAGCATACGAAGAGATACAAAATGCATAATAGATTTACATCGAAATCTACATAACTTTTTCTTATATAATAGAAGATTACATTTAAAGGAAGCTACAACTTCCAAGATTATCTATCTCCAAATTGAAGGAGGCTCCAACCTGAAGGAAGATCCAAATCCGTATATTCTTTAGCTCCAACCAAAAGGAGGCTAAAACCACATTTCCTTTCCCCTCCCTATATTCATTTTCTTGTGGAATATTTTATTTTCTTCAAAAGGAAATTTCTTAGCATAGTGTCCTATTCTACCAAAATTGAAAAAATTTAAATGTAACTTACCTTTGTATTTGCTAGTTCCCCTATTGAGATTTATTACAAAATGGTCTGCTTCTTCATTTGAATCATATCTTGATCATTCTTCTACCTTGTGTTCCTTGTTCCTTGTTTTCTTAATCACTTTAAAGGTTGCTTCTCGGTTTGATTGTTCATTTTCTGTACTTGTTCTCATTTCATATGTTGTAAGGGACCCATGTAATTCATCCAATTTCATTTTGGTCAAATCCTTATTTTATTTAATAATTGAGACTTTGAAATAATACCTCAAAGGAATTGATCTCAACACTTTCTGTACAACCAAGGATTCATTGAGTTCTTCTCCTAATTCTATGATAACATTGAAGACTTCATCTACTATGAGTAAATAGGTCACAATACCTTCCTTTTCATCCATTTTTAGATTTTCAAACTATTCTCTATATCATTGAAGTTTGACCTGCTTGAATTTCATATTTCCCTCACAAATATTTTTAATTTTATCCCATACCTCTTTAGTTGTGTCACAACCCATCACTTTCCTAGAAATGGTTGGTGTCAATCCACTTAGGATAACATGCCTAGCCTTTGAAGCACAAATTGTTAATTTATTTTCATTTGCATTGCTTGGAGAATCTTCTCAAATTTCATATCCATTGATAACTGAGTGCCAAATATCCACTCCTAAATATTTCAAGTAAGTTTTCATTCTATTTCTCTAGTATGCATAATGTTCGTCAAATGGTGGAATCCCATTTGGGATGCGGCCTTCCATTTTTTCTCACAATATTCCTTCCATTGATTAGACTGTTTTGAAGGTAACCTTCTCTAATACCAATTGTTGATACTGAGAGGGGGGGTGAATTAGTATCAAGTACAGTTTATCACCTTTTACAACTTTACTTTTCGATCAAATAATATATTCGATATAGAATAAAAAGTCAAAGAAGAGATATACAATGCACAATAGATTTACGTGGAAATACATGGAATGTTTTTCTTATACAATAGAATATTACATTCAAAGGAAGATAAAACTTCCAATATTCTCCTAATCCAATTGTAGGGACACTCCAAACCCCTATTTTACAAGCTCCAACCTAAAGGAAGCTCCAAATATCTATATTCTCTAGTGCCAACTGGAAGGAGGCTACAACCCCCTTTCCTTGTTCCTTCCTTCCACCATTGAATATATAAGAGGGAATCAACCTTCACATAGAAATTATAGGTCCACATGTAAAATCCAAATATCACATAAAAACATGGTAATGATTCCAAAGATTCTTCAAGACCAATATGTTGCTCGGATGCTTTTTTTAATTCTTCACTAGTCGATCAGTTAACAGATAACCTCATGTGATAGATACTTGGAAATTGGTAGGGCCTCACATGACGAGGCTAGGTCTACACATGAGGGCCTCATGGGACATGATATTCTCAACCAAGGAGTGAATACTAAATTAGCAACTTTCAGAAAAACATCCTTGCACTTGCAATTTTGACCTTCCTCCCATCTGCAGTTATGAGTCCTCCTCCTTCGCCACCCAAATTTTTCTTAGAGATGATTATCTTAGATTATAATAATGATAATTTTTTTAATGTGTATTTAAATCCTTCAAGTAATTCCTTTTCTTGACTTCATGGATGACCTATAAATTTTTGTTTTGCAACACATTTCTTCTTTAATTGATTTTAGGGATGACCTATAACTTATTTTTTTTCAATTCACATGGTCATATCTCCTCAACCATGCCACCTACCATTGGAAATGTATTGGCAAGGGATATCAATCAATGTGGGGTTTTAATACATATTCAAATTATGTCTTGTGTACTCTTATTCTTCAAGAAACTGTGGGATTCCTGAGGGCTTCTTCTAGGGTTGACATCAATGACAACCAATTTTCCAACTATCCCTAATTCTTTCTCCCTTTTTTATACAAATTTGAGTAAACTGAGTAAGGAGAGTATCATATTAAACATGAGGTGGATACATGGTCATGAACATTTTTTCCAAATAATTAAATGAGCCAATAGAGTGAGCTGGTAAAGAAAGATACCCCTCATAAGCTAGGCCTGTGAGAGTATTTAGGAAAACTCTAACCATTGTCATTGTGTTAAATCATATGAATGTCATAAATACTTAAAAAATAATACATGTGTCTTTTTAGAACCATTATCCCATTACCTAAAAATATAGGAAAATTACCCGAGGTAGTGTTGGCAAGGTGTGTTGTTCTCCACATAAATTAAGTGGGTTGGATCTAGCCATTCTTAGAACTCTCCATCTATTATTTTATTCTCTTTATAAATTTTGGATCTCATTATATTATTCTCAATCTCCCATGGTTAAGGTTTCACTTATTTATGATTTCAATCTTTGAAAAACTTCGTAGAGAAGGAGTTTCTTACTTTTACTTCTCGTTAATGTACCTTTATAAGGTTCCATTTTTTATTCGATTCACAACTATATTCTTTGTATCATGGCTATTTCTCTTACTTGTTCTCTACAAATGGTGTAACATCCCCGAAAATCCATGTCGGGCCATGCTACATCAGAGAACTCTTTATGTTCTCTATGCGAAACATACTGTAACATACCCAGTATCCAACTGAGCTATGCCACATAAATTTTCCCTGAAATGGATGCAACCAAAATACATATGCACACAGAACTATTGTGGAAGCATACATATATAAAAACGTAGACATAAAAATACATTTGTAAATGCACGGATTCACACTGAAATAATAGTAACATATACATGCAACATATACATGAAATACCCATAAATATAAACACAGTTATAAACACACATAAGATAAACCCATAAATATAAGCATGTAAATAACAATGCAACATGTAAATTTATCACCTAATTTTCACTTATCTTTGTAAGAATGTTACCAACTGCATGTATACATTCCACGAACCTCCCTTCCTTAGACCACACTATTTATCACTCTCAACAATGAGTCACCCCTGAGCTGGGGCTAAACTCCGCCTGGGTAAAGGAATTCCTAACCAGGCTAAAGGCTCATGGACAATAGGAAAGACTTTGTCTCAGGTGCTCACTCAACTAATAGCCTACAATCCCTCATTCCCCACATGCCTATCACACCCTAGGAAGTGTGCCCCTTCTATGATCAATAGTCCTTTGGTTGTGCCACTTGCTTTATGGGCTTCAGCAACAGGCCAAACAGGAAGTCTCATAGCATTGTAGCTGGAGTTCAACAACTTCAGGAAATCAATCCCCAACAATTCTCTCAGCCAGAGAATTTCTCACAGGCCTGACAACCCATCTCTTCAATATCCCACGGGCTTGACAACCCATCTCTTCAATATCCCATGGGCCTGACAACTTGCTTCTTCAGTCTAGCTCCCAAGATAACTAGATATACCAACACAAAAATGGCTATGGATACAAGTTCAAGTACAGTGAAATGAATTTATGAAAGATAGCTGACTGCATGAGCGAAAAATGGTCATGGATTCATGGCTGAATGATGGATGGAATGATGGAAAATATGCTAGGAAATGAACTAAGTCCCAACAATATGTATGCATGTCCTCAACTTGACACTTGTCATGTTGGGAGCTACTTTGGCCCACTTGTCCCCAACTTTAGGAGTTAGGATAAAATAATTATCCATTCTTTATGTTTTAAGAAATATTAATATAATATTCCTTTTTGGCTTATGCTCCCTAGATTATCCATTTTCCTTAAATTTTAGGCCTCTTCCTTTCCCTAACTAGTGGAGCTTAGTCCCCCATCTCTTTTATCATTGTCGGTTTGTAAGAAATGATGTATTTTATATTAATTATGAGACATGTACAAAAACAAGAGCACTAGCCTTTAACATCTAGGATCTCTGGCCTAATCAAAACATAAGCATCCTAGCTTATAATAACTGGCTCACCAGCCTATAAAACATAGCATATACAAAAAGGATCCTTAGCCTCAATACCATGTGCACTCAAGTTGCTACACGTGGTATCCAGGAATGTGCACACTTTCTCATTTTACTGCGCAGTACATGCACGTACTATGCCATGAAATGTGCATACAAAATGATATCAAAACAACTCACTAGCTTAAGTACAGTTTCATTTACAATACAATTGGGTTCGACCTATGGATATTACAATCCCCTCCCCTTATTTATGCACCGTCCTCAGTGAATCATGTACCCATATACAACAAAATTTCAAAAATCCTCAAAAAGATGTGGGTATTCTGCCCACATTGCATCCTCATGATCCCAAGTAGTGTCCTGAGGACCATATCGGGTCCATTGGATGTTTACAAGACCTACGGCTCAATTTCAGAGMTGTTTGATTTTTTGGTCCAGAATATGCACCAGATGCACTTGAAAAGCACCTTCTTGCTCCACCTAAATCACATTCCAATCAATAACATGAWTAGCATCAGGTATATATTTCTTGATCAATGAAACATGGAATACATTATGAATAGACATAGATGCAGGAAATGAAATCATATAASAAACTGGACCAATCCTCTCTAGGATTTCAAATGGCCCATAATAACGAGCTGCCAACTTTGAACAGTTTCCCAACTTCAGGGAACTTCTATTGGCTTTTACTTTCAAGAACACATGGTCACCCACTTTAAATTCCCTGTGATTTMTTCCCTTATCAACATATCTTTTCTTTCTTTCCTAGGCATCCTTTAAATTTTGCTTTATTTTTATCATTTTCTCCTCCATTTCCCTGAGCAAATTTGGTCCAACCACTTCTCTGTCTACTGGGTTATCCCATCTTACTGGTGTGTTGCACTTTCTGCAATAAAATGCCTCAAATGCCATCATCTTTAGAGATGCTTAATACCCATTGTTATAAGAAAACACTACCAAGTGTAGGTAGTCTTCCCATTTTGATGGTTTATCCATCACATACATCCTCAACATATCCTCAATCACTTGATTCACCCTATTTGTTTGTCCATATGATTCTATATGATAAGTTGTACTAAAATTTAAATTTTTTCCAAATCCATTAAATAGTCCTTTCAAAATTTTTGAGGTAAATTTTGGAAAATTTTGGATCTCTGTCAGACACAATTGTCTTGGGTATGCCATGTAATAAAGAAATTTCTTTCATATAAACATTAGCAGTGTTTGTTTCCTTATGAGTGAGCTTAACTGGAATAAAATGGGCATCTTTAGTAAGATTATTGTTGGCCCTTGGGTATGTAATCAAGCGAATATCAAGGAAGAAGAGTTAAAATGTGAACTTCGCAGGAGACACAGTGATTGTTACTCGGTCGAAGTAAGAAAAAGAGCATAAAAGAAGGAGCGAAGCTTGAGAAATCTAGTCGTTGGATGAGGAGATCAGGGATGACAGATAAGAAAGGTATATGGATACAAGATAAATCAGATAGCAGTAAAATCCATCTTTGGCACTACGTGAGAAGAAATGAGAGACAGGCTGGCAAAGCCTAGGAAAAGAGGGTCAAGTTGAACTAGAATTTGTATATCTAGGGTTTTGACACCTAGGTCTAACCCTAAGGTTGTTGGTGATGGACTATTTTGTATAAACAGAGGTCGAGAGGACCGAGGTCGGGTTGGTATTGTTGTTGAGCATTGTTATTGATTGTTGTTCATTGAGAGAATATTGTATTGTGAGTGAGAGAAGTGATGAGAGTAAGAGCCTTCTAGCATTGTAAGATCTTCAACTGGGTGCAAAGATCAAGTTCTGCAGCTGGGTGTGCAGGAGGGGGAGATAAAGAGAGAAGAAGAATAATATCTGCTAGTAGAGAGAGCAGACAAGAACTGTAAGATTTTACCTTAATATATCATAAGCACAGTTTTGTTGACGTATCCCTAGGGAGAGGGTGAACTACGTATATCTGGTGTAATGTATGTATGGTTGATTCTTTATATTTGTCTTTGACATACTGTTATTGCATTATTGTATTAGATCAGATCTATAGAATGTGGAGTAGATTCTAGAGATAAATGAGTTAGGTAGACTGCGTTATATTGTGTTAAGATCCACTTGATATTCCCCTAGTTGTAGACATATCTGTCCTGCAACCCCCCCATAGCTACTTTAGGTGAGACTGCATCTGCTTCGTAGGTGTTTCTAAAAGGGCCAGTAGTTAGGGATTGTTTATGCGCTCTTGGAGTGAACCTTGGGTCTACCCCTATGCCAACAAATGGTTTCATTTTCGGGACCTGAATCTTCATGAGGGGATGTCAAGGTGGTTCCCATCGGAGACAAAGATTCAAAAGTGGATAGAAGATCAAGACAGGGACTTCATTGAAGACCAAAACAAGAACCCTAAGCTGAGTACTGAAGATTGGCTACAAAGATACATTTTCACCGACATCCACGAGATCTTCTTTGGAGGAATACATCAAGAGTTGTTTGAGTGGTTGGATAGGTTAGCTGATACCTCGTTCGAGCTGAGATCTAGACCCCCTGTGGTTTGGACACTGGTCTTGATCCAGAAGGTCAAAAGAGTCGACAACGATGTATCCAGAGCCGTAGATCATTGGTTTGATAGTACCATTGGAGGGAATATCACCAAATTTGTTGTTGATAGAGGAGAATCATATAGCCAAGCCGAGAGATACTTTTTCAAAGGACCCATAGGGAAATTTTTGCATTCTCTGAAGATAAGAATCAAGATACTCTTGCATGAAAACCACATCTTGAAGATACAGTAGACTGGTTGGATCTGAAAAGGATGATGTTCAGGAATTCAAACAGTGACAGTGACACAGAAGTGGGAGATACACACAGTGGGAGAGTGTTTAGAGGGGTTCACCTTGAGAACCTGTTCAAAAAAAACCATGGAGAAGAAGGTTTATACAGTGGGTAAGAGGTAGATCCAATAGGCGAAGAACATCCAGAACCCTCTAGGCTAGAGGAAGGAGAAACTAAA
>ML787212.1:142973-153269 GCA_009831015.1 Picea engelmannii | reverse complement strand
AAAAGGTTGTTTGACTTCAGTAGATCAGTTCTCCTCCTTCAAATCAGTCATGTGAGATGTTATAAGTGTCTCCTTAGTGTCGTTATCATGACAGTATGTCTAAACATCCTTTGCGACACTAGTGACCAACTTGCGACACTTGCAAAAGTTGTAGGGAAGATGCGACACTTACGACGACTGAGAGGGACAATGCGACACTTATCCAGCTGAGCAATTTTGACGTGTAACAACTACTCTTAGAGATTGTGCAATGATTTGGTACATGAATCTTTTCCAAGGACTTTCACAACCCCAGATATTGAATGAGATCAAGAATGCACTAATTGAAGAATTCAAGAAACCCAAATCAAACTCACAATGTATTACAGAGATGAAGGAGCTCAAACATAAGGTTTCTGAACCTATCTAGGAATTTGATAAGAGATTCAAGACCTTAACAGGCCGATTAACTTTTAAGATCCTAGATAAACAAAACAAAGAATGGTTCATCGATGCATTTTTACCACACATTAGATTTCCTCTGATGCAACAAAAAATTTCTTCATAGTTTGAGGCACTGGAGATCTCCATGAAGCTTGAATCATCCCCTATGGGAGAATCCATCTTAGGTATGATCCAGATATTGAGCCAGCTGACCAGTTTTTCTTTACAGGTCAAAGACATAAAAAAGCATAAGGGAAAGGACAAAAGAGAAGACATCTGGTGTATCAGATTCATATCAAAGGGCCATGATAAGGAACACTTCCTTGTATTTCATGAATATTTTTCCTCAGGAGCTTCGATCCCCTTGAAGCAAGTCACATTTCCCTGGTGTGAATTATGCAGAAACCAACATTGCTTTGGTGAGTGCTATTGCATGCAGAAGTATGTTCAGACAGCTGCAAACTATATTGCACCTTCTGTAATTCAGTAGGGCATGATGATAGAGATTGTAGGGCCTATGAACTCATGCATTAAAGGTCAAGAGATGTATACAAGATCCAAGGCGAAGTATAGAAAGAAGGAAACACTATGCAGTACAACTCCCCGGGAAGAGGAAACTTCAATCCTCATGGTGGATACAGAGGATGGGGATGAGGAGGAGGAATGGGCCAAGGTTGAGGACATATAATTTGTTATAACTAGGTGCAACTAGGACATCTAGCAAGGGATTGTCAAAACCCTTGTACTACTTCCAGTTATTGTAATTCTTTTGTGCATGTTATAGAAGATTTCCCTATGCTTCTGGCTAAGATTAAAGAAAGACAAGGACCTTAGCAAAAACCACAAGTGCAGTTAATATATGATGAACCTCATGAAGAAGACCTGAGAGTCATTTTTATTACTCGAGGAGACATTGTTACAGGAGAAGATAGAGTGACCCAGGGAAAGACTACAGAAGGATCAGGAGTCAGAAAAGCTGCGGAGAAGACTCAAAATTTTGATGCCAAGAAAGAAAGACGAACATTCGAAGATGCAAGGAAATTACTGGAAAATTGGCAAAATCAGATGTATGAAGTATCCACAAGAAGGTGTGCCAGGATGACTAGAGAAGTTCATTGGATTGGCACAACGGTAAGCAAATTACCCACCTTTGATGGTTTGAATCCATTAGAGACCTTCTTGTTGGAATTTGAAGCAAGTGTACCAACACAACATAGACTAATGGCAATGGATGAGGCCCTAAAAGATACACCAGGAAGATGGTGGGGGACGCACAAAAGAAATATTACAAACTGGGTACAATGTTGAACCTTGATGACAACGCGGTTCTCAGCCCAAGTAGAAAGATGTGAAGTGAGGTACACAGGTTGAAGTTGCCCAAAGGACCATGAGTGAAGCTGTGAAGAAAACTGGAGTGAGATTCCACAAGAAAAATGGGTGCACAAATTCATTAACACATTGGACATGACCCCTATCAACTGGTACCTTCAAGCGGAGCTGCGCCTTGTCAGTGCAGATTGGAAAGGTATGACTCAGAATTTTGTAACTACATTTCTATTTGAAAGTCAATATTCTTCAGTAGACCAGACACTATAGATTGTGAGATAGAAAGTATTTGAATAAGAATCTAGCCTCCCGTTGGAACAAGAAAAGGATGAGTGGGTTGTGCCTCTTCAGAAATTGCAGGGTTGTTACAACATTAATGAAGATGACAATGATGATCCAAGGAAGGTCAAAATTGCTGAGATAGAAGGCCAAAGAGATGTGAAAGGACCAGGAGTTGAGATACCATTTATTGGTCAGCCAATCAATATTACAAAAGTCAAAATTGGGATAGAGGAAACATTGAAGCTTACTAATGTCAGATATTATTGGTATGCTTCTACCATTGACAAGATTACAGAGCTATTGCATGAATATCAGGACTTGTTTCCAACCATGTTCACTGATATGAAGGGAATCAAAGGACCTATGGGAGAGATGATAATGCCTTTGAAATGATATGTGAATCCATTCAAGAAAATACCCTATAGATTGAACCCAAAATACAAGGAAAAAGTGAAGATTGAGCTTGACATAATGATGGAAGCAAGGATTATTGAACCTGTTGAAGAATCAGAGTGGATCAGCCCTATGGTGGTACAAGAAAAGAATACAGGAAAAATCATGATATGTGTAGACCTCAGGAAACTGAATGAATCTTGCCTGCATGACCCTTTCCTTACACCATTCATTGACGAAGTATTAGACAATGTAGGAGGCCAGGAGGTATATTCTTTTACAGATGGATTTTCAGGATACCATCATATCCAGATTGCCAAGGAGGACCTCCACAAGACCACATTTTCCATAGAATGGGGATCTTACCAATATACAGTGATGCCATTCGGACTGAAGAATTCCCCAACCATATTTTCTAGGGTGGTGTTCGAAGCGTTCAAAGAATTTATGCATAAATTTTTAGAAGCCTATTTTGATGATTGGACTGTGTTTAGTTTGTTGAAAAATCATATTGAATGTCTAAGGCTAATGTTGGATAAATGCAGGCAGTGTCAAATTTCTTTAATTATGAAGAAGTGCATATTCTTCTCATTATTTGGAGTGTTATTAGGCCATATTGTATGCAAGCAAGGATTGCTGGTCGAACCATGTAAAGTTGCAATTATAGTTGATTTGTCACCTCCGAATTCAGTTAAACAACTATGCACTGCGCTAGGACATACTGGATATTACAAAAAATTCATTAAAGGCTATGCCCAAATTATAACACCTATGGAGAAGATTTTGAAGAAATACTGTCAGTTTAGCTGGACAGAAGAATGCCAATAGAGCTTTGACACATTGAAACAAAATATGGCTACTGCACCCATTTTGGTTTTCCCAAATTGGACTAAAGAGTTTCATGTGCATGTTGATGCATCGTCCATTGCATTGGGAGTTGTTTTAGCACAACCAGGAACAGGAGACATCGATCACCCGTTAGCCTTTGCTAGCAAGAAGTTATCCATAGCTGAAATTAACTACACCACCACAAAGAGAGAAGGATTGGCCATGGTGTATGCACTACACAAATTCTGCCACTACTTATTGGGACGACACTTTAAAATGTTCATAGATCACTCTACATTGAAGTACCTAGTCAACAAACTAGTGTTGGGGGGGGAGAATATGCAAATGCATTCTGTTGTTTCAAGAATATAATTTTGAGATCATAGTTAATCCAGGAAGAATGAACAAGGTCCCTGACCACTTTTCAAGGTTGTAACATGGAGAAGAACCCACCAGTCTGGAGGATACACTATCGGATTCACAGTTGCCCACCATCAGAAATATCGATGACCACTTCGCATAAATAGTCCAATTTATGTTAACAGGAATGGAACCTAGTGAGTATACAATTCTCCAGAAGAAATAGCTAGTAGTGCATGTTTCATACATTTCACTGATAGTAGGTCAGCTATACAAGATGGGACATGATGAGATACTAAGAAAATGTGTTATGGAGGTAGAACACCCACTGATCCTCATAGAATCTCATGAAGGCATTGTAGGAGGACATTATGCAAGGAAAGCCACTGCACAAAAGGTTATGCGAGCTGGCCTTTGGTGGCCTACCTTACACATAGATGCTAAGGATTATGCTCGAGCTTGTGATGTATGCCAGAGAGTTGGGAGACCATCCAAAAGAGATGAAATGCCATTATCACCGTAGATGAACCTACGAGCATTTGAAAAATGGGCCATTGACTTCGTGGGACCTATCAACCCACTAGGGAAGTGCATAGGAGCAAGGTACATCATTACTGCGACTGAATACGTAACCAGATGGACCAAAGCTAGAGAATTCAAGGACTGTAGTGCAACTACAACTGTGTGATTTATATTTGATGACATAATAACTAGGTTTGGATGCCCCAAGATCCTTATGAGTGACCAAGGCATAGACTTCATTAATCAAATAGTTGAAGCATTGACTGAGGAGTCTACCATCTACCATCAGAATAGCACACCTTATAATCCTTAGGAAAATGGAACACTTAAATAATTCAACAAAATCTTGGAGACAACACTGACGAAGATTTGTAATGTGAATAGGGATGACTAGGATTTAAGAGTACCTGCAATACTTTGGGCCTATAGAACCACTTGCAAGAAACTAACCATGTAGACCCCTTTTAAGTTAGTCTATGGTGTTTAAGTTGTTGTCCCAATGGAATACCTGGTTCCAAGCTTAATAATTCTTGCCTTTACAGATATGGATGACACTGGATATTTTCAAGAGAGGCTTGCACAGTTAGTTAAACTGGAAGAAGACATATTTATTGCAGGATTTCATCAGTGGGTTCAGAAGGATAGAGAGAAGGCCTACCATGACAGGCACATCAAGAAGAAGGCATTCAAGAAAGGTGACTTAGTACTGGTGTATGACAGTAAGTTTATAAAACACCCAGGGAAGTTCATAACACATTGTCTTGGGCCATATGAGATCACCTATATTATAGAAGGAGTTGCGCAACTGAAGACATTGAAGAGAGAATGGAAGGAAGGCTTGGTAAATGGGAGTCAACTGAAGTTGTACTATGAAAACCAGCTACCTCGTAGATCTTAGTAAAAACTAGAGGAAAAGGGTCTAGGTATCAGGTGTAGTTGAAACTGGGTACTAGACACAAAAAATATAGTTTTCACAAGGAGGAAGAGGAGGCATAAAGTAGAAAGTAAAGGTTGCACTATGCAGTCCAAACCCAAAGAAAAATAGAAGGATCAGATCTAAAGTGCCTTGGGATGAGTCACATGTGAGTGTTGGGGGCCTTTTGTCCCTTGGGTATGGAATCAAGAAAATATCAAGGAAGAATAAGTAAAATGCAAACTTCGTGGGACACACAGTGATTGTTACTAGGTTGAAGTAAGAAAAAGAATAAAATAGAAGGAGCGAAGCCCGAGAAAGCTAGGAGATGGATGAGGAGATCAAGGATGAAAGATAAGTAAGGTATATGGATCCATGACAACTCATATAGTGGGAAAATCCACCATTGGCACTGTACAGGAAGAAAGGAGAGATAGCTTGGCAAAGCCCAGGAAAAGAGGGTCAAGTTGACCTAGATTTTTAAACACCTAGGGTTTTGACACCTAGGTCTCGACCTAAGGTTGTCGATGAGGGACTATATTGCATAAATAGAGGTCAAGAGGACCGAGGTCAGGTCGGTATTGTTCTTGAGCATTGTTTTTTATTGTTGTTCATTGAGAGAATATTGTATTATGAGTGAGAGAAGTGAAAAGAGTAAGAGCCTTCTGGCATTGTAAGATATTCAGGTGTGTGTGAAGATCAAGTCCTATAGCTGGGTGTGCAGGAGGGGGAGAGAAAGAGAGAAGAAGAATAAGATATGCTAGCAGAGAGTGTAGACAAGAACTATAAGAATTTAACTTAATATATCATAATCATAGTTGTGTGGACGTAGCCCTAAGGAGAGAGTGAACCATGTATATCTGGTGTTATGTATGTATGGTTGATTCTTTATCTTTTTCTTTGACATACTATTATTGCATTATTCTATTAGATCATATCTATAGAATAAATGATCTAGGTAGGCTACGTTGTATTATGTTAAGATTCACTTGATATTCCCCTAGTTGTAGACATCTCTGTCCTACAACCTCCCCATAGCTACTTCGGGTGAGACTGCATCTACTTCGTAGGTGTTTCTGAAAGGGCCAGTAGTTAAGGCTTGTTGGTGTGCTCTTGGAGTGAACCTTGGGTCTGTCCCTATGCCAACACTTATCCACCACTACCATGATAGAATCATGTTTCTTTTTTGTTCTGAGATTTTTGGTGATGAAATACATTGTTACAACTTCCCACTTCCACTCGGGAATGGGTAATGGTTGTAGAAAACTAGCAGGGTGTCTATGCTTAGCCTTTACTTTTTGACATTCCAAACATATGGAAATAAAATCAACAACCTCTTTCTTCATGCTTGGCCAATAATATTGGATTTTGAAAGCTGCAATAGTTTTCTGATAACCTGGGTGCCCAACATAAGGTACATTATGCATTTCTCCCAATATTTGATTTTTCAATTCCTGAGAATTTGGTACATAAATTCTTTTGGATTACTAAGAGGGGGGTGTGAATCAATAATAGCGTAATTATAATCCTTTTTCTTCAAATGTTATATCAATGTAGAATTATTATTCAATAATGAGAAATAAGAAATAAACAATAACACACATACACAGTACACCAGTGTTTTACAGGGAAAACCAAATTGGGAGAAAAACACAGAATGATTTTTCTCATATGTCTTGAAGAATTACATTCATTGGAAGCACCAACTTCCTTTGTTTTCCAGCTGCAACTGGAAGGAGGCTCCAACCCCCTAGTTTCTCAGGCTACAACCTAAGGGAAGCTCCAACTCCCCAATTCCTTGGCTAAAACGAGAAGGAGGTTACAACCCCCTATGTTCTCCAGCTACAACCAGAAGGTTTCTACAACCACCTATCCTTGCCCCATCCAACCACCCTAAAGTAGAAGTAGAATGATGGAACCACTACTAACCTATCACTGTGAGATATATTGTTGTACAACTATATCAACCTGTACCAGTACCCTATATCCAATCTGTACAAATGCCTTGTAATCAAACCATACCTGAACTGAACATCTATCTACAAAAATACAATAGATACACGAACTGTACTAATGTAGCCTGCGTATGTATGCACCCTATCTATTATGCATCCCACGTATGCCTTATGAAACTAGTGTTTCCTTTCACTTGAAATTTTTTTTACCCTTTTTAACTTCTTTCACATAGATATGTAACCTATCCTTGTATCTATAATGTAAATGTACACTCTGCATGCATCCTCATACATAACCTCTACTCAAGGAAAGTATGTCTCTCTCTAGTCATGTGCCATATAGGTATGTGTAATCATGAACAAGTATAATATCCCTCACATGATCTTAGTCATCAACCCCTTTTCAATATTCAATTTCTTAGTACATCAATAAATACAATATCTCGACCATGTACCATAAAAACTCTTATCCATATGCTAAGAAATAAAAGATGTGCCTCAACAAGAAGTATCAATGATAAATATACCAACACTATATTTCTGTAGATATGACTTATACAGAAGATCCCATGTAGCCACTAGTCTCTCTAGGGAGAATCCTCAAATATCTGTTTCCATTCCTCATGCATACATCAAAATCCAACTATTCATAGAAATAAGACATACCTTTTGAACTAATGGATGGATCTGATGTATCTGAGCACTCTAGACCTTCCTGGGAGCTTGATCTCATAATATAGAACCTCTACACCTTCATCTTCTCAAGTTTCATGGCTTTATCAACATATACTCACCCTATACACAATCATCCCATGTACATACTCACCCTATACACAGCTAGCCCACATATACCTTCAATGTATAGGCACCCTATACATAGACAACCCACGTATGCATCCGAAAATGGGGTTTTCTGTAAATTCAAGAATTTCATCGTCAACCCTTCATTCTACCTCAAATGTTCGCTACTTCAGATGTATCCACAAGTATTTACAAGAATCTTTACACAAGAAAATAGATATACAAAATGTACAAGTGTGTATTTAATGAGTTAGCTTTGCCTCTTATTTATATCTTCATGTAGCCTTACACTTTCCTTATTTTAGGGCTTCTTTATTTAAAATAATTTATTTTGCAAAGCACTTTGACCCTTAGGGTATTCTATAAGACTTATGTATGGTTATAAATCTCTAACCGTAAGAAGTTATGTGATGTTCCACATACCACCAGAAATGACATGACAAGCGTTATCTATCTAGGATAGTTTCCCTGACAAATTCACTGTCCTTCAACTCATTATTCTAGAATTAATCATGGATTCTCTTACTCCACAAAGTGTCTTCCCATGAAGGATTTGACCATAAGGGGACCACTTTGGAGTTCATCCATATTTACTTCTTATCAACCATGATGAGACAATAATGAGTCATCTTTACATCAAACAATATTGTGTCCATTACCCAAACCTTTGTGCTATGGGGATTTATTGAAGAGTTGACATCAATAACAACCAACCTTAATCAACAATCTTCCCTTTTGGCATTGATGGCAATGCTCTAATTCAATACTGAAATCATATCACTCATGCTCCCCCTGGAACCATGCCTCTATCCTCTGCATATGATAAATTTGCTCCCCCTGGAACCATGCCTCTGTCCTCTATATCTGATAAATATGCTCCCCTAGAACCATGCCTTTGTCCTCTGCATATGATAACTATCTCTCCCTTTGTCATCAATGGCAAAGGTATATTTCCATTCTAGGTTGCTCTCCCCGACTGAGCTGTCCTCTTATGGCACTTCCTCATGTAAATCTAAGACATATAAGATAAGAATTCAAAAAGAATTCAAAAAGAATTCAAAAATCATTCATTTTGGATTAGAAATAACTCCAAGTATTTGGAAAATATATTCAAAGGATTCCCATGGAAGTGGTTTTGTAAAGATATATTCCACTTGTTCTTTTGTGCCCACATACTCAATTATGATATTCTTTTCTGCAACCTTCTCCTGTAGAAAATGATACTTGATTGGAATATGCTTTGTCTTGGAGTGCATCACCAGGTTTTTCGAGATACTGATGGTGCTTGTATTATCACAGTAGATTGGAATGGTCTCGTCATACTCAACCTGTATATCTTTCAGAGTTTGTTTCATCCAAAGAACCTGTGTACAACATGATGCTACTGCAATATACTCTGCCTCGGTTGTAGATAAATATATTGATGATTGTTTCTTGCTTAACCATGATACTAAACACTCACCCAAGTAGAACGTTGCTCCATTGGTGATTCGTTGGTCATCAATACAACCTGCCCAATATGCATCTGTGTAGGCAATAAGTGATATATCCTTTCCTTTTGGATACCATAATCCAAACTCTTCTATTCCTTTGAGATATCTGAAAATCCTCTTCACTGCTAATACATGTGATTCCTTTGGTGTTGCTTGAAATCATGCCACCTGTCCAACTGACTACATTACATCTAGTCTAGAAGTTGTCACATATAGTAGGCTATCAATCATTGACTTGTATTGCCTCTGATCTATATAATTTGAATCATCATCTTTTCTCAACTTACAACTAGTTTGTATGAGAGTGATAAATGGTTTGAAATCTTCCATTCCGAACCTCTTTAGCATTTCTCTGATATACTTGGTTTGAAAATAAAAACTCCTTGGTTGCTTTGACATATCTGAAGTCTCAGAAAGAAGGATAGTTCTCCAAGTAACGACATTTAAAATTCATTCTCCATATCTTTTGCAAATTTTTGGCTTAACCTGTCATCATCACTACCAGAAATAATATCATCAACATAAACCTAAATTAATAAAATATTACCTTGACTTACCTTGATGTAGAGGTCTTTGTCTACACTTCCTTTTCTAAACCCTTCTTCCTGCAGATACTTATCTAGTATGGAGTACCATGCTCTAGGAGCCTGTTTTAGACCATACAAGGCCTTCTTTAATTCACACACATAATCTATGTTCTCTGACAACTGAAATCCTTTTGGTTGTTCAATGTAGACTTCTTCTTCAAGTTCCCCATTCATAAAACATGATTTTACGTCCATCTAATATACTTTAACATTTTTGGAGCATGCATAAGATACAAGCAAATGGATTGATTTCATTCTGGCAACTAGGGAAAATGTCTCTTCAAAGTCGATTCCTTCAATATGTGCATATCCTTTACATACCAATCTAGCTTTGTTCCTTGTAACATGTCCATCTTCATTCAATTTATTCCTGAAAACCCATTTTGTGTCGATCACATTCTTATTCTTTGGTC
>ML787212.1:117000-129125 GCA_009831015.1 Picea engelmannii | reverse complement strand
CCCCCTCTAAGTGTGGTAGGCATGTCCAATAGGAATTCCCTGCACTTTTCTTAGTTTCCCATCCTCATCCAAGAAATTAAATGCTTTGTTATGATAGTCTAGGAGAGCATTATGTTGGTCCAACCAATCCATCCCAATTAGATAGTCATAGGAACCTAAAGGCAAGATGTTCAAATCTTCCTTGGTGTTCAGTCCATTCATGTCCATGAGGCATGACTTAACCATCTCATTAACTTTTCTTTTGTCTCCTGTAGCCAGCTACACCAACCAAATATTTTCCATATTTTCTTCTTGGAAAATGCAAACCTTCCACCATCTTAGGATCTATATAACTATGAATAGCTCCTGAATCAATTAAAATAGAAATGGTTTGGTTGTTGATCATACATTCCACTTCAATCATATGTGACTGATACTCTACTTGCTTATTATCCAGGTATGTATAGATCCTTGGTACATTTATGCCCATGTCCTCCACTATTTCATCGTGTTGTACATTGTGAACAATCCTCCCCTTTTCACCTCTGTGAGGACAATCTCTGAACATATGATCTTATTTACATCCCCAACATTGAATAGGTGGTTGTATTGGCCTTTGACCCCTTGACTCAATTGATTTGGGCTCTCTAGGAGTTTGTTGTCCCTGTGTATTATTTCTGAAGAATAGTGACTTAGCTCCCTTCTTCCTCTAATCCATCTTGAACTTATTTTTGTCTTCCCAACCTTTTTGGAAACTTGGCCTTGATTTTTGTTGATCATAAAGGCATTTATCTCGCCTTATGGTCTCCTCCAATGTCTCGGGATCATCATACTATATTTTGTCACTGATAAATGTTGGCAATCCACTCAAATACCTCTGAATCTTAACTGTCTCATCCTTGATGAAAGAGACATACTTCAGTAGTTCTAAAAACCTTCTCTCATATTCATCTATTGTCATACTCCCAATATTGAGTTCAAAGAACTCTTTCATTTTCTTGTCGTAGTATCTCTTAGTCAAGTATTTCTTCTCAAAATACTTCTTGAATTCTCTCCAAGTAACACTTTTCTGTTTAATGTGTTTCACTTGCACAAGTTGATCCCACCACATGGATGCCTTTTCCTTGAGTTGATAGATAGTAATTCTATATTCTACATGAGAATAATAATTATGTAATTGAAAATACTTTCTCATGCCCAACAACCATGTCTCTGCATCTTCATCATTTTTGTGCTCACCATCAAAAGTAGGAGTTTGATTTTGTTCATTTCTCCTCGTATTTCATCCACTCTAGACCTATTATGCTTCCTGACCAAGGATGGACTTGAGAGGTTGTGTGATCTCTTATTGGAATTCCTTGGGGAGTGGTGGTAATGTCTACTAACACTTCTTTCTTTTCTTTTCTCATCATGAGACCTGTGATTTCCAAATTTGCTTGAGCCACTCTCCTTATCCAATTTATTTTCTATTATTTTCAAGTTCTCCAATAAATTCATGTTGAAATCATCTTGTTGTTCCTTGGCCTTCATAAGAATTTCATTATCATATTTATGAACTTGGACATCCCTCTATAAATTTTTAATGGTCTTTTCCATATTCATGTTTTCATCCCTTTCTTCTCCATGTCCATTGGAGTTTGTTCCTTCAACGCCCAAATGGACATCCATCCCTCTAATATCAATCTTTTGACTGTAAGTCCCTTGTGACTCTTCCATTACTCTGGAATCTATGTTGATCTTGATATGATCTAGTTGTTTTTAACTCTTCAAAATGTGCATCCAACAAAACTTTATCAGGCTAACTGTTTCAACAATTTCATGAAAATATAAACCATTATGGATCAATAAAATATCATAATTATTTCTTCTAATTTCCTAGAAAATGGAATGACTAGATCAATTTTTTGGGTGGATACTTAGATTCCACTATTCAAGACCTTTCCAAATCCCTCTCCCATGCTCAATTCTAAGCCTTGAGAAGAAAGTTATGGTCATTTGAAATTTTCCCATTGACTTTTATGTTCACACTTCCACTTGGCACAATTCTGCGTTGTAATTATGCATTCTTGCACTTACTCCCTTACAGATTTTGTAGGAGATCAATTGGGTTTTTGTATAAATGTATTATGGACATTCTATCCAAGTTTCACCTCTTTTTGGGTTTTGGGCTGCTAGTTACAACCTACTGAAGTTGTAAGCCCATTTGTGTTTTTGGTCTAGAATGCTATAGGTACCTTATTTTCCATATAAAACACCTTTAACATGCCCATAAATTTAATTCAGTTCCAGGATTTTCTTCTATGGTTCAATATATTTCCATTGACTACTCTTGCACCTCAATCCGATTCCAGAGCAGAAATTTATGGCCCTTTCAAGTTAGTTGGGTCATAAAAATTTCCCTCCACTGTTTGGGCTGTAACTTTCTCAAAAAATATCTGTTTGATGAATAGTTTACACCATTAGAAATATCTATCTGAGATCTTTTATTTGAGCTGCAAAGATAGAGAGTACCTTTGGTACACCTCTGTCGCATGCATTTTGAGTTGTTAAAAATACTCTTAAGGCCCTCAAAAACACTCTGCAAAAGTATGACGTTCAAATGATATAAAATGTCGCAGAAAAATGCTAGTTTTTTGTTGTTATTCACCTTCCAAATGACTTCATGCGCCCAAATTTCAACCTGTAAACCCATATTTACCATGTGAAGCAACAACACAAGGTAAATTGTGCTTTGTGCACTTTAAAACCATTGTGTATCACTTCTTTGTCGCGCCAATAACTCTCATGCAATACTTTTGTGTTGCGCGCCAATATCCACAATGCACAGCTTTGGTTATTTCTTAATTACATGTTCCACATAGTTTTTGTATCATGCATTGTTATTCAGTGCACATTTTACTCTTCACGCTTCCCCATGCCAGAGTTTAGTACACCCCACCGTGAACCAATACTCTGTGCACATTTAGCAAAATTGTCATGTGACAACTTATACTCTTACTGCACTCTGCCAATATTGTGCACACCATGCACACCATGCACACCTTTTATGCATACACACCCCGCACAATGCAAAATTTAGCACACGCATCCACACACCAACATTTTTTCGTGCGGCGCCAAAATTTAGCACGTGCACCAACACGTCAACATTTTCTACACAGTACCCAAATTTAGCGCACACACCGGCACGTCAACATTTTTCCGTGCAATACCCAAATTTAGCACGCACACCAGCATTTTTAGTGTGCCCATCTGCACACATTCATTTTTATACGCATCATTTTCTTCTTGAATTCTGCTGCAGAAATTGGGGATTTTTCCTAACTTTTTCCCCAATTTACCATAGACATTCTGTAACCATGAAATTCATTCAATTTCACCCCAATAAAACTAATTCAACCTCCGCAGTAACAAATCACCGTGGGTTGACATTTCTAGAATGAATTCACCCAAAATCAATTCATGAATTGGGGATTTTAATTATGAATTTTGCTCCATCTTTCATGGCTTTACTCTAACTTCAAATTCGACCAATTCTAGGTCTAAATTTGCTAGAAAAGATATTAAATCAATAATATCTTACCACATGTCCGAATTTCTCAATTTCCCCATGAATTCACCAACCAAAATTGGGGCTTTTTCCCAATTTTTGTACCATATTGTAGCTAGACCATCTGCAACTCGAAATTTGGCCACTTCGAAATAAATCCTCTATGATTTTTTTCTTCAACTCAACTTTCTTGACCCATCCAGGCTCAGTGTTGAAAAATGAATCTCTGATACCAATTTGTAACGTCCCCGACCATCCATCTTGGGCCATTGTACATCATAGAACTCTTTATGTTCTCTATGCAGAACATATTGTAACATACCCAGTATCCAACTGAGTTATGCCACATAAAGTTTCCTTGAAATCCATGCAACCAAAATACATATGCACACAGAACTCTTGTGGAATCATATATGTATAAAAATGTAGACATACAAATACATTTGTAAGTGCATAGATTCACATTGAAATAACAATAACATATACATGCAACATATACATGAAATATCCATAAATATAAACATAGTTATAAACACACATAAGATAAACCCATAAATATAAGCACGTAAATAACAATGCAACATGTAAATTTATCACCCAATTGGCACTTATATTTGTAAGAATGTCACCAACTGCGTGCATACCTTCCACAAACCTCCTAGCCTTATACCACACTATTCATCACTCTCAACAGTGAGTCACCCCCGAGCTAGGACTAAACTCCACCTGGGTAAAGGAATTCCTAACCAGGCTAAAGGCTCATGAACAATAGGAAAGACTCTGTCTCAGGTGCTCACTCAACTAACATCCTACAATCCCTCATTCCCCACATGCCTGTCCCACCCCAGGAAGTGTGCCCCTTATCTACTCAACATTCCTTCGGCTTTCGCACTTCCTTTCTAGGATTCAACAATAGGTCGGACAGGAAGTCTCAGAGCACTGTAGTTGCAGCTCAGCACCTTGAGGAAATCAATCCCCAACAATTCTCTCACCCAGGGAATTTCTCATGGGCCTGACAACCCGTCTCTTCAATATTCCATGGGCCTAACAACTTTCTTCTTCAGTCCGGCTCGCAATATAACTAGATATATCGACACAAAAATGGCTATGGATACAAGTTTAGGTACAGTGAAATGAATGTCTGAAATATAATTGACTGTGTGACTGAAAAATGGTCATGGAGTCATGTCTAAATGATGGATGGAATGATGGAAAAGATGATAGGAAATGAACTAAGTCCCAAAAATATGTATGCATGTCCCCAACTTGACACTTGTCATGTTGGGAGCTACTTTGGCCCTCTTGTCCCCAACTTTAGGACTTAGGATAAAATAATTATCCAATCTTTATGTTTTAAGAAATATTAATATAATATTCCTTTTTGGCTTAATCTCCCTAGCTTATCCATTTTCCTTAACTTTTAGGCCCCTCCCTTTCCCTAACTAGTGGATTTTATTCCCCCATCTCTTGTATCATGGTCGGTCTGTGTGCAGTGATGTATTTTGTATTAATTATGAGACATATACAAAAATATGTGCACTGATCTTTAACATCTAGGCTCTCCATCCTAATCAAAACATAAGCATCCTAGATTATAATAATTGGCTCACCAACCTATAAAACATAACATATACACAAAGGCTACTTAGCCTCAATATCGTGTGCACTCAAGTTGCTACACGCGATATTCAGGAATGTGCACACTTCCTCATTTTACTGCACAGTACATGCGTGCACTATGCCATGAAATTTGCATACAAAATGATATCAAAACATCTCACTAGCTTAAAAACATTTTCATTTACAATACAATTGGGTTCAGCCTAGGGATATTACAAATGGTTTTCCAAGATATTTCAATTTCAACATGACTTTTAGTTGTTGTTAACACTAAATCATAAGAGTTGATGCAAAACACTTCCTCAATTCCAGAATCCCACTTGAAGGCAAGGTTGATTTGGTTTTGATTGAGTCATTAAAGTTCTATTTTGTGAAACTAGAATTTTGTTCTCCCTGGTATGGTCTCCAAACATTTTGACCATAAAGACTATTTTACGGTATTTGATTCAACCTCACGAGGATAAATCCACTTGCATTTTTTAAGAGTTGGCTCTCCTCTATTTTAAAATATAATGAAAAAATATAAAGAATGCCTAAGAAGGACCATGCTTATTTGAAATAAGTATCCACATGCAAAGATTACCTGAGAGAGGACCATGTATCTTATAAAAGGAAATATTTAAAATATATTATAGGATCATGAAAAAAAGAATGTGAAATAAAATAGGATGACATTTCAATCATGACATTCATAAATATAGAACAAAATTTCAAGGAAGAGAAACAAGAAAATATGGACTGGATATGGAAGACAACTTTAAATGATAATTGCATTAGGCACAAAAAAGATTTTGATTTACACACATTTGAAATCTCATGCTTAAATCAAATTGTTTGTGATTAGAGTAATGTTATGTCCCAAAATAGTTTTTTGGGAACCTAAAAAATAATATATGTCTTTTAAAAATAAGAAAGTAATGTCTTGAAATATGAATAAAAGATTTGTTTTTTTCCTTCAAGGAGGACTAGGATGGAGCTCCCGCAGACCATGAAATGAAAATACATGGAAGACATAAGAAAAACAGTCAAGGATCATCCTGGGTTTCACATATTACTGGGAAATGAAAGGTAATATGACAAGTGATTGTATAAGAAAGGTGAAAAGGACAAGAATAAGGTTGTTACTTGCATCGCCGTGATGGAAATTTTTTCTAAACCCTTTACTTGTTTGTAGGTGTTTGTTGTGATGGTGGTGGCATAATTGGTGCAATTGTTTCTTGTTGATATGACTTGGTGATTTTGATTAGGGATTTTATTAGCCACTCTACGTATTCCTTCATGGGTGACACTGTGATACCATGTTTAGTCTTTATTTTGAAAAAATCATTATCCTTATCTCTTAGGTCCATGCCCAATTGGTGCAACATGTCATATACCTCATCATTTTTGTTGATATATTTGGCCATCCCCCTTTCAATTTTTTCATTGGAGAATTTAATTGAATCAATGAACTCAACTTTCCATCCAACTTTTAATATATCGAGTTATTCTAATAATGGTTCTTTAGTTGAAAGTATTGTATCCATTAATAAACTTGGGCCATTGAGTTCGTTTATGAGATCAATAAGCTTAACCAAAATCTCACCTCTTTTGTTCTTCAAAACATCTAATTCATTTATCATTTCTCTTAAACTTATTATTCTCTTCAACCAACAAGAATTAATTTGTTTCATCTAGATGTTTGAATGAATGTTTTTCTCTCTTATGTGGATATCACTTAGGCTTAAAACTTTGGCTGAAAATGTACCCACAATGTTTTTTTAGAAACCTTCATCATTATCCTAATATTTTTGAATATATTCTTTTAAATTTGTAATCCTCGCTGCAAAGTTGGTGGAGCTTTGTGCAAGATCCAAAATTTCTTGGATCAATTCTACTCTTTTTTTATCCCATATTAAACATATTTTCTTACTGCTAATAGAAAAATATTTGAACCTTTCCATTTGTTGCTACTTTCCGAAATATCTTCTAAGGTGATTGTTGGTTGAACTATGTTTAATGGTTCTAGAAACAATGTTCTTGGAATTAAAGTTTCCTCTAATTCCTTTATTTTTTATTTTAATTCTAAATTTTTATTTTCAATGTTACTGTTGAGGGGGCCTCTTATGCCCTAATAGTCGTCACATACATGTATTATTAGACATTACACATAGAGTTGATAAATTCAAGTAAATATAAATGAATGTATGTAATAAATGATAAAAATAACCTAATGAATGATTAATTTGAGCGGGTGCAATTGCTCCAACCATTTACCTATTGTATAAATAACCCTAAAGGAGGAATAAGAAAGCAAATGGATATCCTTCCCCACATTTGTATCCTTCTTTATTGGGATTATGTGTGTGTATTTATGTGTGTAATGCGTGTCTCTTGAATGTCTACCCTAATTATTAAAACTGCAACATTTTGGTTCCGTTGCAGTATGAGTTGATCCAGGACAAGTTAGAAACTTTGATTTTTATGGAATAATTGTTCAAGGATGGTCATGGATGTCACACATGGATGTTGATTGAATATTCTCGCTTAATGTGGATGGAAAGATAAGAATAATCATTTTTTTCTCATAAACAATCATGCACAAAGAAATGAGAGATGAAGAATCTGCACTCTGCTTTATATTGAAGATGCTTATGGAATCTTGATGTTGTGTGGAAATTTGGAATGTTTGTGGTTAAATGCATGTTGATGCAATGTGAAATGAAATTCATTGTTCATGATTTTGTTGGGTACATGATGCTAGAGAGAAAATCTATTGATGAATTTTGTTGTAATCTAGGGAAAAGTAGGGACTGTTATCGGTATATCCTTACATAGTCATCATAGAGATACATGCATACACATAGACATAGGTAGAGAAAAATAATTTTATTATATGATAGAATAGTACAACACAATTAAATATAACCTCTCACCTGAAGATATTTGATCCTTCATGTGCTTATTTATTTATACCTCTTTCAGAAAGTTGTAACTACTTAACTACCTAGGTCGGTTGGTTAGCAGAGACTCTGACCAACTTCTACTTATAACTATGTCAATCAGCCGATAGGTTCTAATTCGACCGTCAGGTCTAGTTGATAGGTTCAACTAGCCCCTACAATATCTCCCCCCACCTCAATTCCTTGCTCATCCCGAGCAAGTGGGGGTCATAAAAAATAATTTTTTCATATTTTCATTACATTACTACAATATGGAGAAGTATAAGATGAAGAGAGAAAGAGAAACATGTAAGAAGAGAAGACAAAAATTTTTATATGATCGACTGACTTACAACATTATTTTCCACTGTGCTACTATGCCTGGAATTCCACCATTGGCTTTGTCGAATTCCTTGTTCTTTTCAATTTATGTGCTGACCTTGAAAGTGATATGAATAATACTAGGAGATGAATTCTTTGTTTTTTGAATGAAATCACAACATGTGTTGATCGCCTACTGGGCTTCAAGATTTAGAATTTTTGACTGGGAAATCAAGTTGAATTTCTCTTCTATACTTGATTTCTGAGAATTTCCCAACTCTTGATCAAATTGTTGTTATGTATCTTGCATTTTACATATGAGCTAGATGAGCTGACTGGTTTCCTGTTCAGTTTCCAACTACACTATGTGTCCCTCCTTCTACCATTCTTGCTCCTGCTATGATAGTTTTTCTCTATTTCTCTTTCTTTTTACAACCGTGTGGTGAGGGATTCTTTTATTTTGTTATCCATAGCCTATTTTCTTGTCCTTTGTATATTTTTTACTACTTCCTTTTGTATCTAAAATTTACTAAATGTGTCTGGAAAATGAGTCTACCATTCACTTACCACATAGCTTAGTGTGCTATCTTATTTGGTTAATTTATGTATGTTCTTCTTGAAGCCTTTCATATTTTATTCTCTTTTTATAAGGCTTCATTCATTTGTTCCTGAGCTGTTTGGATTTCTTTGACGACTAAGTCACGTTGTTGTTCGAATTCTTCTTTTTCTTTCTTCGGCACCTCTACTTGTTGTTGGTAGTTTTTGTTGGTTTTGATCATTCTGTCGATCAGTTATTTAAAGCCTTATGGGGGTTCTTCACTTCTGACATATTTTTTATCCCTTCATTCAACCTGACTACTTCTTTGCATCACTCCAAGATATTATTTTTCTCTTGTTTTAGTCTTTTGATGTGACTTATTTCTTTAAACACCTTCTTCTATCTTCTTGTTGATTCTTTTGAAATAGATCCATGTAAGTTGAACAAGTATTTTTTGGAAATTGTGGTTGGGTCGAATGAGGTTTCGACTGATGACCCTAATGGATACGTTGTTCCATCCATTTTGATGGTGATAATGGATGAATTCATTTATTTATTTTATTTGCATATTTGTATATATGGTTGTCTTTGTTACCATTTGTTGTGTCACCAGGATTCTTTGTTCGCTTGTTTCATATTTTTCTTCTTCCTCATGCTAGGTGTTTTGTACCTCCATGTCCTCTGTTAAGCCCTAATATTGGCTCATTACCCCTTAATTGGGGCATATTATATTAATAATGTTATTTTTTTATGTCGATTTTAGACCATTAGTTGTAATTATACCTCCTACTCTGCTATATATGCCAAGGAGACATTTTCATTTTGAATCATCTTGTACTTGAACATTTAAGTGGGGTAAAAGGAGGTTTCCCCCTCGAAGAGGCTTATTATCTGAAATTATCTCTTTTTCAATGCGTTGAGCACTTGTTCTAATGTTTTTCTATGCTATATTGATATTTGGTTCTTAACATATGGTTTCAAAGCTCAAGGTCTTGGGGTTTCGTTGCTACATCTGAGACACCTTGTCATTTTGCCTATAACATTTTTTATACAACGTTTCAGAAGGAAAAACTTGGAGTATATTTAGTATATGGATCAAGGTACGTTGGGTTCAAATTTCATCTCCTAAGGTATTGTACTTTCAGAGATACAACCTGTACAAGATAGGGTTTTGGAATCATCCTGAACTGAGTCATTGCGGAATTTTCGCTATAAAATATTTTTTGTAATGTTTCAGACCCTAAAATATGGAGGCTATTCACATAAATTAGTAAGGTATATGTGGTAAAATTTTCAGCTTCTGGGTCATCTTAAATTTGTAGATACACCATGTGTAAGATAGGGTATCTGAGTAGTCTTATTGAGTAGTCTCAAGAAGGTGTTCCAGGTAAAACAATCATAACTTCTTTTTAGAGTATCCAAATTGAGTGGGACTAGTTTCATTTGATCATGTATAGTCTTTAGTATTTTGGGTACGAGTTTCAGAATTTTATATCAATTATTTTGTGCAGGGAATGCTATACAAGTGAGATCTCCTGGAAAGGAAAACAATCAGCCAGTTGTGGGGAAGTTACCATAAATTCCACTTGGCACATCCAAATTTGATCAGACCCATGGAATTGCAGAGAAGAAATATCATAGAAATACATAAAATAAAGTTTCATACCTAGAATGTCTGAAACTTGGGAGATACAACAGAAGAAAGATTTTCTAGCAGAACCACCTCAAAATCAAGGTTCAAAAGTGATACTTGGCCAACGTGACCCAAAAAGGGAACTTCTACACCAAATAAGCCTCCAGAAAATCCTACTTGGACTCTTGATGAAGGTGAATAAATGCATAGGGACATAAATGATTTACAAAATAAGAACTACAAGAGATGATGGAGGGTTTAAAAGGGGAGATCATGGTGGTATTGAAAAATTTCATAACAGAGAAGACACTTGAAAGTGAAAATGCATCCCATGAAATTCATGATGAGGACACAAGGAAGGTGAATCAAGAATGGAGAAACTCCAACTTTGGTTTGAAGACCAACCACGTTCCTAATATCAATATGAGGAATTTTGATGGAAATGACCCAATCACATGGATACTTCATATGGAGCAATTATTTGATCTACATAATGTGCCACATACACAAAAGGTACGAATTGCTTCTTTATATTTAGAACCTAATCAATTTGTATGGTATCGATGGATTTGTTCTCTCAAATCAATCGTCACTTGGACAATTTTCATGGAAGAAATGATAGCACACTATGAGGATACAAGGAGCAATACCTTCTTTAGCCAATTGATAAATCTCAAGCAAAAGGGTTCAGGTACCGAGCACATTGAGAAATTCCAAAGATTGAATATAAAGGTAACCAATATTCCAGATGAGCACTTGATTGATGTATTCCTATAACATTAAAGGATAACATTCAACATGAGGTTTTCCTTTGGGAACGCAAATCATTTGAGAATGAATTTAAGGTGGCAAGAAATGTTGAAAGTAAAAATATGGCTATGGCTACTAGAAGAACCAATCCTAACATCTATAGAGAGAACAATGCTCCTTCTTCTAAAAAACCTCAATAATTGGAGGAAATAAAAGAAAAAGGTTTATGATTTAATTGTGATAGCAAGTACAGTAAGGGACATAAGTGTGGTAAGAAGAACTTATTCTACATAGATTGTGAAGAGGAAGAAGAACAAGAACAAGAACCATCTCAAGATGAAAACGTAGAAACAATTTCGTCTGAAGAGTTGAATCCCACAATATCATGTAATGCATTGGATGGAATTAGCACTCCTCAAATCCTCAAGATTGAAGGATACATCAAAAAGAAAAAGGTAATAGTCCTAATTGATTATGGCAGTACTCATAATTTCATTCACTATAAATTAGCCAAAGCTCTCAATTCCTTTGTATATCCAGCACCAGAGTTTCAAGTAATGATTGCAGATGGAGGAACTATCAATTGCTCAGGAAAATGCAATAATATCAATATTACTATGGGGGAATATGTAATGAATATTCCAATGATTTCTATACCCATTGGTGGTGAAGATGTTGTACTAGGAATCCAATGGTTACAATCATTAGGAACAATGGCTTTTAATTTTCAAGAAATTTTCATGAAATTTTCATTGGAAGGAAAAGAAATTGAGTTAAGAGGTATCACAGGGAAACCTGGTAAGGTGATAAGCT
>ML787212.1:84884-98478 GCA_009831015.1 Picea engelmannii | reverse complement strand
CAATTATGAAGGTAATGAAAAGGTAAAGGATGCCAAGCTTCAAACCTAAAAAATACAGTTTTAACAGTTGAAGATGAAGGAAGATGAAACTATTGGAAAATATTTTTTGAGAGTAGAAGAAATAGTAAATGCAATGAAGGCACTTGGTGAAACAATTGAGGAACCTTATTTAGTAAATAAAATATTGAGATCTCTCCCAGATAGGTTCAACCTGAAGGTATCTACTATAGAAGAAATTAATGATCTAAAAACCTTGGATTTTGATCAACTTCTAGGAACATTGACTGCATATGAAATGAGACTAGTTAAAGATAAACCCACCTCTAGAGAAGCATCATTTAAGGAAGACAAGAATGAGGATTCTAAGCTCAATGAAATTGAAGCAAAATTTTTGAAGAGACTAAAGAAGGGATCAGGCAAATACAAAGGTAAATTGCCTTTCAAATGCTTCAACTATTGTAGGATAGGTCATTTTGCAAATAAATGTCCCCACAAAGGAAAGGATCAGACTTGTGATGATGAAGAAAAATACAAACACAGAAATTTCTTTAAAGAGAATAACTTTAAGAATAAAAGTCTTTGCGTAAACAATGATGATGATCCTTTAGATGATGAAGACAATGATTCATCTATTGAAGATAAACTAAATGACTTCATACTTATGGACAAAGAGGACTATGACAATAACAACACAGGGAGTGATGTTAATGAAGAAGAAGTTGTGGTTGACATGGAAGGAGAACTGATTAGTGCACTGGAAGAGATTGATAGACTAAGAATCAAGAATAGAAAGCAAAGACAATTGTTGATACAGTTTGAGAAAGACAGTAAAGAACTTGATGAAGACCTTGTCCTACTAAAAGTAGAATTGGAAGAGGCAAAGAAAATCAAAGAGATTATGAAATAGTAGCTATCAGAAAAGAAGGCAAGATGTGAAGCATTAGAACAAGAAGTAGAGAAAACGAGGAAAGAAATGGAGAAGTTTCAAGCCTTGTATAATCAGAATCTATCAAGTATCAAAGCCTCAGAAGGATTAGTCACCATTCTGAATCAGTAAAGGAATTCAAATCTGAAAACTGGCTTGGGTTATGAAGAGGGATCAAGCAGTGGCAAGCCAGGAAATGAAGAACCCATCAAGTTTGTCAAAAGTACAACCAATGACAATAACAAACCTGCAGAAACAAAGGAAGACAATCAGCTGCCCAGGATAAGTAAAGAAAAATGTGCCAGGATTGAATCTGTAGAATGAAGAAACAATGCGCTCTCTACTGAAAGACGTCATCAGCAACGAAGAAATCGATTTTCTCAAAGAAGACAACCATTTTCCAGGTACAAAGAATTTTTCTATGGCTATTGTTTCTACTGTTCTATCTTTGGTCACAAAGCTGTAAATTGTTCCTTAAGACTTAGACATGAGCAATTAAGATTTCAAAGGAATAAATACTTGCCACAACAAAGAATGATGCAGCCAAGTAACAAACCTTCAAAAATTACCAATTGCCAAATTAAGTCCAGGGACATGCAACTAAAGAGGTCAAGAAATAATCAATAGTCAATGAGTAGACAATGTTGCACCAATAAGTTTGACTTGTTGAACAATGAGATTGAATGCTACATATTTTATAACTATGGACATAAATCTATTGACTATTGTTTAAGGGAATATGAACCAGATTTGAAATCCCCTGTTGAAAATGTCAAGTTTTGGATGAAGAAGGAAAGTGACAAGTGTGGATTAGTGTTGTCCGCTCAAAGAAAAAAAAACCCTTGGCTATATAGATAGTGGATTCTCCAAACACATGACAGGAGACAAAGCCAAGTTTCTACCTCTAAGTGAAAGCAAATCAGGAAACATAACCTTTGGAAATGATGCTCCAGGGAAAATAAAGGGCAAAGGGATGCTGAGCTTAAGTAATGGAAAAGGAAAATCCCAAGATGTTCTACTTGTAGATGGGCTGAAACATAATCTGCTCAGTGTAAGTCAAATGCATGACAAAGGATGTGAAGTGGTGTTCACATCCAAGGATTGCAAGATAAAATATGTAACCTCAGGACAAGTGGTGGCCAAAGGCATAAGGATAGAAAATAATGTATATGTGCTGAAAGAAAATAGAGAAGAATGTCATCTAAGAAGACATGATGAAAGATGGTTATGGCATAGGAGACTTGGACATCTAAACTTTGACCACTTAATCAAACTCAAAAAACTCAGGGTAGTAAAAGATATTTCGAGGATATCAAAGCCCCAAGATTCAATGTGTAAACCCTACCAAGTAGGGAGGAAAAAAATGACACAGTTTAAGTACAAGAGTTTTACTTCAACAGAAAACCCACTCCAACCAGTTCATATGGATTTATGTGGACCATCAAGACAGGAAGGCACAAGGAAAGAAAACTACTTCATGTTGATTATCGATGATTACTCCAGACTTACTTGGGTTTCCTTTCTCAAAGAAAAAGTTGAAGAATTTAAGAAGTTTAAAATATTTAAGGCTTTAACTGAGACTCAAACAGGGAAGAGGTTAAAGGAAGTAAGATTAGATCGAGGAGGAGAGTTTCTGTCAAGAAAATTCAAGGAATTCTGCGATGAGCATGGGATCAAGAAAGAATACACAATCCCAAGAACTCCACAACAAAATGGAGTAGTTGAGAGGCAAAAAAGAACACTACAGGAAATGGCCAGGTCAATGATGAATGAAAAGAACATTGGTCAAACCTTACTGGGTAGAATCAATGCACACAGTAGTCCATGTTCTTAACAAATCCCACCTCAGACCACAAAGTGACAAGACACCTTATGAACTGTGGTTTGGAAGACTTGCTTCAATTAAACACTTCAAAGTGTTTGGGAATAAATGCTACATAAAGAATAATGATGAAAACCTTGGCAAATATGATGACAGGGCTGATGAAGGTATCTTCTTTGGGTATGCTACAAACAATAAAGGATATAGATGCTATAATAAGAGGATGCATAAAATGGTTGACTGTATTAATGTAAAAGTTTATGAAGGAATCCCAACAAGAGAGATGTACAGAAATGAGTCTTCTACAGAAGACATAGCTGAAGCTGAAGATGAATAGGTCCAAGAATCAGAAAATGAAGACTTTGAATCAGATCAAGACTCAGACACTCAGACAGACTCAAATCAGCAGTCAACTTCAAATTCCTCCTCCAGAATCATTCAAAAGAATCATCTTGCAAGTTAGATAATTGGAGAAAAAGACAAAGGTGTACAAACTAGGAGAAAGCTAATCAAAACCACCGAACAATCTCATATAGCTTTCATATCCATGCTAGAACCCAAGAATTTCAATGAAGCCAACAAAGATGATCATTGGGTTAAAGCAATGAATGATGAACTTGATCAGATTGAGAAAAACAATACGTGGGAGATGGTTCATAGACCTGAAGGTAAAAATGTCATTGGCTCCAGATGGATCTTTAAGAATAAGTTGAATGAGCAAGGACAAGTTGTCAGGAACAAAGAAAGGTTAGTTTGTAAAGGTTATGCTCAGATAGAAGGACTGGATTATGATGAAACATTTGCACCCGTAGCAAGATTATAAGCTATTAGAATGTTTCTTACCTATGCTTGTCATAAAAGGTTTAAAGTCTATCAAATGAATGTCAAGTTAGCTTTTCTAAATGGAGATTTAAGGGAAGAAGTCTATATGGAACAACCAGAGGGTTTAAAATTGACTGATAACCCTGACTTAGTATGAAAGTCGAAGAAAGCTTTATATGGGTTAAAACAAGCCCCTTGAGCTTGGTATCACAGACTGGATACGTATCTTAAAGACAAAGGGTTCAAGAGAGGAACAACTAACAACAATCTGTATATTAAAACAGAGGATAATAATTTTCTCATCGTATTGGTCTATGTGGATGACATCATCTTCGGATGTAATAAGGATCCATTGGTACAATGGTTTTCTTCTGCCATGGAATCTGAGTTTGAAATTTCCATGATAGGAGAACTGTCATTTTTTCTTGGTCTACAAATTACTTAGAGGTCTAAAGGGATGTTCATTTCTCAAGAAAAATATCTAAGAGAAATGTTGAAAAGGTTTCAAATGGAAGATTCTAAACCTGTGGGCACACCTGTGGTTACTGGCTGCAAATTGAGCAAGGATGATGACTCACCTGATGTCGATCAATGTTCATATAGGTCAATGATAGGCAGCCTGTTGTACATCACAACATCTCGCCCAGACATAATGCATGCTATAGGAATGGTTGGAAGATATCAGTCTGCACCTAAACAGAGTCATTTACTAGTTGTCAAAAGAATACTCAGGTATTTGAAAGAAACAATGAATTATGGTCTGTGGTATCCTAGAAATCATAATTTTCAGTTAACTACTTATTCAGATGCATATTGGGCAAACTGTGTTGATGAGAGAAAAATCACCAGTGGAGGATCATTCTTCCTGGGTGACTCATTAGTAGCATGGCTTAGTAGAAAGCAAGGTTCCATTTCTTTATCAACCACAGAGGCAAAGTATATTTCTACTGCTACCTGTTTCACTCATGTATTATGGATGATTCAGACACTTGGATACTTGGAGGTAAAATATGTTGCACCGATCCTAATTCATTGTGATAACACTAGTGCCATCAGTGTGTCTAAGAATCCTATATTCCACTCCAAGACCAAGCATATTCCCATAAAATACCATTTTCTGAGAGAGCAGGTCACTAATCAGGTTGTTTAGGTCCAGTACATTCCAACCATAGAGAAAATTGCAGACATCTTTACTAAACCCCTAGCTAAGACACCTTTTGAATATCTCTGACAAAAGGTGGGTGTCATTTTGTCTCACACCTAAAAGAGTTCATCTTGTTAGGGGGAGTTTTGTATTGTTTGAATATTTAATGCCTCCTAAAATTACTGCAACAGCTCAGGGGGAGCATGTCTCTTCTTTGAAATTGATGTCAAAGGGGGAGAAAGTGTGATGATTTCAAGATGTTATAGTGGTGTAGTTGCATCATGGGGTTGCCATTAATGCCAAAGGGGGAGATTGTTGGCATATTTTCAGACAGAAGGTAGAGTATGATGGTTGGCATGTTTAATAGGTAGAATATTCTTGTCATTGATGGCAAGATCATATTATTCCTGTCATTGATGGCATCGATGGAAAAACGGGAACATAAGTAATTTCAAGAAGACTAGAAGCACAACTCACATAGAGTCGATAAGTTCAGGAAGACCAGTAGTGCAACAATGATCAAATGACAAGATCGAAGTATTGGTCAAACTCCATTTTCGGAGTTTTGGCTATTGATATTTTAGATATCAGAAGATGGAAATGTCAAGGCTCTTTACAACAAGAGTCCCAAAATCGCGAAATGTGAAACGCCGATATGATTGGTAAAAATCCATTTCGAAGTTTTGGCTATCGATATTTCAGATATCGAGAGATGGAAATGTCAAGGTTCTTTACAATAGGAGTCCCAAAATAGTGAAATGCAAAACGCCAAAATCTTGTCACCCGTCCATCTTAGGGGGTTATGTGAGATATCCAATCACTTCGGAGTTTCAGAAATCGAGAGATGGAGATGTCAAGAAATTATTATAGGAGTCCCGAAGTCGCGCACCCTAAAATCGTGATATGCGAAATCACGAAGAGATCTAGACCGTCGAATCATCTAGAGTGTGGACTGTTGATATGACTCCCTTTCAGAGTTTTAGAAATTGGGAGATGGAGATGTCAAGAACTCCTACCATAGGATCCCTAAAGTTGCAAACCCTGAAATCACGATATGCGAAATCGCAAAGAGATCTGGATTGTTGAATCATCTAGAGTGTGGACCATTGATCTGACTCCATTTCAAAGCTTTGGATATCGGGACATGGAGCATCAAGAAACTCTACCATAGGAATGCCGAAATCCCGAAATGCCAAAAAGTAAAACACGTTTTGTCTCAACCTGTGGTCAAATCCATTGGTTACATCGACGGAAGATGAAGGAAGGAGCTAGTTCAGACAAGCTCTATTTCAGAGTTTCGAAGACATGGAGAGTAATGAAATATTTACCACGGGGATCACAAAATATTGAAATACAAATTGGTGAAATAAACACAAGATCACATGAAGTCAATCCAACGGTGCAGGGGATTTTGGGCATGATCGAAGGGCTAATGTTGCTCCTCACAGTCTAACTACTGGAAACCATTGATGGTCTCTACCAAAGGATTTGAAGAGACCTTTGTGTGATTGCCATAGGATCTGAAGGGTCTCTAAGCTTCTTCTAGTGAATGAAGACGATTCTTAGAGGGACTAACAAGTGGATGAGCATTGAAGTTTGTAACTGAAGCAGAAAGTATAAGATCGACTATGCCAAAGAAGACGAAGAGTCTCGACTGCCAGAGAGGCTGAGGAATCTCAGCATGACATCCAGTGATGTTGTATTCATGGGAAAACTACCAGAGAAGCTGAGAAGTCATAATGATGATTGGACAAAGCACTCACTATGAAGAGATGCAGAAGCATTGCACATATTTCATGGACAAGGTGCACAGAAGCTATAAGAACACGACACAAATAAGTGATGAGGTTGTTGTTGCTGAGGTGAAGTAATGCAGGTGTGAAGAAGTAAAGGGGTGGTGCAGTAGCTGAAATGGACAGGAAACAAAAGGTGCATTGAATGGGAATGGCACACAGAGCACAAAAGGTAGAAGAGCAAAATGGACAGCGGATACATGTAGGAATACAGTGAGGAAGACTGAGTAGCAAAATCTTGTAGAACAGTGATGAGATTGGTAAGTTATTATTGAACACTATATCACTATAATAGGTTTCAGTATTTCATATTTATAATCCAGGGTGGTAGGGAGGTGCTAGGGAGGACTGGTGTCCTCCGAGGTTCAAGTGGGTTCTTGAACACAGGGAGTTGTAGCTTTCTTCTAGTTGGTGCTAGAGAAACCAGGGAGTTGTATCTTCCTTCTAGTCAGTGCTAGAGAAACCAGGGAGTTGGTGCTTCCTTCTAGTTGGTGCTAGAGAAACCAGGGATTTGGTGCTTCCTTCTAGTGGGTGCTAGAGAAAACAGAGAGTTGGTGCTCTCAGCAAGTTGTATCTTGCAAAAACAGAGGTTGTAGCCTCACAATGAGTTGGTGCTCATATGTATGATAATGTAAAGAATGTAAATAATACTTATCATATAAATAAGAAGAGGTTTTTACCCTGTATGGGTTTCCTTGCGAAATATATGTCTCTGTGTTTCTCAAATATGTGACTGATGTTGAATGTGCCATTATTTATTTCCCTGCATTATTTTGATCATCATTGAGTGCCTTGTAAAGATTTTAAAAGAAGCATAATTTTTTAAGCATGGTAGCAACTGATTCACCCCCCCTCTCAGTTGTCCAACATACATGACATGAATAGATGGAGGAATTGAGAAGCACCTAACTTATGATCTCATAAGGAAGGGAGGACATTGAAGGCATCAAACTTATGATCTCATAAGGGAGATATCATTGAAGCATAATTGGTTTGTGTGTGTGGATTACTTGAGAAAAGGGTTGGACAAAGAGAGTTGGAAGAGGTTGTTGCACCTTTATCAAATGTCTGTAAGTAGTCTTCATTGTTCTCATTAATATACATATATGTCTTGCCTGTTTCTTTCAAGGTTGTGTTTGTTCCACATGAACTTGTCTCTAGTAGATAGATGTGGTTTTAAGCTAATATTAGTGGAACATGAAGATTTTTTTTGTCTTTGTTTATTTTAAAGGACTTATCAAGGATCTTAGGATCTAAGCTCAACTCAGATTGTGTGAGGACAAACATCGTTAAAAAGGTACACCTTCCTTCTTTGTCTTCATACATTAGTTTAGATAGATCTAAAAGTATGTTAGTGACCAATGTTAGAACCCTTTATGTCTTGGTCTTAGGAGTCTAGAGCCCAAGAGGGAATCCACTTGTCCGCAGGGGAATTCCCCTGTAATAAAAATTGGTGACTCCACTAGGGAGGAACCTTTGAGTTTTTTCCTTCCTAGATTTTGTTTTGCATTTGGTCATTTTTATATTATTCATACTATGTCCTAGATTCTTATATGTGCTTATTAACCCTTCACTTCATCCCATACATTTTTAATTCTTGAGTTTTCTTGATTTTTTGGATTTTTGGGCATTTTTCTGAGTTTTGAGAGGCTAGCGCTCCCATACCCTTATTACCAGAGTGTTGGCGCTCTCTGGAAACATTCCACAGAGCATTGAAAAACTCTAGTTCCCTTTTTAAATGTGTTGAACCTGAACATAATAGATCTAGATAAACAATAATACACACATTTACAGAGAGAATAGGAGAAAGAAGAAGCTATAGAGAAAGAATGGAAGAATTCTCATTAACTATATTCCACACTCAAAGAGTGAATAATTTACAATAGATATAGGATAAATGAGTAAATAATGAGCTATAGTGGTGGTATAGAGTGATATGGACACACACCAACAGTTACGAGAGTGAACTGCCACCTAGTATAGTCTCTCAGGCAGTTACAGGAGTGAACTACCACCTAGCTAAGTTAACTAGTCAACTAGTCTTTAGTTAACTGACTGAACAAAGAGTAGTGAGGAGTGAACTCAGGGAATCAAGGCTAATGCACCACTCTGGTGATGATACCAAAGCAAGGTGTAATTATCATGGTGATGATCCCAATGTTGCATGGTGACAAAACCAATGCAACATCTACACTCAACTCAACTAGTCAAACTGAAGTGTCAACTGAAAGAGAATATTATCCAGGTGGAACATTCTCCCATAAATTATAGGATATTGGATAATGACTAATTACAAATAGTAAACAAGGAAAAACCTTAGGAAAAATAAATCCTAGGTGTGTGTGAAGTAACTCCAACACCCCTCTGAACATCACTATGGTGAAAATAAAGATTAGGTCCTGGCAACGAGGCCATTTTAGGTACCCAAGTACAAAAGATACACTAAAATAAAAGAGTAAAGAGTGAAAACATCATGGGAAAAACACGCCCTCAAATTACAATGCATAAAAAAAATATGAGAATGAAAAAAAAGCAGTTGCTAAGCAACCTTGTCCTTCACTCCAAGAAGACCTCACAACTGTGCAAGTTTGTGCTCATTGAATATTTTGTTGAATATGTATATGCTGGCATGGATATGATGAAGTATATGCACCATTGAGATGTCTACACATATCCAATTTATCTTCTTGTAAGGAAGAATATCCAAATAAAGTTTGGATGAAACTTTCAAAACCGTGCGGTCGTTTCTGGAAAAACACTGAAATTTTGTTGATTTTAAAACGATCATAACTTCACTTCCTGGACTCCGTTTCAGATGACATTTTTTTTTTAAATTGGATATTTTCCTGAGAGGAATTCAAATATCCAATTTTTTTCTGTAAATTTTGATCAGAAAATATCAAAATGGAGTCTGATGTGCGCGACTCCCTTTTCGTCTCCTGAGATGCATGCATTGTGCATGAAAAAGTATCTACATGTAACTCCTAAGATGCATGCCATATATATTCCACATGAATTTCAGAAAAAAAATCTTAAATGGAGTAGACATCATCTTCAATTAATGGAATACAATTTTTTGTAGATACTTGTGTAGAAGGCTGTTCAAACTAAGACGATTTATCTTCTAGTGGTTTTTCTACATTCTCTATATTGTCAACATTTTGCATGCATTCTTCCTTATTCCCAAATAAAACCTCCAATCTGTTCCATAAATCATTTGGAGTGAATTCTTGTGAGTCATCATATACTTGATGGAGAATTTTGGGAGAAATAAAGTAGAGGATACATCCTATGGCCATATCTTGTCTATTGAGAAAGTCATTTTTCTCATCAATAGAATCAAGCTCTACTTCCACTTCCATAGTTATTTGGTACAAGCCTCTGCATATGAGCATAAGAAGAATTTTTAGCTTCCATTCCAAATAGTTATGAGGCATGAGAAGTATTTATGGTGAATAATCCATCTTTTTTCTCTTTTCAATATTTAGTACCTGCAAAAATAATTTGGTGTAGCTTTTTCTTAGTAGTCTATCGGCTCTGATACCATGTAAATGTGTTGAACCTGCATAGAATAGATCTAGCTAAACAATAATACACACATTTACAAAGAGAATAGGAGAAAGAAGAAGCAAGAGAGAAAGAATGGAAGAATTCTCATTAACTATATTCCACACTTAAAGAGTGAATAATTTATAATAGATATAGGATACATGAGTAAATAATGATCCATATTGGTGGTATAGAGTGATCTAGACACACACCAATAGTTACGAGAGTGAACTGCTACCTAGTCTAGTCTCTCAGGCAGTTACAGGAGTGAACTGCCACCTAGCTGAGTTAACTAGTCAACTAGTCTTCAGTTAACTGACTGAACAAAGAATAGCGAGGAGTTAACTCAGGGAATCAAGGCTAATGTGCCACTCTAGTGATGATACCAAGGCAAGGTTGAATTATCATGGTGATGATCCCAATGTTTCATGGTGACAAAACAAATGCAACATCTACACTCAACTCAACTAGTCAAACTGAAGTGTCAACAGAAAGAGAATATTCTCCATGTGGAATATTCTCCCCTAAATTATAAGAGACTGGATAATGACTAATTATAACTAATAAACAAGGAAAAACCTTAGGAAAAATAAATCCTAGGTGTGTGTGAAGTAACTCCAACAGCCTTGACACCAAAGCACTGCCCTTTTTCTGAGAAAAATCTTTTGGGGAATTGGTCTCTGAGTCCATCTTTTGTTGTTTGCATTTTCTTAGAGTTATTATCACCTTAGTGTATCTTCTTTTGGGTCTCCAACACCTTGATTTTTAAGAATTCATTATGCTTTTTTTGGGTTTATGAAAACCCTTTTTTCTTTACTTTGAGTAACTCTTCTTCTTTCGAGTTTTGAAGTCGATTCACTGCTTTCTCCTTTATCTGATGATATGAAAGTTGTTGTAAGAAAACTTAGATATCTATTCCACTGATCCATTTGATATTTGAGTACATTTTACAAATAAATTCCTAGTTGTTCATCATCCATTAACCTTTTCCTACCTTCACTAGCAAACTCCCCAATTTTCAAGCATTTTGGGTGAGTTTTTGCCTGCTTTTTGGCTCTTTTTTTGAGTTTCTGGGAGGACCAACGCCCCCATGTAGGCCATACCAGAGTGCCAACACTCCCCTATAGTGTCGTAGGGATCATTACAACACTCTGTGCACCCTTTTGGGGGAGTGCTAGTCTATTTTTGAGAGTTTTTTCCTTCTTCTGCTCAGTCTATTGCAGCCTTTTTTGCAATGATCTTTACCCAGAGTCTATGGTTAGTTTGTGAAGGTGTTTGGTTTGGTTTTTTATGCTTATCACCCCCTATTGTATTTATTGGAGCTTGAAACCCTTTTCATAAATATGAAATTTCTTTTCCCAACTGCTTTTTGTCCAGACAATTTTGAGTGATTTCTCTTTTTCTCTTTTTTTTTCTTGGATTCTTCTCTTCATTTTATTTGTGTTCCTTGAATGTTTGATTGGTTGTAGAATCCTTGATGGTGTTATTACTTGTTAGAACAATTTTCTACTTGTTTTCTTTCATACCTCACTGGCTTGAGTGCATGCTTTGTTTGTAGCCCTTTTGCTTCGTGTCTTTTGCAGCTGCATAGGACTCTTTATCCTTATTGAAAGTAGTGGAGCATTGAAGGTTTTGTATTTTCTTTTGTATACATCATAATAAAACAAATAAGATAAATGCATTCTTTCTTTTGGGTCGTGAAACTATCTTGCATTTTGAAGTAGTGGAATTGCATGTGTTTTTTGGCATTTTGGGACATTGTGCATCTAAAATGATGAATGTTTTCTCCTTATCGTAGCATAGCTCTCATCGAAATGAAAAGATTGCATATTCATCTCTTTGCATAACTTTGTAGTCATTCAAAACACCATATTGTCCATGCCATTTTCCTTTTGAGTAACAACAGCCTTAAAAATCAAGCTTTAAACTAAAATTGATTAGACATTTTTACTTTTTATAATAGCAAACCTACACTAGATTAGTTGTAGGGATTTGGAATAGGTGTGAAAGATAACTTTACAAATATGAAAACAAACATAGGATCTTTTGTTAGGGAGTGATGAAATCCAATTGCTACATTTTGTCCTGGGAAACCCTTCTCACACAAGGGTCAAACCTGAGGTTGCATTGAGACTAGCAGAGTTAATCACCCCGCTTTGTTGGTCTTGGTGTATAGATTTTGCATATTATGGGAGTCGCTTGAAGGTATACCCACAATTATGAGTGGAATCCTTTCAATTTTATTTTGGGCTAGATACCCTGCCCTTGTGTTGGCAGCCAATTCACATTTTTCATTGTCTCATAAGCTGCCTACACCAATGTTTTGCAAACATTGATTTTTTGTCGCAATTTTCAAATGAACGACGCTTTTATTCTTTGCACATTTTCACACGCCTATCTTCGTTTTGTTTTCATGAATGTAAGCATGAAAACTTAGTCCTTTAGAGTCACATTAGAATCATTGTTTGAACTGTCGTCATCCTTCTGAATGATATGCCCTTTGCGCTTACATTACACTTATCATTACCTAGCTAGAAAATCTTTCGATATGTACTCATTACTCATGCTTCGATTTATTATGTGTCTTGGTTTCATTGAGTTTGCAATGCATTTGGATTTGCATTCATTTAACCTTTGGTTTCATAATATACATGGGTGTTATGATTAAAACTTTTATATATATCTTTGTAATTCGATGCCTATGTTTATGTTTTCATAACTATTGATGTTTTGATTATATGAAAACCCATTTGTAAATTGGTTAAATTATGAATATGAGTTGTTACAATACATTGGCACATGGTTGATTATTTGATTTTGGTTTCAAATTGAATGATTTATGGCTTAAAACTATGGTGTAACATCGATGATGCGCGTTGGTTTATAACTCACCATTGGTTTCATTGGTCGGATAATTCACATAATAGTTGAACTATGATTTAATGGGTAGAACAACTATGTAAATTGGTAGTTGTACTTTCATAATAACTCTTATGCATGGCAGAAGTAACCTCCACCACCCTCGCACACTTTGACATTAATGCTTGTATCCTTACCGAGTTATCTCTCTTATTTTTTGGGAGAATATCTGAGCACACCCCATTCAAACCCTTGTCCCTTAGCTCGGCTCACTGTGTGTTCTCTCCTGGCTCCTGTAGGGAGAATTGAACCCCATGGTGTTCAGAGTCAGTTTTGGTTTCATTTTGCCAGAGAAGACTGCCCCGTAATTTCCCCCAGAGTCACGTTTTTGCGTGAGCGATTCTGGGAAAAAAGATTTGAATTGGATCAAACCGTTGAAAACCCAGAACCGTTTTTAGCCCCTTTACCCTCATTGTGAGAAGTTTCCTTAGAAATCGAGTGGTTACAGAGATCTAGCTCATGTTTTTCAGGTCAATTTTCAGATCTTCTCAATGGCTGAAGGGAACATATTGGGTCTGTGTGCATTTTCCAGAATGCTTATCACTTCTCCAGATCTGTGCTTCAAAACTCCCTCTCACTTGTCTAGCCTCTTACTCCTGAACCCTTGATCAATTCCCCTA
>ML787212.1:51610-65026 GCA_009831015.1 Picea engelmannii | reverse complement strand
GGCAAGAAAAATCACTTGGACTCAAGGTCAGTATTTGATTTTCTAACTATTGTGCTCGAATAATATTGAGTTTACCAAACACAGATTCAATCTTGTCCCAAGCTACTTTGGGGTCATCAATTCCTTGAAGGTGGTACCTTAGAGCAGGAGAGATGGACATTCCAATTAGTCCACATGCTTCGTCATTCCTATTATCCCATTTGAGTTTCTTATCATCATCAGTGGGGGTTGTTTCCTTTCCCATGGTAATTTGGTATAGGCCTTTACTTCTTAATAAATATTCCATATGGGATCTCCATTGGAAGTAGTTGTTGTTGGTAAGCATGACAGTACTTGTAGAAGCCATATTAAATATGTAAATAATGCAGATTTAAAAACTGAAACTAATGATCTGGATGGAAAGATCTCGGAAATTTGTGTGGTTTTAAAAAAAATGGCACTGAAAACGGACTTCCGATGTGAGAGTTATGCCCCTTTTAAAAAAGGCATAAACGGTAACCAAATAACCATGCGATAGTGTAAGCTACTTTATGAAGTGACCCACTTTTATAAAGAGAAGTGGGGATCACTTTTACAATAAGGTTACCTTATAACAGAAAATTTGCATGCAAAATAACTCTAAAATAAAATATAAAGCTACTTATAGTGATTCACTTTTATACTTGAAGTGAAATGCACTTTACAATTTTTAGCATGAACTTTTTCAAAAAAAGTAACAAAAGAGAGACTTGAACTCAAGACCTCTTGCTTAATAAGGCAAGTTTTAACCAAATGGTCTAGAAAAAAATATTGTAATGTTTAGAAGGAGGATTGGGGGTGTTGTTGTTGTTGTTGTTGTGGAAGACGGCCTTGGAGAGCATGCTCCAAAAAATATCTTTTCACACAAGAAAAAAATTTCGCTCCGGATCTGACTGTAATGGCCATATCTTGGGCAAACAGAAACCTTTTCGAGTGAAATGAAAAGTGTTCCTAAATGAAACGAGTGCTCTGCATGCAATGGAACATTAATCTCAGCCTATAAATGTATGTAAATTCCATAAAATGGATATGAGACAACTCGGCTTCACGATCTGGATCTACAACAGGAGCAGGTCTTCAAACAGGCTCTGATACCATGTTCGACAACACAGGTATTCCAACAGAGAATGAACACCTTAAGTAACCACTGACATAACCATATCAAATATCAACACACCAATGTTTTCATGTGGTAAAACCCCTACGAGGAAACATCCACGGCCCTAGCCAATGCGACCACTTGGAGCAGTTTATTAATGCAAAGAAAAAGATTACAGAGAGATTTTACAAGAGAGTTTCTCACAATCGATCATCAGCAAATGACCCTCCATGCTCTTTAAATAGAGATCATGGACCAATCGGTTGTTAAGCCATGGATCAATGGCCATTAAGATCGAGGAGATTATGAACCGTCAGATCACTCTATGTCAGGAGCATATCGTGACCATCGGATTTCCTAACTACAAATGCATACTAATACATACTAAATAAACACACTTTTACCTAACGACATATTAGACCAAGTAGATATTAACTAACTCCTAAGTGTCTAAATATCCTAACACGTATATTACCAACGGTTTACTCAAAATTTTACAAATATTGTTGCACCTATGTTTGGATTATTGATAAAAGATGTTGATTTTGTTTGGATTGAGCAATGTCAAATTGCCTTCGAAACCCTGAAAACTAAGTTATCTATGGCACCAGTTCTTAGAGGGCCCAATTGGACTCTCCCATTTCATATATCCATTGATTCCTTTGACACAACAATAGGAGGGGTATTAGGGTAGTAAGAAGACCAACAATCCTATGCCATTTATTTTGTAAGCAAGAACTTGTCCCCTGTCGAGTTGAACTACATAGTCACTGAGAAAGAGTTCTTGGTATTTGTTCATGCTATTAACAAGTTTCTTCATTACGTTGCAGGTTATGAAGTACTTGTACAGACCAATCATTCCTCTATTAGGTTCCTCATGAACAAACTTATAACTAATGGCCGAGTGATTAGGTGGCTCTTATTATTGCAAGAATTTAATATCACTGTGCTTGACCAACCTGTAAAGGATAATGTAGTAGCTGACTTTCTTTCCCGCATAAAGAACAAGGATGATGATATCCATGTAGATGATAGTTTCCCATATGAGCATCTTTTTTCCCTCTCTGTCAATACCCCATGGTTTGCGGATATGGAAAACTATTTGGCTACTAGGAGGTTACTGTCTCATTTGTCACATCATGAAAAGAAGAAAATTATTACATAGAGTGCTAATTACTCTTCGTTTGGTCATGATTTTTTTCGCATAGGTCTTGATTTGATTATTCGTAGATGTATCTGAGAGGATGAGGTACCTGAAATACTACGAAGTTGTTATTATGGACCATGTGGTGGCCATTTCTCTGACAAACACACAACATATAAGGTATTACATTCAGGTTACTATTGGCCTAGCATTTTCAAAGATGCTGCCAAGGATGTGAGAAGTTGTGATAGTTTCCAAAGGATAGTAAGACCTACGTCATCCGACAAAATGCCTACATAGGCCCAAGTTATGATAGAACCCTTCGAGAAATGGGCCCTCAACTTTGTAGGACCAATTTCACCCATGTCCCATAGGAAGAACTATATTTTGGTTTGTACATACTATGTCACCAAATGGGTAGAGGAAAATCCCTATTTAGGGCCATAGAGAAATATGTTGTCAAATTCATCTATGAAGACATATTTACCTGCTTCGGTGTCCCTCATGAAATTGTTACCGACCAAGGCACTCAATTCACTTCCAAGTTGATGAAAGAGATGACAGAGAAATATGGGATTAAACACCGTGAATCTTATCCATACCACCCACAATCCAATGGTCAGGTAGAATTCATAAAACAAGTTATGGAAGCCATCTTGAACAAGGTCATTCAGTTACATCACCGAGATTGGGATGATAGTCTCCCAAAGGCTTTTTGGCCATATCGGACCACCTAGAGGAATACCATTGAGCATACCCCTTATGATATAGTGTACGGGAAACAAGTAATTTTACCTATAGAATTCCAAGTAAGGACCTTTCGTATTGCCGCAGAGTTAGGATTGAACTTGGATGAGGATAAGAAGCAACGATCCCTACAATTGAATGAGATGGATGAAATCAGGAAATATGTCATCCAATGGGAAATATTAGTCCAAAACCAGAGGAGCAAGTGGCATGAAATGTTTATTAAGAAGAAACACTTCCAACTTGGTCATTGGGCCCTATTGTTTGATTTCTGATTCAAAACCTTCAAAGGCAAGCTCACCACCCGATGGTTGGGATCTTACGAGGTTGACACTGTATATGACAATGGAGTTGTAAAAATTAAAACAATTGATGACAGACAAGTCTCCTTTGTGGTAAATGGACACGGACTTAAATTTTATCATAAACCCATTTCCAGAGAGGATTTTATACAGTTCATGACAACTGACAAGGAATTGGCCTTAGTAGATGGGGAAGTTCCCCCTTGTTCTTGATTATTTTTTTTTAATTTCCTACTGTATATATGTAAATAGTTTTTGAATTTTGTTAATAAGGCAACTCTAGAGGTTTCTGTAAGTAATTATTTCACCAAGTGTACACAATTTCAAGGATATTTCTTCAAAACATTGTTATAATTGAATTTTGTATCTACTAAAGCATCGAATGAATATTGACTTACTGTAATTAGCCATGTTTTTGCAAAAAATATCATTTTTTAAGGCATTCTAAAATAGTTGCTCTTGAAACTCTTCACCACTGTATAAGGAAGTGATACTATAACTATCAAGCCTAGAGGTCTCTCATACAATTTTTCCAAGAAACCTGAGTAAGTGTGTCAAGTGTCTTTATCAAAGAGTAACAATGAGGTCTAATTAGTAGTTAGTCATGGAAACGTCATAATAATTACAAAAGAAGAAAGTTAGTTGAGCCTAGAGATACCTTTCTGTTCTTTCTCAATGGTACCATCCACTACACACTAAATAGCTTGATTATAACATATCTTTAAATATTCCACATCCACTTAAGTACCCCTTACATTGGGAAAATCACTAATAATATAACAGAAAGTCATCCTCTAACATAAATATAATCCCAATTAAAAATAAGAAGAAAGAAAAAGTTGTTTCATAGTTGTTCCCCCATCTTCTTGCATAAGCAATCTTATACTAAAATATTAAAGGATGTAGGGCCAATATCTGAGGGTTTAAGAGGCTAACCCATTGAGATACTGAGCAGTTCTGCTGGAAGTGGGTACCGGCCTCTGGTATGACTAGGTAAACTTGTCGGAGTACTGAACAGGCTTGCTGGAAGCGGGGCATTCTACCTAGCGAGGATGGTAATATGACAAAAATAAATAATAAAATTAAACTTGTCCTGATGTATGGAATTACTTGCAGACAAAGCTGACATAAAGTATGCTTGGTTAAGCTAAGGTTAATGAACTCCATAAACTTGCCATTGGGAAATAACTCTAAGACTATCTTGAAACTTTCTTTCCTACCTCTTCGTATCTATATATAAGATATATTATCCTATAGGTGGGGCCATATCCTAACTGTCTCGTCAGACAATCTGTGAAATTTTATCTTTACACTTGACTTACTATAAATCTTTTATTATTGGGGGATACTGATTGGTTTCCTATACTTTTGATTGTGAGGTGTCACAATACTTAGGTCTGGGGGAGGGGTTTATGAGCTGACAAATGATCATTTCCTAGAGAGATAAATCTTTTCAATAATTTTGTATTATTACTATGATACAGGTTATCACATTGATAGTCATGATTATTTTTAAATGCTTAGCTCCTGTGTGCTATAAATTACTGAACACATACTTAACAGACCACTCTTTATCGGTTTATCATTTCATTACAAACTGCATATTGTAGGTTTGACAATACATGTTTTATGCTTGCTATAACCCATTCATTGTAGGTTTTTGACATTATATGTCATATGCAAGAAGATTGAATGAGCATGGAGCATCTTGCCTCTGCTCATTAACTACTGTGATTGTCAAAAACACTTCAAAGTTGTAGGCTATCCATTATAAGAGGTGAAAATGCACTTAACACAAAGGTACCGGATGAAGTACTGTATGAGGTACCAGATGAAGTGTCGTATGAGGTGTCGAACGAGGTGCCATGTGAATTAAACACCAGTAACTATCCTAGATTCCAGGTAACCAGAATTCAATTACATTCAATTAAATTGGTTGCACGCATTGCTTTAAAGATGCTTCATATGTTTATGATCAAATGTCCAAGTCAAAAGACTTGGACATTGATCTAAATGCACACCACTACATTGCCCAAAAATCGAGCCTTCGAATTTGAACGCTCCACACATGGAAGATCATGCGCACATGTGGGTAACCTACTCCACTATAGATGCATCCAAAATTGGGTTGGGAAGCCATTATCTCCATTTTCCCTTGTCATTTGCTCTCCTCTGCATTAAGAAATCGTTCCCAACCTTTGCCATCTCATCCTCTATCCAAAAACACATTCATCCTATGCTAAATCTGTGTCACTGCTTGGATCAATTATGCCCTTGATTGGTGAATTCCACCTTTGTCACAATTCCCAGGAGATACAAACCCTCCTCCTATGCAGAATTTTTTTCCATTCCCAAATTTGCACACTGCAGAGAACTGTTTTTGCACATTGGCTAGGGGCCATTTCTGTCTAGCTTGCAGGGCCACGATGATGGCCTCTCTATGAAATTTGTAGTTGGTTTCAATGGTAAGACATAACATGTAGGGTCTCTTACCTTTGAAGTCACAGAAGAGTCCATTGCTACTGTAACAAAGCTCCCAAGAATGGGAGATAGATGGTTCAAAAACCACCAATTGTTACGCTCAAGTTACAACAAGGTGTTTAATCCCTAATTCAAGAGCATTTCAGGAGAAAAAGGGTATGCTAAGAAGTGGATAAAATAAGAATTGGTCAACCCCCTCATCGTCATCACAAGGATAATTACATGTGAAGGTAGATACTCTACTTTCAAAGCTTGTCATTTTAGATTGTTGGCCCATTTTCTATTCAACAAACCCTTGAACTCCCCCTTCTATTTTCTCAAAAGATTGGAGAAGATGTCTTCTCAAGTGAGGAAGAATGTGATTAGCCCCCATAATAGTCTCTTTCACCATGGCTTGATCAAGATTCTTGTTCTAGCTGAGTTAGAGAAACAGGGGAAAACTTGGGATGCCTTTATCTACCAATTTGCAAACCCTCACTTGACAGTTAAGATTGACAAAAATCCACTTAGACTAAAAAATATCTCTCCATCCAAACCTTGCTCTCCAAGAACTCCAAACTCCTTCACACAAACCCTCTCTTTGCCGAAACAATACGAAAATCTTGTTGACATCCCTACTTCTTCATTGGGTAAAAAGACCAAGAGAAAAGACCAAGAGAAGCCCATTGTTGACCCCCCAATGCCTTCACTCTCTCTTGATCCTACACCTAAAAATATTTAAGAAGTAATTCAGCAAGACTTTCTCATCATTCCCACAAACAAGAGGGGAGCCAATCTATTTGGTAAAGGACCTTTTCGGAAGAGTACCTGGAGCACAAGAGCCAAGATTTATGAAAAACCTCCACCTATTTCAGACCCTATCCAAGTGTCCTCTGACCTTGAGAGCCCTCATAAGAAACCTAGAGAAATTTTTGTAGATGGATTAGAGCCACTAAGGAAAAAAATATCAGAACCTACCTCACCTTACCAATCCCCCATCACAGCTACTTCACCCATGCCTATTTTAGATCCTAAAACTGATATATTGTCCACATCCCTCAAAGGATCTAAGCCTTCCTCAGAGATCACTGATTTTGTCCCAACCATAGAGCAACTACAAAAAGAAAACCATCAACTTCTCCAATAGTTGGAAGAGAGGAAGACAATAGATGTACACCTTCATCATGACAATGCAATAATTCAAGCAAAGGTCAACTCCCTTCAGCGGTTGGTTGATGAAATGAATAAATATAACTGTAGCCTCATAGCATAATTAAAGCAACACAAGAGGCACAAGGCTAAGTCTTCACAGCAAGAAGGAGAATCTTCCAAAGCTGATCCTCCTCAGCAAGCCTAGTCACGAGGGGTAACTTCTTTTTATTTGTAGTGGGACCTGCAAAATTGTAAGTGTGGGGGTAATGTTGGGCCCGAGATATGATCACTTTCATAACGGTTATTTTACACTTTTTCCACATATACATATGTGTTTTTCATCTTTTGAAGGATCTTTTTGAAGAATTTTATGATAAAACGGTATGATCGACATAAGGTATGTATAATTCGTGTTTAATGATTGTATCAAGTATAATTCATCATGTTTTATGATTTCCAAGAACTAATTGACATTTTTCTTGTGTTACAGAGAAAAACGCACTATGTTTCTGGTTTTGACACTTGATCCGGCACTCATTCCAACACTTGATCTAGCACTTTGTCTAGCACTTCGTATTGCACAGAAATGGAAGGAAACTTGGCAGTTATGGCATTGGTGGCTAGTCATGGGAAAATCGGGCATGTGGGTTTTGTTTATATTTGCCTCCTCCAGCTATTGAGCTCCCGACATCTCAGTTTCAGTTGTTCAAGAGGGCGATTATTGGCTCGCTCTGTTTTATCAATTAGGGCATCATTTATTGTAATTTGTTGAATTTAGAAGTGGCTCAACCCTCCTATGGTCGACCACTTGTTTTGTAATATTATAAACACCAATAGGATGGTCAGACATAAGTTAAGCAACAGATACATCAGTGTGATAGGAAAAAATACGTTTTTACTCTGTTTGTGAGTTTTTACATTGCTAGATTATGCCAGAACTACATTTTTGGTTTTTTATGGTGAATTTGACCTGTTGAGTTCGTGGTGTTCTTTTAGAGAGTGACCATGACTTGTTGGGGGGGCCACCAGTAGTATGGTGACTATCAGTGTGTTGTTCATGCATTCCTTAATTTAATTTCTCTCTTTATTTTCCTGTATATGCATATTTTTATTGAGTTGATTAGTTTGTTGTAGCTTAATTGTTTTTCTTCTCTTTTGCAGGTTAGAATGATGAGATGTGTTAGCATGCATTGATCTTGTAGATTAGGAATAGACTTGCAATTATCTATACTAACCTTGTGTGCATTAGATGTTAGATTATTCTTGATTTATGATTTTATCATTAAAGTTTAAAACATAGTATAATTAGAATAGAACAGAGTTTGATTTGGGTTTTCTTTAACATGGATTTGATGGATGGATAGAGTTAATTCCAGTTTTTTATTATAGCTTTCTTATTTCAGCTTTATATAGATCTCTTTTAATTAGTTGTTGGTTAATGCAGATTGTAAATTTACTTTCATAATTTAATTTATGTTTTTAATTATTTCCTTATTGCAGTTTGAATTGTTAGAGTAGACATAGCATAGTTTTATTTTATGCATTTTCCTTTCCTAGAATTAAAATGTAATGATATTTCTTAGTTAATGGTTGAATATATTTTTTCTTACATAGTGTAGAAGTATAAATATGATGTCGTTATGTTGTTGATGGTTTATACATGAATATGCATGATATTTAACATTATTTTTGTCATGGCTAAATTCTCATTGGATTGTTTCATCCATACCTTCCATTTTTCCATTAAGATTAGTGTTGATCTTATACCATTGGAATTGTCCTTTGTTGTCAAGTGACATTGAGATATTATCCGACACTGAAGACATTCACACAACCACCATCATTACATTTGAATTGTCATAAGTTAAAAGATAGTTTTCCTGTTTTTCATAGATTAAAGAATGGTTTCCTGCTTTCGTAGATTAGAATAGATAGTTTCTTGCTTCCATAGTTTAGAAAATATTCTTATTTTATGTTGTAGGGTAGATAGACTTTGCTTTGATACATTAGATATTAGTTCACTTGTCATAGATTAAGAATTAGTGATAGCCTTTCTTTCTTTCAATAAAATAGATTTCCTTTCATGCATTAGAAATAGTTTTTCATTGAGCATTTAGTCCAGTTGCCTCTTAGATTTCCTTTCATGCATTAGAAATAGTTTTTCATTCAACGTTTAGTCCACTTGCCTCTTAGCCTATATAGTTGTTCAATGAGAAGTTTTAAGTTGATTGCTTGCAGTAGTTAGTTGTCTTTTCTTACTTGTCTATTTTCTTTAGTAGGTTAGTTAGTTGTATTTGCTTACTTGTCTATTTATTTAGTAGGTTAGATAGTTGTCTCTGCTTGCTTGTTTACTTGCTTTAGTAGGTTAGTTAGGTGTCTTTGATTGCTTGTTTATTTACTTGCTTTCATAGGGTACTTACTAATTGAATATGGGTTGGCAAGTTAAAATAGTTTTCTTTTGTTAGTTGCTCATTATTATGCTTAGTAGTTTGCCTTTTCTAATTGTTGAACTAGTTTTCTTTACATAGGGTTTTACTTGCTTTCTTAGGAATATCCATTGATCCTTGGCCCAAAAGTACTTAGGTTACCTTGTTTTAAGTTGCTTAGTATGGTTTTCACATTAGATAACTTTTTTTGAGTATATTAGCCTTAGATAGCTATCTTCCTTAGTTAGACTATACTCCTACCAACCTTCTACCTTTGGCATATATTTTTCTACAAATCTAAGTTTACTTATCCCCGGTTGAAAATTTAATTGAGGGTTTTTACTGTGTTTTTAGTGCATATATAACACCCATAAATCTTCACACAAGGTGATTGTGGAGGGGCAAGTCTTCATGATACCTGGAATCAACATTGGTGAGACTGACTCGATCTCCTTGGAGGGTATACCCATGATTATGTGTGGGAAATTGCACCAGGGTGTAAGTCCGTTAAGCAGGTCGTCAATGTAACTTTTCCACCCACTCTATCTCATCCCCTTCTTAGTTTTTTCCCACGACGTTGAATTTCATCACCAACTAGTGTGCTCATTGTGAGAAGTTTTTGTTTGCTTGCCATCTTACTAGATTTTTAGCATGTTTTTTTTGTTCTCCCTAGCAGAATCTAGGTTGGATATTTAATTTTATGGTGTCAATTCCTGAAATGACCAATGAAGGAACCCCTTTTCTAGGGGAACCCTTTGTTTTTCCTTCTTATGGAAATGTTGGTCCTCCTTACATCGCTACTTTGATCCTTCCAGGTCTCACAATTGGATTACTAGTATGGTTTTTTTCCACTCCAGTAATCTCCAATGCAACAAGTGCTTCAGATGTAAGCACACCACCCACACATAAACCTCATGTCGACCTTTCTCCTTCTTCACCCATCAAGTCTCCTTCCATCTATTCTTCTTTGCCTAGTGAAAGATTTAAAGAAAGTAGTCAACTTGATAAGAAGAAGAAGAAATAGAAAGAGAAGAAGAAGAAGAATCAGAAAGGGACTAAGCCTCCAACTACATCAGATGTTGGATCCAAGCAACCAACTACTGTTAATCATATTGGGAGTGTTGGTGAGGTTAATAAGACTAAAACAAAGAATCTGAAACCCAAATTCCCTTGCAGTCTTTGTAAGGGTGACCACTTTCTGATGGATTGCCCTAGTATTCCCAAGGTATTAGAAATGTGTTCCTCCACATCATCGTCCCCTACTAGACATGCTAGTGACACCCTTCCCACTAGTGACACTAAGGTTGGTAAGAAGAAGATACTTGTCAAATTTCCCTGCATGTTATGCAAAGGTGATCATTGCTCTCACCTTTGTCCTTGTATGGATGAGGCTTATTCTCTTTTGGAAAAGATTCAACTCCCAAAAGGTTATCATAAGATTTCCCCCAACCCATCATTAGTTGATGGAATGGTCAATCTAGTTCCATCCCTGGTCAGTCCAGTTGATCAGGTGGTAAATCTAGTTTCATCCTTGATTGAACCACTAACCAAAGTAGTTGATAAAGTTCCATCATTGGTCAACCCCACTCTTCATCTATAGAGTGAACCTAAAGTGACTGATCTAGTCCCATCATTGGTCAATCCCACCCTTCATCTGAAGAGTGCCAACATGGTCAATCTCACTCCTCCTCTGATGAGTGCCAAAGTGGTTTCTCCGGTCCTTTCATTGGTCAGTTCGGTTGATCATGTCATCAATCTGGTCACATCCTTAGTTGAACCAGTTGACAAAGTGGTTGATCTGATACCATCTTCAGTCAATTTCACTCTCCCATTAGAGAGTGCAACCCAAGTGGTCGATCTGTTTCCACCTGTTGACCCCATTCTCACCTTGGATAATGAAACCCAAGTGGTCAATTTGATTTCGTTATCAATCGATCCTACTCTCCCTCTAGAGAGTAAACCCAATACTGCCCATGTTTTTCTTGTTGATACATAATATACAATGTTGGGGGGAATTCCTCCTTCTCCTGTGAAACCCCCTCCATGTAATGAGTCCATCCTTTTCTGATTGGGGTGTGCTCACTGGACCTTGTATTCCCTCTCACATTACTTTCAAGATTCCAGTATAGGTTTGTGGTCAAGAAGTTCCTCATACGTTGATAGATGAAGGTTTGTCCATTAGTATTTTGTCCTCTATTGCTTGGAAAGATTTGGGTTATCCTCAGCTTATGTTGACTACCCAGACTCTGTTTTCTTTTAACAGAAGAACTAGTCACCCTTTAGGGATCCTTCCCCTATTTCCCATAACATTGGGATGGAAAACTATCTTTATTGATGTTATGGTAGTCCAGGACCCCTTGGATTTTGATTTACTCCTTGAGAGAGATTATGTCTATGCCATGAAAGCTATCGTGTCCACTCTTTTTTGTGTGATATATTTCCCGTGCGATGGAAGAATTGTGGATATTGATCAACTTTCATTTGTTGGTCCTGAATTGATTACCAACCCAATGACCTCCCTAAATGGGTCTTGTATGTAGTCGGTATCACCCTTTCCACAGGTCAATTATGTGGTATTATCTCCCATGCCTTCAGTTTCCGATGAATATGACTTAGATCCAGTAGTTGACATGGTGATATCTTCAGTAGGGATATTGGAGCCTGATCTCGTTACCCCTGTCGTGACCCTTGACATGTGTTCTTTCTAGAGCATTGTTCTTCCATCCAGTGAAGATCTCTTGGAGTCCATGATCGAGTTTTGTCCCTTGACATGGTGTCTTTCAAGAGAATTATCCTCTTGGAAGCCATGATCAAGAAGAGGTCATGAGCATAGTTTTTCTCTCTATGGAAATCTCATTAAAAAATGAAACAGAAGCTATGAGCATAGTTTTCCTCTCTGTGGAAAGCTCATTAAAAAATGAAACTAAAGCCACGATCATAGTTTCTCTTCTCTGTGGAAATATTGTTAAACAATGAAACAGAGGTCACGAGCATAGTTTTGCTTCTCTGTGGCAAGCTCGTTAAAAAATGAAACAAAAATATGGGGATTGAACCCAGAGCCTTGAGCATAGTTCTTTTCCTATGTCAATCTCGTTAAAAAATGAAACAGTCACCACTCCCATCAGGTCGAGTCTTTCGCTAGATATCGTACATGTCAAGTCGAGTCTTTCATTAGGTCTCACATTTGAACCTTCATTTCACCCACCTATATCCTTTTTCTCCATCTAGTACAAAAATTGGTGACAAACTGAAAGTCAGTGAATGAACTGAAGCTTGGGGGGGCATGTATCCATCCTTTGATCATCATTCTGGAGGTATTCCACTAGATTTTCAAGCTGGGGGAAGAGTATCGAGCTTAGTCTTTGTTCTTTATCATGCTCGTAAAAACATGAGAATGTAACTGAGTAGAATTTTATCACTTTTTCAGACTCGTAAAGGTTATACGAAAAAGGAACCCCTTAGAGTCATCTTTAAGCTCTTTTTAGACTCTCTAAACATGAAAATATTGTCAAGTGATCTTGCTTCCCTTCCCACTCGTTAAAAGGTTTGAAAGGGCATCTTTTGAGTGATAATTTATCTCTTTTTTCAGCCTCACAATACTAACATTACGAAAAAGGACAACATTGGAGTCGTCTTTAAGTTATTTTCAAACTCTATAAACATGAAAAATCACTGAGTTTACCTTATTTGGACTCATTAAACAATCATACATTGAAGGGCCCATACAAGACCAAACCCTTACTTCTTCTAGTTCGTTAAACAGAGGAACAAGAACTTACCGAAGGTGAGTTATATTGAGCATGTGTTACCCTCCTCGAGCTCATTAAATAAAAAATATGTAATCATCTATCTCGATGGGGGAAAAATTGAAAGAAACAAGACAATAATTTTTTGAGAACATTACCAGTAACTCTTACAGTCACCCTTAAAAATGACACTTTTTCTTTGCATGTATTTTAATCCATTGAACCTCTGCATTGAACCAATCCTCTGAGTTTCGTTACTCCTTTGTGTTACACATTATTTTCGTCATCCCTATGATCATTAATGACGTAAACCTATCTTTTT
>ML787211.1:306162-367633 GCA_009831015.1 Picea engelmannii | reverse complement strand
ATATATATATATATATATATATATATATATATATATGCTTAGTGGATTAGTTTGATTGATTATGTATTATAAATCAATTATATGTAGGAGGTAGAGGAGTCAATGTGATGAGAAATAATAACAATACATTAAAAAACAAAATAATAAATAAAGTTAAATAATTAATTAAAAAAATTACAAAAAATAAAAAATAAAATAAAATGAAATAATAAAAAATATTTACACTTAATAAATTGAATCATAGATCCAAACTTAACATGAATCTACACTATAAATTAAAAACATTAAAAACATGTTTAAAATCATTATATTAGAGATAATATTAATTGTTTCAATAACCCATAAAACATAAACAAAGTAATATGTTTTTGTAAAATTCTTTAAGATAATATCCATCTCTAGATAAGAAGGTACATCCTCTGGGCACAAGTGTGAATAGACATGTTAGAATTGTGAACATTTTCAGCTTTAACTTTTTCGTTTATGGTTATCACTTGAACTATTAAAGAGTAAGGACGGTGATTTTTCATTAGTATGTTTATATTTTTTTTTAAAGATATTTGTAACAAATTTGTTTAAGATGGGTTATTAATAATATAAATTATTTTTATGATAAATCTGTTAAGTACTTAAAACTTATCCTGAAAGAGAATACTAACGCATGAGCAAATCCAAAAGTCCTAACAAAACAAAATAAAGAAACAAAAAGAAAAACACTTCTTAACAAATCCCGCATGTTTTTGGTTACAAACAATTCATTCAGTGTACAGATTTTGGACTTTTTAACCAAAAAAGATTTCTGGTTATCCACAAGAAATTCATTCTGGGTGCAAAATTTCGACTTTTTAACCAAAAAAAAACAAGAGGTTTCTGGTTACTAGAAGTTATTATCAAACTCACACCTGGGTTGCTCTAATATCACCTTTCCAAATGGACCCTTGAACTCAACTGGTCCATACAATTTCCCATCAGTTTCATAATTAGTAAACGCCAAACTAGCACGCACACAGTCAGCTTGGATATTCTAACAGCCAACAGAAGTTACAGAAATATCTGTACAGACCTCTTGTTCGACTCAAAACTTTGTATTTTGAGTCAGATAAGGAAGCTGCCATTAAATTGGCTCTAAGCTAGGATAAGATCAAAATATGAAGTTTCATGATTAAGCTCTTTCTCTGTCGGAAGAAGTTCTGGGATCTTGATCCAAGTCTGACTGTATTTTGCTGGAGAAATCCTGTGACTTTTTCTTGATTTTCCTGTGGTTAACTAAAACTTGAACATCAGCCAAAAATAGTGCTGTGACTGGTCTGTGATCGGAAATCCTGCATTCACCCCTCCTGTAGAAAAGCTGCTTCAACCCCTCGCCAAACCATAGTATACGATCACACCTGCAAATAATATTCAGAGAAACATTATTAAGCACGAGTTCAACTTTGTGGTATTGAGAAATTACGCCTAATTATCGGAGAGAGATTCGATCATCTGATGCATTAATATACCAAGCAGGAATGCGGCGTTTGTGTCCGGCTTTGCTTTCCATGAATGCAGAATACTGATCAGAATTCACGGCATATTTGTACGTGGGAGCAAAGGTTATGGGCCCTTCGAGCCATCCTTCGAATACACGTCCAGCAGCTTGCTCCATTTTCAGCTGGAGTATATTTGCATAACGTTAAAACAGATCCTTGCTCATATGGGATTATTAAAACTGAGAGTTAAAACGTACAAACTATATTACTGTAGACGATAGATGATAGAGAATTGATTTCATAGCAATCTGCTGGAAGTACTTAATTAATTACCTGATCACTTTCAAGCAGTGCCTTCCAATCTTCTTTTTGGATCAATGACAAAATTATTTTGGCGTCTGATGATGCCAATCGATAGTTTAAGTCCCCGAACCAGACGATTCGACTGCACATCAATCGAAAAAAGAAATTAAGCCTCGAAAAGAACTAGAAGCAAAAAAAAATCGAAGGAAGAAATGTCTGATTGCTTATTTTTTAACGCACTCGTGTCCGAGAATGGTTTTAGGGAGATCTGGTACTGTTCTACTCGAATGATCTGTAGTCGTACGAGGGAAATGGGTCCGTTTTATGATTTCTGAAACATCGGAATTTCGACGGAGTTCATCGCCTTCCCTTGCGCCTGCTGCCAAATGAGTACATATCAAGCAGAAAGTTGTCTGATGAAGAGACATTCTCACAGAGATTGATCCCTGAATCAAGAACATTAGATCACATCTAAGAGATTGATCCCAGCATCAAGAACATGCAGGAAATTTTTCCAACAAAGTAGATCTAACCAATATCCGAGCAAAACGAATTAAAAGTTGGTACCTTATTGCCTAGGCATCCCAAGATGCCACAGGCAACCGAGGAAACCTGTAAGTCATGGATGTGGCGTCGAAGCTCCGATCTGACCCACACTGTGATGAATATTCCAACCATTTGTTTGCTTGCCACGCGATTGTAGCGTTGTTTATACCGTGATTTTTTGGACAACTCATTCTGCTCTGCCTCTGTCTCTGCAGCCTCGTCATGGAGCTTCTCTTTCCTCGAAATTGATATACGGGGATGAGAAAATTTCGCAGATTTTTTGGACAACTTATTCTGCTCTGCCTCTGCGTCTGCAGCCTCGTCATGGAGCTTCTCTTTCCTCGAAATTGATATACGGGGACGAGAAAATCTTGCAGACCTATCGCCAGATCTGTTGACATTGCCTGCGGGCAATGGAAATCTTGGTGGGCGCGAAGGAATTGATTCAGGCAACGGAGGATCGCTACTGTGCCTCGGATCAACCGCGCTTCCAGATGGAATTTTGTTTAGAGTTCTGCGGATTAAAGTGTCCCATTTCATGGCGGGGCCTTTGTCTTCTGAGCCGAGGACGTTTCCGGCTTTCAGGGGAACAATTTCTTGAAACCTACGGCCGGACAATGGAACGAAGGATTAAATTTTCATTGATCCGACACTTGAAATCAGCAATTAGAAAGAGATTTAATCATAAGATAGCAATCATGTCATATACCCAAGTACATAGATATCTGATGCCTCTTTCAGATTCAGACAATCCTCCAGATCTAAATCGCTCGGCGGAATCACCCCGCCAACGTTCCATGTCGTGACTAATATTCTGAAATCAGAAATCGATGTTTCTAAGAAAATACTGCGGGACCAAACAACGAAAACATTGGTAAACTTTTCTTAAAACAGAAAACCGCGTCTTACTTGTATTCCCGTGTATCTGAGTATTGAGTCCAGAGCGTTTCAGAATTTTCACGCAATACCGGTTCGTGCATTAATGTTCTTGGCCGGTTACTACTTCTAATTGAAATACCACCAGCTCTTTCAATATTACCAGTTGATGATTCTGATAGCATGGAAATTTCTGCAACATGTTCTTAAATTAATACACTTCTCACAAGCTATAATAATGGAATTTTATGTTAAGTTCTTATTTTACCTGGAATATATATTTCTTTCCAGGCTTCCAGCAACGTTCATCAAAATTTCGGACAGGATAAAAGAATTACAACAAAATTAAAACTAAAAAATTCTGCTGCTTGGCTGCCATTTAAGCACTGTCTCTACATGCTCTATGCATACTGTAAGTTGTATAACTTATATTTTGAAGTTCTATAAGAACTAACTAGGATCATCCTGTTAACATACCTTCTTCCGCCTCCACTTCTGCTTCTGACGTTTCGATGTCTGTTTCCAGCTTGTCAGTATTAAACTTTTCGCCGCTTGTTTTCCGCAGAAGCCATTTTTTGATCGTGAAACGGTGCCATAGTGCCTGTTTAAATCACACAGACACTTGAAATTAATCAAGAGCCTTTTGTAAACCAAAACCCTAGTTCTGCATATTGAAAATAAAAAGCTAGAAATCTTCAGAAGGTCCATTACCTCCCGTTTATTGTTGCCTTTCATCGTTTTCGTCTCCATTAGACTTCAATTCAAACAATCGATGACAGAAAGCCCAAGAAATTTCGAGGATCTCACACATAAAAGATAAAAAGCAAAGGCCCTTCTCTTGTCTTTAATCTAAAACAAGGATTCCTGATATTTAATGCTCAAAATGGAAGTTGCATGGATGCAATAGTTGGTTTAAATAAGCTGATGCTCTGTGGTTAATTCTCGAGAAAAAAACAAAACATGCACATCTGGAAACAAATATTCTCCTGGCACGAGGGTTTTCACATCCCAGAGAATTTAACTTCAAACATAAAACCCTAATGCTAATGTCCCATCATATATGAAACTGAAACATGGCCAAAAATAAATCTGCGACAGATTTTACACCCCCGGGGATCTGTATGAAGACTGTACAGAATTTTAAACCCCCGGGGATCTGTATGAAGACTGCGACCCGGACGGCTTACAAACAGAAGCCAATAAAAGACAACAAGGTACAGATGGCGAAATGGATCTTGATTGAAAACATTCCCTGCGTACCAACCAAATCTACAAAAAGTTGCAGACGTCTGTAAGTCAACTTTCCTTCTCCAAATGTCAGGATAATTAACCAAAACCAGCCCAAACAAACAAATCAACGGCAGATAGAACTTGGCTTTGGCCCTGTTGCTGTCAATCGTACTCAACTAGTCCATGGCAGAATTTCAAGCGTACAGGCTATGGCGCCCACAGAACGGGAGGGCGAGGTCACTTTATGGCGCAGAGCTAAATTTCTGTGATTTCTGACTTGAAGGGTTACATAACTCCTTTTATATGACACGATATTGACCTTACCAAAAGCTGGCCGTGTGTATATAGGGAATAATTCGAGTACTCAGCCCCACTGTTGCCAGGGGCAACCTGTGCGGTCCTGGGGCTGCCCGCTTTTTGAAACAAGAGCTCGGTCAGTGGACCCAAAAAGATGAAGAGATTCATCCATTAGGGTATTTATCCGACGCTAAACCTGATTTAATTAAAAAAAATTAAATATTTTAAAAACACCAAAATCGATTGTGTGACCCCACCCCATAAATAGTTAAATTGTGATATCGAAAATTGTGTCATTAGCGTACACCTCCTTAAATAACCTTTCTACTGTTAATAATGGAAAATTTTGGGGTGTCTCATAATATATATAAAAAATTAATATTGCATATAAAACTTGTTAAATTTAATTAAATTTGGGTGACTCATAATTTATATTTTATACAATTATAAGGATGAATCATTATATATATAAAATATGATTATTTGATATATACATTTTTCTTCCACCCTCGAGAATTGACTAAATTATTGGATGGTGGAGATTGAAAGAAGAAAGAACTATTGGATGGAGATAAAAGAAGAGAGACTATTGAATGTATCACCACCATCCACACTATAACCCTCAATCATATTTCTAAAATAAGAACACCTAAAGAAGAAATAACTATTGGATGGAGATTAAAAGAAGACGCTACTATTAAATGTATCACCGCCATCCAACCTAGTAGCCTCCATCATATTTCTAACCTGGTAGCCTCCATCATATTTCTAAAATAAGAACACCTAATTATATTTTTTTGTGTCAAGGAAATAATCTTAATTGCGATACTTATCTCAACCATTAAACCATAACCTTCAATAAATACAAGTGAAGAATTAAAATCAAAATCAATAGTTATCCAAAAAGTTTCTTACAATCAATGAGCATAAAGAGCAATTATCCAAATACCCTCCAAGGATGGAACCCCACATGGGGAGTAAAGGTTGTGAATACATATTAGTGCACTGTGAGTAAAGGTTGTGAATACATATTAGTGCACTTTTGATCATTGTCATCTAAAATGATTATACCTAATTATGCATGTAGTGGTATGAAGAAGTAAATCACCTATAGGTGGAGTAATGTTGACTAGTTATAATTTCTTTCAAACACATATGGAGGAGGGTATATGTAGCAGTGATGGTCCCATTCATGAAACTTTAGGAAAAAAGTTTGAATGGATGCATTCCATATGCTCATGAAATCTTAGGCTACATGTTTCTATGTTCGACTATGAATATTCCATATGCTCATGAAATTGAAGGAAATAAGTAATTAACTACAAGAGAAATATGTTTCTTAACTTAAAAATATCAACAAGAAATAAGTTTGTCTTATAAATCATCCTCTATAACATCAATAACGTCGGGATAAAACATTCATTGGTTGTCATATACATATCTTGAGCCATATATTAATGATTGATGATAGGTGGATGATAGCATGCGAATTTGCTACTATTGTAGGATGACTAACTCTAAGAGAAAGAGTTGTCAAGGTAGAAATACCAAGAAGTGGCAAGCTTCACTATTAAATCATCCTCTATAACATCCAAAAGTTTGGGATCAAACACCGATGAGTTGGCATATACATGTATCTTAAGCCATTCATTAACCATTGATGATAGGTGGATGATATAGTTCAAATATGTTATATTGTAAGATAACTAACTACAAGAGAACAAGTTGGCATGGTAGAAATAACAAGAAGAAGCAAATTGATCTATTAAATCATCCTCTATAACATCAAAATTTTTGGGATCAAACACCAATTGATTGTCATATGCCTATCTTGAGTCATATGTTTTCTTCCTTTAACTTCTAAAATGATTACAATTAAAGTGAGATTTATGTTGGTTCAAAACTTATTGAAAATATTGTTTCAATTGCTTAAATCTTTGAGCACTAAGTTACTATGGAAGCATACCTTAATCCCAATAGACAAAGTTATCTGGCACAAAATTGTTATGATAGTGTGTATCAACTATACAAGGGTCTTGGAGGATACGTAGACCTATTTTTCTCTATGCATAGTCTTGTTACATGCATGAGATTTATTTTGGCAATCTCATTTTCATATTTATTTCAATAATCTCGTTTTCAATGTTTCATAATCATAGGACAATGTGGCAACAACTATCCAAGTTACACTAGAACATTTTGGGCTATTTACTCCCAACAAAATTTCCAAGCAATAATAATAATAATAATAATAATAATAATAATAATAATAATAATAATATATTTACCTTGAAAACCCATCAAACTGGTTGATTTGTGCCCATTTGTCTCAACACTAGACATTATGGTGTCCATAAGGAACATATTATAAAGAAATTGCCACAATATCCTTCATAAATTCTAATGAAACCTCTAACACAACATCTACAAATATGTATTTTATGAATAAAAAAATAGTTCCTATGTTGAAGATATTATGTAGTATTACATTGCCGCCAAATGAACCTCCATAAATAATAATATTAAAAATATAAATAATGATGATAATAAATAATAAGTACTAGTAATAAAATTAATGGTAAAATTTTAATGGGGGGTTTGGTTGGTTGTGAAGAAAGTACCTTGCAATTCCTCCACAATGGTTCAAACCCCCTTATGACATGATCTCCCCTAATGTCATGGTCAATATTATTTATTATATATTATTCATATTATAGCCATTACGATCATGGATGCATTAATCATTTTAATACATTATGGCTCCTAACACAATCATCCTTTAATATAATGTGACTATTATGATCTCATACACATTATTAAATCCAATAAGATTCCTTATGATACCTTTGTATATGAAAACAACAACTTGGAGGAAGTGACTTCATACAAATATCTTGGAATTGATATTCACCACAAGCTTAATTGGAATTATAGCATTAAGAAAAGGATTATTGGGGGATGGAAAGCTTATTATGGGTTTGAAAACAATTGTAAATTAGTTGATCTTTGGAGTTGGGATAAGAAGAAACTCCTCTTTGAGACTCTTGTTACACCTGTTATTCTTTATGGATGTGAAGTCTGGGGCTGTAGTATCTCTCGTGAATCCTGGAGAAAGATAGAGCAAATACAAAAGAATTTTATAATCTATAATCTCAAAATTAAAGGAAACACGCCCTCTCCCATCCTCCTCTTAGAAAAAAGCTTCTCCCCCATTGAGAGAATGGCTATGGCTAGATACCTAATATATAAGAGCAATTTAAACAACATTGAAGACAAGCAACTACCTAAAATTGCTTCAAAATCAAGTCATAACCACCATCGAATCAAGCAAGGATGGCATAAAGATGCCCGGTCTTGGCTAAGCTATTGGGGAATCATGGAAGAAACCAGTTTGCAGAATAAAGATACTATTAAAAAAACTTCAAATCAAAATTTCAGGAGAAAATGTGGTGTGATAAAGAGTTAGAGTAAAAAACAAAATTAAGGTATTATAAAGATGTAATCAACCTAAATCCATAGTGAAACTGGGCGTTGGTCGATTCCTAAAATGCCATGGGATGAAAGAGTGTGTCAACTTTTTGACACTAAGAAGGTTGAAGATGAAAAGCACTTTCTCTTAGATTGTCCAGACTATACCCATATTAGATCTCATTTTCAAAATATTTATCACACTACTAACCTTCCTAACCTCTTAACTCAACAAAAGTATGGTGATCTTGGAAAGCTTCTCTTAATGCTTTTTGAGCATAGAAACAAAATTCTAAAGAATCACAAGTAATCACTTACCCTCTTAAGGTCTAATAGACCAATTCAGTCTTAGTGGACGTTAATCATCATCATCATCATTATACCTTCTAACACAATCTCCCCTAACCACCATGACACTAATGCACCCCTTTACCCTTATGACCACTTACATAATCACCCCTTAACACTTTATGACCTCAAACACATTAAAACCCAAATATGATAACCCCCTAATAGACGCATCCCTTGACACATTGTAACTTGAAATACACTAACCCACTAATACACTATGACCTCAAAGACATTATCCCCTTAATGCATTAACCCTTGAATACATTATGACTTTGGACACACTAACTCACTAATACACTTTGACCTATCATCCCTATTACCCCTCATGCAATCATGGAATATTAAAATCTAATGACCCAAAATCATGATTACATGTCAACATCAGTCCCTAGCCACAATTAACTACCTACCTGTAACCCACCAATTTCTCAGCCATGAAAAAAGTCAACATATTTTCTTGGCCAAGAGTTGTAATTTCTCTCCAATTTTTCTCGACTGAGAGTTATAATTTCCAATTTTTAGGCCAAAAAACTCTCGCCCGAGAAAATTTCCCGACCGAGAGTTTCTAGTCAACAAATACAACAAGCATTTTTGCAGTTTTCTGAAATTGGTCAATTTAGCAAGGTGGAAACCCTGCAAAATATGAGAATTACATGTCAGAGTTTATACCAGTAGATTCATCATTGAATCTACTTTCTCATGGTATAAGAATTTTTGAATTTCAATTGGGATTTCTATTTTTTACTATTTTTTTTCTAAACTTTATCATTACGAAATTTAGTGAGCTAAAAATCAGTCACAATGAAAATTCAATATCTTCATAATGACAACACCCAAAAAATGTAAAAACTCACAAGGATATTCCTTGCATTGTCCTTTTCAAAAGGGTAGTTTTAGTTTGTTTGATAAGAGTCACATTTGAAAGAAAATGCGAGGACATCAACATGTGTCAATAAGGCACCATCTTTTAAACATATGATATTTCAATAAATAATAAAAAATAGTGCTTAAGTCTGAAAATCCTCAACATATAGTCCACTTCCAAGTACGATCTGTGTATATTATGAGCATACATTTGGTTTCCGTGAAATGAATAAAAATCTCTTAAAAAAATGAGGGGCACACAGGTCACTCATTATCCATACCTAAAATTTTAAAGTATATGTCATTGGTGCCCCTCAAATTTGTCCCACTATATGTCCATAAATTAAAAAAAAAAAATTATGAGTACGAAGCTAATATAATTTTTTAGAACTTGTGTGTTTAATTCAAGGTGAAATTCCTAAGGGAGATATGGGTTTGAATGGGTTGAAGTTGAAAAACATAAAGTTTTGCAGTTTTTTTGTCAAAAAACAAGCAAAAAGTGTTTCCCAACTTCATGTTTTTATTATTCCTGAGTATCATTGACCATATCAACCATTGTTAAACACTATTGATCATGGTGGAAATATGTTTATCATATTCACCACATTATTTGCACTAATGCATTGAACCCTAGCTTGCTACCCCCACTATCATCATGCCCACTTATATTTTACTAAAGTATTAAACTTTTAACTAGATGATATTATCACCCACAAACATCCTAACCTAGTAACCCCATTAACCCATCTACCTACCACCATCATTAACACCATTGACCATGGTTGAACTTATCGACCATTATGTACCATAGTCAATTATGGTTGATCATCATTGAACATGGTTAATTTAGAATCCCACTCAAATATTGAAATATCTCCCTAGATAATATCCAAATATGTTGTCTAATGTCAAATATTAGTCAACATTATTCCTCCATCACAACTAGCCACCTACTCACAATCCACCAACTATCCCACTAACCATTTAATCCATTATAATCCCCGATTCCAATATGACTACTAATTGTCACACACCTGACCCCCTAAGTAGCCTTTTAAGGGATGGGGGTGTAATTTTTCCTCTTTCCTACAACTCCCTAAATTCCTCTATTAAGGGCACCATTGTTGTGTGCTTAGTAAGAGATATCCAACGCCTAAAACCTTGCCCAAAATCGATCTCTAGTTTGAAATTTATAGAATTTTGAAGTTTTCAGGCGTCATTCCCAATGGACATTCCTTTCTCCACGTGGCATCCACGTAGATTCACCTTTCTCGTGCCATATGACATGGCATGGTCATGACCTAGGTCATCACCCCTTGATGATGATGTGGCTACTAGTTGCAGGGAATATCTTCCAGGTCTTCATGAATACTGGGCCTTCGACCCTCCATCATCCTTTTACAGGTCTACAACATCCCTAGAGACCCAAAGTCCCAAATTCTCCTATCGCTCCAAAATATATGGCGAGGATCGATCCACTCTTAGATTCGACAGTTGATATTTATTCACACTTAACTCATGGTTTGGACTACGCCATGTGGAACTACCTATGCACTCCATATCATGATGGAATATACAGTCCCATCCAATTAGATATGGACACTACAACAAGGGAACTTTAGTGCTTTGGCACTTCGGTGCTTATGGCAAGGAAGTACCAGAATTAATTTCCCTAAATACTTCGGCCATCATCCTTCATGATGGTTTCACCAGTCGAACCGTATGTATCCCAGATTAAGACTTCGTCGAAGTGATTACGTTGTCCCTTCTCTAGTTGATTGAATGGTTGAGAAAGGTTCCCAATGGATACTCAATCTATGGCCAAAATGCTCCTAAATTCCTTCCCCCGATTTGACAGTTGGTGGGGTTTCACCACTTCGGGAATTCATGAGTTCGTGACTTTTCCTGTTCTTAAATATTTGATTTCCTTGTAGGTTTACCTATCAGAGAGGTTAAAGGGGAGATGATTTCTTGTTGTCGGTAATAGTAGTACCACTTACTCTATCCTTCCACTATACTCGATCTAACGGTTGAGAAGGACCCCAAAGGATCCTTAGATTTACAACTCACGTTGTTAGAAATAATAGGTGTGCTCGTTTAACCATAGAAAATATAAAATTATTGTCACCCAACCATAGGCCGAGGCCACCCCCGAGCACCTAAACCTTGATAGAGAGAATAATTTTGGAAGCAAACCCTAGAACCAAACAACCAATCAAGGTATCGTACCTCTCTCCAGGGCTAGCGCACCAAGCAAGAATAACCAAAGGCCAAGAAGAAATTCCAAAGCATAACCAAGAGAAAGTCCAAGCCAAAACCGAAATTTTCCAGTTGCAGCTGCTGCAGCTGCAACTCCTCTCCAAACTTGTGCACCATTGGCCTTCTGCAATTGTGAGAGGTGAGGTGACAATTGAGCTCTAACACCCTCTTATTTATAGTCTTCCAAGTGACCTAACTAGGCCGACTTCTACTTCTAGAGGATAATAACTCAGTAATAAATATTCTCTTGAGATGACTTGCCTCCTAGGGTTATTATCCAACATTTTAGGGTTTCTCTTTCTTTGTGGGATATTCTATTATTGTCAGGGTTACATGTGGAGGTTAATACCTCCTGCAACTACCATAATATCAATACTTCGTCCTAGCTAGGGAGGTATTGAAGGAAATGGTCTTGAGCACAAACATACCATTCAATCGGTAACATCATCATAGCCATACAGGCTACTCATGATTAGATCACGAGCACCCTCATCATTATCAATATCATATGATATCATCAACTGCATCATCTCTCGAAGCCATACTCCATATGAGTAATCAGGGATGATGCTGAATAAGTCACTCACTCCACATAGTGATACAAGAACCGTTCTTCTAATCTAGACATATGTCCTAGAAGAATAACTATTCCAACATATGTTGGAAGCCACACCATGGGATACAAGGACTATTCTTCTAATCCATACATACAGTCTAGAAGAATAAATGTCTTGGACCATTTTCTGCCTCGAGAATGTTTGTCCACTAGAACATTGATTATCCATCTAGATGATAATCATTTTCAACACTACTGATAGTCTACATGGAAATCAAAACAATGCCATTCAATAGAACACAATTGTGTCTTTCCATAGTAGTACATAACTACTATCCAATGGTACACAACCACACCAAGTAGCACACGGCTACTTAATAAGTGACACATAGTCACAACCAGTGGAACACATCCACCGCAGTATCATAAATCTACTTTCATAGCAATCATGTCATCTACTATCAACTTGCATAAAAACAATATCATGATATAAACTGAGTCATCAGGGCCATTCTTGCACTCACATCCATGAGATATAGAAGAGCATCTTCCCTCAGAAGGTAAAACATCAGCCATGGGCTATTTGGACTACTCTTCTCAAGCACAAAAGAATATTTGTCCCTGATTTCTGAGCCTAGACCATTCACCTAACTAGGCCATTCCTCCGGCACTAATCATAGTGCAACCTGGAGAGAATGAGTCTGCCCTAGGGAATGCATGTCCTTGATTGTTGAACCTGTACCATTCACCTAAATGGGTCATTCCTTCGGCACTAAACATAGTGCAACCTGGAGAGAACGAGTCTTCCCTAGGGAATGACTGTCCAGACCATTTCCTAAGGAAATGATTGTCCTGCACCAACCTCCAAAGTAAACCATTCTTCGAAAATTCTCACAACTGTGAACTTCGAAAGAATGAATTCCCGAAGAGGTGGACCATTCTACTTGACCACTACTTAGAGTGACCGTGAAGAAGAATGACTATCCTAGACCATTCCCCCACACCGTCCACAAGAGGACTCACTGTCTATGGTACATCAACAATCTATCAAACCATTTTCATTACAAAAATTACTATCCAATCTGGACCATTTTCTGAACTCGAAAATGCCTGTCTGTCATAAATCTCAAAACACTTTCCAAAATGGAAAGGAACTACTTATCCTGGACCATTTTTCGAAATTAAAAATGTTTGTCTATAAATCAATAACACATCAGTGCTCCCTCCCAACCTGGGAGTAATCTCTTCCTTTTTCAATAAGGAATTTGTCTCCACAAGCCCCAGCTTGCAAAATTTTCATCTTGGATAGAGGTTTTACCAAAATATTTGCTATATGCTCATTTGTGGATATATATTGGAGAAAAAATTCTCTTTTCTGGACTTCATCATAGAGAATGTAATGTTTTATATCAAGGTACTTTGGTCTGTTATGGAACATTGGTTTTCTTTGAAGGATTCATGTAGCTCTGATCATTACAATATATATCATGGTAAAATTCAGTACTTTTGTTTCCTGCTAGCTCATGACATCGTGGCAAGGCTTAAAGTGAAACATATCCAAGTAGCATTTATTCTATCATCATGAGAGTTTTCCATGGATTATCAATCCATCATCCTAGACTTTTGAGTAACCATTCTGATACACTATCTATGTCATAGAAAGTTTTCACCACATGTATGTTGTATATGAGATACTCTGCATCAAGTTGTTTGAATCCATATAAGGTCTTCTTATATCTTCATACATGGGTCTCTTTTTGGTATACCTCAAAACCTTGAGATTTATTTACATAAGATTCTTCCTCAAACGCTCTATTGGGAGAACAGTATTTTACAACCAACTGATGTAAACTTCAATCCATGGATATTGCAAGAGATATAATAGCTCAGATAGAGGTATATCTGGTTTACAGGAACAATCTATTATCATAGTCTTCTCCTCCTTCTGGAATAACCTCTAGTTCTGAATCTCACAATTCTTCCATTCATAACCATTTTTCAAAATTTATTACATATACTTTTTTTCATCATAACTTCCATTTCTTCTGCTTGATTTCTTCTAGTGGGTTCAAACCAAGCTGGTAGTCTTGTGATTATTGATATAATAACTAGTTGTTCTGGATTTTCTTTCTCTCTTGGAATCTTCATGTTCCTCCTCATGTTTCTCTTTATCTCTTGGGTCCATGGAGTTTTCTATAGATTCCATTCCCTGAAGATTCCAAATTCTTCCTTTCATCATAGGATCATGGATGTAGATGGACAACCAAGGATACTTTAAGACTTCTTTTCAAAGAAGACTTTTTTTAAATTCAAACTGAACACGTGCTACTTTCAATGGGAACATGGATAGATACTTCATAATCCACAATGGATCATATTATTTAGGATTATCTACCTCCTAATCATTACTTCATGTATGCATGCATGCTCTTCTTTTGGAATTTTGTAATCATATCCCTCCATCTAAGAGAGTCCATGCTTCCATCTACATCCTTATTGCCTTCTACAAGGTGTCACAAGTCTTTTTCTAATTTCCTCTTTATTGCAAACTTCTTTCTGTTTTGACTTCTTTTGGGTCTCTTCAAGTTTGATTCTGATTTCAACTTATCTGGAAGTTGTTACTTATATAATAGCTTCAACATGAATTGTTACCAAATATTGTCAACATACTTCATCTTTTCATGTGTATTGCTTGACTTGTAGTCATCATAATATCAATCCTTATCCTCTTATCATTCCATAGGTATTGTTTCCCTTGAACATATTTTCTTCTAAGAAATAGATATACATGATATGTATAGGAACTATGTAAACATGATATATATAAGAGCTTTGAAGAATATTTTTACCTTGACTTAGAAGAAGTCTGCTTTAACTCGCTTGACTTTCTTTGAGGGTTCCCTTTCTTCGACAATTGTTGCTTAGTCTGTTTCCTTCATTTTTCTTAACTCAAGAAAGTGGTTCATGTAGTGACCATATTTTCGATAGTTGAAGCATTGTATCTTTGAAATATCCTTTTCTTGATTTGGTTTCTTCCTTGAGCCAAACTTCTTCTTATTCCTGGAATTCTTGAACCTTGCTGTGAAAGCTTGATCATCGTATTTATTTTGGGGTTTCTCTTTTGCATTAATCCTTGAGTATTCTTGTGCACAACAAGTCTAGAGTTCTTCAAATGTGGGATAATCCTTTATTGTGTTCATGCTTGCGGGAAATGCATCCCATGTCTTGGGAAGACCATTGAGTACTATATTTACCAGTTCCTTCTCTGAAATGATTTCTTCAATAGCTTGTAGTTGATCTCTTAACTGAGAGATTATCACAAGGTATGATGTTATGTTGTCATCATTATTCATTTTCATGTCACAGAGCTCATTCTTCAGACTCATTAATTGTCCAATGTTTTTGACTGAGAAGAGGTTAGTTAGGGAATTGTACATCTTCTTAGATGATTCAAGATAAGAGATGTAGGGTATCAAGTGGTCTTTTAAGAGTCCACTATGATACTCATGGAATTGATGTCATTGTCTTTGAACTTTTCCATAACTGCAATGTTCTGAGGTTCCTTCGATTTCCTTCTTCAAGCTGTGGTTCCATGATCTTTCCTTTCACAATATCCAACACTTTATTCTTGGCAAGGATGATATCAATCCTTGTCTTCCATGATATGAAGTTAGAATCTCCTTCTAACTTGTTTTTTGACTTCATAGAGTAAGTCATGACTGTTTTGACTTGGTCAACCTTTGACTTTGACCAAAAACTCAAACTTAACGTCTTAGCTTGCTAAGAGTACGAGGAGGTGCATTGGGTTAGGGTGCACTAGGATATCTAGAAATTAGGTCAATATCTTCACTTAAGGTGCTTCAACAAGAGGGTTAGGGTTTCATTGTTGCAGCAAAAAAAATGATTGCAACTGCAACTGTAACTGAGAAAATCCTCCCAATCTATCTTCCAATGGTTAGACTGTCCAAAGAAAGTGTGGGCCCATAAATTGTTAGAAATAATAGGTGTGCTCATTTAACCATAGACAATATAGAATTATTTTCACCCAACCATAGGCCAAAGACACCCCCGAGCACCTTAACCTTGACAGAGAGAATAATTATGGAAGAAAACCCTAGAACCAAACAACCAATCAAGGTAGCGTACCTCTCTCCAAGGCTAGCACACTAAGAAAGAATAACCAAAGGCCAAACAGAAATTCCAAGCCACAACCAAGACAAAGTCCAAGCCAAAACTGAAATTTTCCAGTTGTAGCGGGTGTAGCTGCAACTCCTCTCCAAACTTGCGCACCACTGGCCTTATACAGTTGTGAAAGGTGAGGTGACAAATGATCTCTAGTGCCCTCTTATTTATATTATTCCAAGTGACCTAACTAGGCTGAATTCTACTTCTAGATGCTAATAACTCAATAATAAATATTCTCTTGGGTTGACTTTCCTCCTAGGGTTATTATCCAACCTTTTAGGGTTTCTCTTGCTTCCCGGGATGTTTTATTTCTTTTCAGGGTTACACCTGGAGGTTAATGCGTCCTGCATCTACCATAATATCAACACACGTTACTTCGTGACTTCGACATTCATGGGTTAACACATTTTTACTCCCGGAGAAGGTCAATGCCGAATTGATCGTAGTGTATATCCAACGGTCATGGAATATCTTGAGGGTTCTTAGATCTACGACTCACGCTACTTCGCGGCCATAAAGTTGGTCAGGGTTTAATGATAGGGTGGATCCCCCGGTAATGGATAAGAGACCACAAGTGTTTGATCAAACCATATGGTAACCATGTCAATAAGTTTCCTTCAACATGATTGAAAGATTGTGAAGTTCAAACATCCCAGATTCCCGGACCATCGAAGTCCCAAAGATCGAAAATATTATCTCCTTTTGAGCATAGCGAAGGGTTCTCAAACCCTAGTCACATGGGACTTTGACAAACCCAAGAGGGATCCACTATTAAATCTTACCCAATATTTGGTTAAATCCGTGGAATCGAGCCTGTGGTCACTCAAAAGTATGGTTTAAAGGAAGCGCCTTCCATTTATAGAACTCAAATTCTATAATAGGAAAATGTAATTTCAAGGGATGGATGAGTTCAGAAAAGTCCTATAGAGTCCATCCTAACTTTGTATTCATGGATTTTATCCTTGGATGATCCCCTTGAGGATCTTCCAACCAACCCAAAGGTCAAGTATTATGCCCCAAATTCATTTAAAAAATCATTACTAACAATTATCCCTTTCTAAACAGGATTAAAAAAAATCGATTAACATAATGTGATATTCAAATTCTACTTCAAACTTCTTAGGCCACAATGCCATCAAAGTTGCTATTTTTACCATTCAACAAGATAAACAAATTATCCCATCGTTTATCTCAAGAAAACTCATATTATAAAAAAACCAGGTAATACAATATAAACTTAGAATCACACTTATCTTAAACTTGGTAATTAGTTGGAAATTGCTGAAAGGGGTTCCCTTTTCCACCCAACCATAGGAAAAATTTCTCTTGGAGTATTCCTCCACTTGCCTCCCCCTATATAGATCATGATTCCATGAGAGGGATTCTACTTGATCTCAGGAACAAAACGGGACAAAGGTTACTCTCCTTTTCCCAGGGGAGGCTGGCCATCCAATTTTCTATCCATCAAGCAAGGGAGCCTTCTATGATTTCTCATTCAATCATTGCAGCTCTATTTATCATCTTTTTAGAAAACATTGTCCAAGAGTTCCTATAACCATAACATCTTAGTATTTTAGTTCTTCTTTAGAAACAAAGAGCCTCACACACTCTTCTTCTTTTTGAATGGTCCTTAGACCCATTCATTTGTTTCCTCTTCTTCCCTCTTCCCCCGTGATTTTAATTTTCTTTTATTTCCTTTCCCAACAATATTTCATGGGTCATATCAGGAAGTTTCCAATTGGTACTCTTCTCTTCCCCCTCATTGACTCTTGAGGGAAGACTTCGCAACTACCATCCTGATTGGTAATTAAGTTTTTTTGGGCCAGAAGACTGTTTCAGTTTTGTGCAATTTATATTAGTAGAGTACCAACATAACATGGGTCATCTCACCATTATTGGTTCCACTTACTGTTATGACCCAACGCCTTAAAAATGATAAGAAATCAATAAAATTCAGTCCACTTCGAGGAGGAAACCTCACTTACAATATATAAACTTCAGGACACAATATGAGATGAGATAATATGATCCTAATACTATATCTCCTTGATATATATATATATATATATATATATATATATATATAGGAGACAAGGGGTTACAATTACAATGAAAGGGTGCAAATAAGGGTTCTAGCCGACCTACTAGAAATGTAATAATTTAATATCTAGGGAATAATAAGGGGTTTTATACATATCATGGGGATTTGTCTAAGGCTTAACATGCTCATCTCCTTCAAACAAGTGTTTTCCTCAACACTTGTCTAACCACAGATGCTTCAGCATGAAGAACTCATCTTCTCATGTTGCCTCTTCCACTAGTAGGTTCTTCCATTTGACGAGGTATTCTGTAATTGCTCGATTTATTAGATTCTTAATTCTCATTTCAAGGATTATTTCTAGCTCTAGTATGATTTTCCATTCTTCATTGAGATCTGGTAAACATGTTTGGACTGAGATCTTGTTGTCGATGACCTTTTTTAAGCAAGAAACCTGGAATACTGTATGTACACGTGAATATGGAGGAAACTCCAATTTGTAAGCCATACTTCCAATCCTTTGAAAAACCTTATAGGAGCCATAATATTTGGGTGCTAGTTTATTGTCCTTATTTTGTTGCTTTAGGGAGATTTGTTTGTATGGTTGTAGCCTTAGAAATACCCAATCCCCCACCTGAAATTCCCTTTCTCTGAGATGTTGATCTAGTTGTTGTTTCATCCTATTTTGTGCCATAACCAAGTTGTCCTTCAACAATTTTAGGGCCTCTTGTTGGTTCCCTATGTGTTCCTTCAATGCTTGAACCTTTGTATTCCCTTTCAAGGGTGATGTGATGGATGGAGGATGATATCCATAAAGTGCCAAAAATGGGGAAATTTTTGATGAAGTATGGAAGGATGTGTTGTACCACCATTCCGCTAAGGGAAACCATTTGACCCATGAAGTATGGAAGGATGTGTTGTACCACCATTCCACTAAGGGAAACATGCTCTTCCCAAATTTTTTTGTAGATTAGTATGCCATAAAAAAATACTAACACAAATTTTCTAAGGAAGGGCTCGAAAATAGAATTCATCAAGCTTTGAAATGTTGACGGTGCATTAGTCAGTCCAAACGGCATAACCAAAAATTCATAATAACCTTCATGTGTTCTAAAATCTGTTTTAGGAATGTCTTCCTGTCTCATTCTGATTTGATGATATCCCGAATGAAGATCCAACTTAGTAAATATTTTTTCTCCATGTAATTAATCTAATAAATCATCAATGATAGGGATATGAAGCTTATCTTTGATGGTCATTTTGTTGAGTTGTCTATAATATGGACTCATACGCCATGAGCCATTTTTTTTTGTAACCAACACCATCGGTGAAGAGAAAGAACTTTGGCTATGTTGAATGATTCTAGCCTCTAACATTTCCTAGATCATGCATTAAATCTCACTCTTTTGTGCATATGGATACCTGTAAGGACTAATGTTAGGCGATACACTTCCTAGCCACAAATGAATAACATGGTCATGGTCTCGGGTAGGTGGAAGACCCTTAGGAATTTTACCAAATACCTTGGAATCATTGTTGATAATTATTTGGAGATCTGATGGAGCCGGGGCTATAGATGTTTGAACATCAAGTGAGCACAATTGTGCAATTACACCCTAGTGTCCCTTTTTGAGTAATTTTCCATGCTATTAGAGATTATCACTTTAGAGGGTTTCCCTTGGATACCTTTAAGCTCAATTTCCTTGCCATTTGAGGAAAATATCATAAAAAGATTTTGAAAATCAAAGGCCACTATTCCTAGTGATTGCAACCATTGGACCCCTAATATAACATTATCACCCCCCATTTGGATGGAAATCATGGGTCTATCCAGAAAATACTCCCCCATGTTGAGATTAATACTATGGCATTTCCTTGAACAATTTATGGTACCTCCATCTACAATCATTACTTGAAACTATGGTGCAGGATATACAAAACAAATGAGATCTTTTGCTAATTTGTAATTGATAAAATTATGGGTGCTACCTGAATCAATCTATACTGTTACCTTTTTATTTTTGAGGTATCCTTATATATTGAGGATTTGTGGAGTAGTGCTACTTGAATCATACTACGAGCGTTTTTCATAGCTTCCATAATACTTGTAGGTTGTCTTAAGAAAATTTCATGTTTAATGTATTCTTTTAATCCACCCATGTAAGCTTCCAGCAAGTGTTCATCACTTAGGTTATCCACCCTTGTGGCCAGTACCAATAATTCTGAATTATATTCTTCAATATCACCTATAATTATATTCTGAATTATAGTCTTGTTCCCAAACTTTCCCATATTGTGCTTCTAAGTCTCTTTTAAATAAACCCCAAGTGTATTGATATAAAGGGGGTTGCCTTTTCACTCTCCATTGATACCATTGATACCATTGATATCGTTTTATCTCAAAGTTCAAGGTTTCTATGTGAATCCTTTTCTTATCATTCATAATATTATGTAGTTCAAAATATTTCTCTATTTGGTTCACCCAAGTAAATACCTCTGTACCATCAAAATTCTTTAATTCAATTTTGGGAAAGTTGAATTTAGGGCCCCCACCAGAATTAACTCCAAAATTAGAGTTAGATTCACTAAACGGCTTATTATTGGTAGTTTGTTCAACATGAGTACTAGCTTTATTTTCATGAGTCCATTCCATTTTGATTTCTTTTTTAGGGAATCTCCCATCTATAGCTTGAGATATCAGGGAAGACATATTTTGCATTTCCTTCATGGAATTTTGTATTTTTTTTTATGTCATTCTTATTTTCTTCCATCTTATTTTCCATATCATCCATCTTGTTTTTTATACCCTCCATATTGTTTTCCATTCCAACCATATTCTCTTCCATTACTTGAATTTGTCTTTTTGATTTTACCCAATTATTAGACTTTTCACTCACATTCTGAATTTGTTCCTCCAATTTGGACAACCTGTTATGTATGTCCTCATTTTCTTCTTTAGTCATAGATGAGACTTCTAGAGGTTTAATAGGTGTTGTCACATTTTTGGGACCCATATCGAGTAATAATAATAATACTCCTCTATTATATATATATCACAAATTTCAAATCACCTGAAACAAATATTCCAAAAATAATTATGCCAATTGTAAGTTACGTACCTTTAAAAACCTCAATTTGGAGTTTCTTCTCTTGGTTGGCCTTTCTTCTAGTGTATCTCTAAAATTTTGGCCCTTCAGGGTATGAAAGTTTATTCTATAGTTCTATGATAATTCCTCTTTTCAATGCCATAGGTATGACCAAAATTGGATGTTCCAAGTGGAAGTTATGGTAACTTACCCACACCTTGCTGATTTTTGTCCCTTCCAGGAGAACGTAGTTGTAAAACTTTCCAAGAGAAAAATATATGATATTTGACCCCTAAAATTTCACCAAAAGTACTACATATTTGTTAGACAACTGAGAGGGGGGGGGTGTGAATCAATTGTTACCAAGCTTAAACAATTATGCTCATTTTAAATTCATTACAAAAATATCAATGATGATCAAAATAATGAAGGGAAGTAAGCAATAGAACATTCAACATCATTCACACATATGAGATACACAGAGACAAATATTTCCTGAGGAAACCCATAAAGGGTAAAAACCTCTTCTTCTTTATATGATAAGTAATCTTTACATTCTGTACATTATCATACTTATGAGCACCAACTCATAATGAGGCTACAACCTCTGTTTTGCTAGCTGCAACTTGCTGAGAGCACCAACTCTTTGTTTTCTCTAGCACCCACTAGAAGGAAGCACCAACTCCTTGGTTTCTCTAGCACCCACTAGAAGGAAGCACCAACTCCCTGGTTTCTCTAGCACCCACTAGAAGGAAGAACCAACTCCCTGGTTTCTCTAGCACCCACTAGAAGGAAGGAACAACTCCCTAAGTGTTCCAACACCAATTGGATGGAAGCACCAACTTCTAGTCACACAGGCACCAACCTGTAAAATAGAGAACAACAGTTCTCCCTTGCACCACCTTGCCACCCTAGGTTCTTTGGCTGCAACTAGATGAAAGCTACAACTCCTTGTGTTCAAGAACCCACTTGAACCTCTGAGTAAAACAATACTCCCTAGCACCTCCCTACCACCCTGAATTATCAATCTTTGCTACTGAAACTTATTACAGTGATATAATATTCATCAATGGCTTACCAGTCTCATCACTGTTCTACTACACTGCCCTGCTCTGTGTGCCTCATTGTCTTCCTGCACACATGCCTTGTGCTTTCTATTCTTCTTCCTTTTATGCTCTGTGCGCCATGTCCATTCAATGCACCATTCCTCTTCTGTGTATTTCAGTTGCTGCACACTGCCTCCTTCTACACGCCTGAATCACTCTCAACAGTAGCAATTTCTTCTTTGTTCTGCATTTTTATTCTCTCTATGCATCTTCTGCATCCTCTATTCACAATGCTTCTGCATGCTCTCCCCATGTCGAGTGCTTTGCCTAATCATCATTGCAACTCTTCAGCTTCTCTGGCAGTTAAACCCATGCATCCATCATCACTGGGTGTTATGTCGAGATTCCTTAGCCTCTCCAACAGTCGAGACTCTTCGTCTTCTCTGTCACAGTCGAGCTCATTCCCTCTGTTGTAGTTCCAAGCTCCAACGGTCTTACATCTGTAAATAGCCTCTATGAACAGTCTTCATTTCACTGGAAGATGCCTCAAGACTCTTCATATTCTTTGGCAATCACCCTGAAGTCTCTTCAATTCCTCTCACAGAAACCATCATTCCTTTCAAGCAGTTACACTGTGAACCTCCAAGAAAACACATCAGCAACTGAATCACCAACCGTCCAAGAGTCATGATTTAGTTCTTCTAACTAAATCAAATTGATTGATTAACTATGAAGAGAAAAAGTATCCCTTCGATTAGATTTCCAAGTATCCAACACCGTTGGATTAAAATCACAGGGTCTCTCATTGATTTCTCCATTTTGCATTTCGCCATTTCGACATTTCGGCATTCCTGTGGTGAAGAGTCTCGACTCTTCATGTTACGATCACCGAAAAGGAGCTTAACTTGGTGCTAGCTCCTCCCTCTCACATGACCATTGACAGTGACCACAGCCTACACCAAAAGGTGTTTTCACATTTCGGCATTTTGCGATTTCGCATGTCATGAATTCCTGTTCCAAGGCATCTCATCTCTCCAAGTCGCGATCTCTGAAACTCCATGTCGCAATTTTTCATTTCATGATTTCACATGTCACGAATTCCTGCTGCGAGGCATCTCAAATCTCCAAGTCGTGATCTCCAAAACTCCATGTCGCAATTTCTCATTTTGGCATTTCGTGATTTTGACAATTCTTGTGATGAGATATCTTGACACTCCATTAGGTCTAAATAAAATGCCTCTCACATTTTGCATTTCGCAATTTTGCATGTCACGAATTCTTGTTGCGAGGCATCTTGACTCTCCAAGTTGCGATCTTTGAAACTCCATGTCAAAATTTCACATTTCGTCATTTCACGATTTTGACAATTCTTGTGATGAGATATCTTGGCGCTCCATGTCGGGATCCCAAAAACTCCAAAACTCCATGTCCCGATCCCCGAAACTCCATGTCGCAATTTTGCATTTAATCATTTCGCATTTCGCATATCACAAGTTCTAGAGGTTAGGGAACCCCGTTCCTTTGACTTTCCAGTCAGCGAAATGACGATCTTTCACCACGTGTCCTATGGACCCAACAGTCCAGATCTTATCATGATTTTGAAACTTCACGGGCCTTCATTGTGTCTGATCAATGGTCTAGATCAATCCTCGATCCGACGGCTAGGATTGTTTCATGATTTCACATATCATGAGTTAGAGAGGTTAGATCACTCCTTCCTTTGACCTCTCAGTCAGCGAAATGTTGATCAGTAACCACGTGTCCTTCCCGAAGATGGATGGTCCTCCTTCTTTCATGATTTTTTAAGCCCGTTTCACCTTGAACTTTAAAGAACGTGCAGGTTCTTCTGGATCCAACGCCGGTCGGACCTCGGGCTCAGATTTGACGCATGAGATCTGTTATTTTCTACTGCGCGCTCCTCCTATCTGACGGTCATCAATAAATCTAAATGGGATCCAATGATCACTGTTGCTCTTCACTATTGAACTTTCCATTGCCATGCTATTATTGTTGCGCTACTGATCATGATCTTTGCCATCAATGACAAACACGCATACTCTGCACTATCTCTTCTGATATTATCGAGCTTTCTCTGCTGCGTCTTCTCAAAATACTTCTGGTTCCCACTTGGCACATGCTTTCTATACTTAATCCATCGTTGTTGTTGTACTTGCCATCAATGACAAGAATACACTACTTGTAAAACATGCCAACAATCTCCCCCTTTGGCATTGATGGCAACAAAGGCACCCAGACTCTTTTCTTCCCCTTTGACATCAATTTCAAAGAGCACATGCTCCCCCTGAGATGTTGTAGTATTTTTAGGATATATCAGATATTAAACCAACACAAACTCCCCCTGACAGGATGGACTCTCTTTTTTGAGGCCTGCAGAATATTTGTATCTAAACCATAGTCTTCTCCTTCTGATTCTTGGAGCTGTTCATCTTTAGCTTCCATTGTATCCTCTGTAGAATACTCAAAATTGCTCACCTCTCTTACTGAGAATCCTTCATCAACCTTTTCTTGTCATAATTGGATGACTCCCCCTGTCACTGTTCTCTCTCTTCTTCTGACTGCTTTCCCCCTTTGTTCCTAAAAGGTTAGCTTTCCCTAATAAGGTCTTTCCTCTTGTTATCTCTATAGGATTTCATATATATCATTTTGTTAAACAAAATACTATTGTTGAAGATGCTGCTATCCTACTGACACACTACGTAATTGTAGATCATACTTTTCAAACAACCCTTGAATCTCCCCATTGATTCTCATCGATCTCTATTACTGCAATTTCATTTTTCTTCCATGATGCATACAATCCAAGGATTTTATGACCATATTCATTCACAAGAAAAAACCACTACAACCACTCTCATACCTGCTTTTCTTTTTCATAGACGAAGGACCTGTATCAGGTTTCTTAGGAGTACTGATTTCTTCCTTGTTGTATCCAATACCAGATTTGTCATTTGTTGATATCTAACTATCCAAGAGCTTATCCAGGGTCATGGATTTGTTTAAGAACTTGCTTTGGGTGTTTGACTTCTCAACCTTCAAAACTTCAGCTTCCATCTTATGACATGATTCTTCTTCTACTTATTCCATGGGATAGATGCTAACTGAACATTCTTTTATTGTATCTGTGTCTTCTTCTTTACTTGTAGGGGAGGATTCAATATCAACATCATTAATTGTCCTTATGACTTTATTCACCACTTGTCCTAAGTTTACATTTACCTTACACTCTTTGGACGTGAACACCTCTTCACTACCCCTGTCACACTTTTGACTTGTACTGAGCAAATTATGTTTCAAACCATCCACAAGCAAAACGTACTGGGCATCTCCTTTGTCATTACTCAAACTCACCATCCCTTTATCCTTGATTTTACCTGGTTCATCATTTTCAAGGATCACATTTCCTATTTTTCTTTTACTTATGGACAGAAGCTTATCCTTGTCTCCAGTCATGTGTTTGGAACATCCACTATCTATATTCCCGGAGGCCTTTTGTTTTTAAGTTGAAAGTGCTAGACCACATTTTTCACTATCTTTCCTTTTCCATGTGCTGGCCTTTCTATCTAAGAACTTTATCCTTGGATCTTCTTTGTAATTTTTCAGATGGGAGTTTGTAGCTTTGTGGCCAAAGTTGTGACAATTATAGCATTCAATCTCATTGTTCAATAGGTCAAAGTTATTGTTGCAACGTTGTCTACTTATTGATTGTTTATTATTTCTTGACCTCCTCAGTTGCATGTCTCTAGACTTATTTTGGCAACTTGCAATCTGTGATGTTTTTTTACTTGGCTGTATCATTCTTTGTTGTGGAAAATATTTATTCCTTGGAAATCTCAATTGCTCATGTCTAATTCTTAAGGAACAATTTATAGCTTTGTAACCAAAGTTAGAATAGTAGAAACACTATCCATAGAAAAATTATTTGTACCTGGAAAATGGTTGTCTTCTTTGAGAAAATTGATTTCTTCCATGCTAATGATTTCCTTGAGCAGGGAGTGTATTATTTTCCTATTCTACAGATTCAATTCTGGCACCTTTTTTTTTACTCCTCCTGGGCGGTTGATTATCTTCCTTTGTTTCTGCAGGTTTTTTGTCGTCATTGGTTGTAGATTTGACAAACTTGATGAAGTCTTTGTTGGTTGGATGACCGCTACTTGATCCCTCTTCATAACCCAAACCTGTTTTCAACTTTGGATTCCTTTGCTGATTCAGAATGGTGGCTAATCCTTATGAGGCATTGATACTTGACAGATTCTGATGATACAAGGCTTGAAACTTCTCCAACTCTTTCCTAGTTTTCACTACTTCTTCTTTGAGAGATTTACATCTTGCCTTCTTTTCTAATAATTGTTGTTTCATAATGTCCTCGATTTTCTTTGCCTCTTCTAATTCCACTTTTAGTAGGGCAAAGTCTTCATCAGGTTGTTTACTGTCTTTCTCGAACTATATCAGCAATTGTTTTTGCTTTCTATTCTTAATTCTGAGTCTGTCAATATCTTCGAGTGCACTGATTAGTTCTTCTTCCATATCAACCACAACTTCTTCATCATTAGCCTCACTTCCTTTGATTTTATTATCATAATCATCTTGATCCATAAGAACGAAGTCATTGTCCTTATATTCATGTGAGGAGTCACTATCTTGGTACTTGCCTGATCCTTTCTTTAGTCTTCTCACGAATTTTGCTTCAATTTCATCAGGCTCGGAATCTTCATTCTCATCTACCTTAAATGATGCTTCTCTAGAGGTGGGTTTATATATAACTATCCTCATTTCACATGCAGTCAACGTTCCTAGAAGTTGATCAAAAGCCAAAGCCTTTATATCATTAAGTTCTTCTATAGATGAGACCTTTGGGTTGAAACTATCTGGCAGAGATCTCAAAATTTTTTGAACTAAAGAGGGTTCCTCAATTTTTTCACCAAGTGATTTCATTGCATTTAATAGTTCTTCAATTCTCAGAAAATACTTCCCAATGGTTTCATCTTCTTTCATCTATAGATTTTCAAACTATACTCTGTAGGTTTAAATCTTGGCATCTTTTGCCTTCTCATTACCTTCATAACTGCTAATGAGTTTGTCCCACATTTCTTTGGCAGTTTCTAAATGCATAAATTTTACAAATTCTTCTTCTGCAAGCCCACTCAAGATAACATTCATAGCCTTAGCGTTGAAGCTAAATTCTAGCTTGTCATCCTTATTAGCTAGTACAAGTGGCTTTGCATAACCAATATCTACCACATCCCAAACATCTGCACCTAAATCCATTATGTAGGTTCTCATTATAACTTTCCAGAAGGAAAATTTTGTTCCATTGAACAGAGGGGCCTTATTGGTTGAATTTCCTTCATGGATTGACATGTTTAAGCTCTAGGATCTACACTTAGATAAAAGGGGCCAGCTCTGATACCAATTGTTGGACAACTAAGAGGGGGAGGGGGGGTGAATCAGTTGTTACCGAGCTTAAAAAATTATGCTCATTTTAAATTCATTACAGAACTCTCAATGATGATCATAATAATGCAAGGAAGTAAGCAATAGAAAATTCAACATCATTCACACATATGAGATACACAGAGACAGATATTTCCTGAGGAAACCCATAAAGGGTAAAAACCTCTTCTTCTTTATATGATAAGTAATCTTTACATTCTGTACATTATCATACTTATGAGCACCAACTCATAATGAGGCTACAACCTTTGTTTTGCGATATGCAACTTGATGAGAGCACCAAATCTCTGTTTTCTTTAGCACCTACTAGAAGGAAGCACCAACTCCCTGGTTTCTCTAGCACCCACTAGAAGGAAGCACCAACTCCTTGGTTTCTCTAGTAACCACTAGAAGGAAGCACCAACTCCCTAGTTTCTCTGGCACCCACTAGAAGGAAGCACCAACTCCCTGGTTTCTCTAGCACCCACTAGAAGGAAGCAACAACTCCCTAAGTGTTCCAGCACCAACTGGATGGAAGCACCAACTTCCAGTCACACAGGTACCAACCTATAAAACATAGAACAACAGTTCTCCCTTGCACCACCTTGGTTTCTCTGGCTGCAACTAGATGGAAGCTACAACTCCCTGCATTCAAGCACCCACTTGAACCTCTGAGGACAAAATTCCTCCCTAGCACCTCCCTACCACCCTGAAATATCAATCTTTTCTACTGAAACTTATTACAGTGATATAATGTTCATCAATGGCTTACCAGTCTCATCACTGTTCTGCTACACTGCCCTGCTCTATCTACCTCACTGTCTTCCTACACACATGCCTTGCACTTTCTGTTCTTCTGCATTTTATGCTCTGTGATTCATGTCCATTCAATGCACCATTACTCTTCTGTGTATTTCAGCTACTGCACACTGCCTCCTTCTACATACCTGAATCACTCTCAACAACAACAATCTCTTCTTTGTTCTGCATTTTTATTCTCTTTGTGCATCTTCTCCATCCTCTATTCACAATGCTTCTACATGCTCTCCCCATGTTGAGTGCTTTTCCTGATCATCATTGCAACTCTTCATCTTGTTTGGCGATTAAACCCATGTGTCCATCATCACTAGGTGTTATACCGAGATTCCTTAGCCTCTCCAGCAGTTGAGACTCTTCATCTTCTCTGTCACAGTCGAGCTCATTCCCTTTGTTGTAGTTCCAGGATCTAATGGTCTTACATCTGTCAATAGCCTCTATGAAAAGTATTCATTCCACTGGAATATGCCTCGAGACTCTTCATCTTCTCTGGTGATCACCTTGAAGTCTCTTCGAGTCCTCTCACAGAAACCATCAGTCCTTTCAAGCAACTACACTTTGAACCTCCAAGAAAACACATCAGCAACTGAATCACCAACCGTCCAAGAGTCTTCATTCAGTTCTACTAACAGAATCGTAACTAATTAATTAACTATGAAGAGAAACAATAGCCCTTCGATCTGATTTCCAAGTATCCAACACCGTTGGATTACAAGAACAGGGTCTTGCGTTGATTTCGCCATTTCACATTTCGACATTTCGACATTTCAACATTCCTGTGGTGAAGAGTCTCGACTCTTCATGTTATGATCATTGAAAAATATCTTAACTTGGTGCTAGCTCCTCCCTCTCACATGACCACTGACGGTGACCACAACCTACACCAAAAGGTGTTTTCGCATTTCGACATTTCACAATTTCGCATGTCGTGAATTCCTATTGCGAGGCATCTCAACTCTCCAAGTCGTGATCTCCAAAAATCCATGTTGAAATTTCGCATTTCATCATTTCATCATTTCGCATGTTGCAAATTTCTGTTGTGAGGCATCTTGACTCTCCAAGTCGCGATCTCCGAAACTCCATGTCGCAATTTCACATTTTTGCATTTCGCGATTTCGACAATTCTTGTGATGAGATATCTTGACGCTCCATCGGGTCTAAATAAAATTCCTTTCGCATTTCACATTTTGGCATTTCGCAATTTTGCATGTCACGAATTCTTGTTGCGAGGCATCTCGACTCTCCAAGTCATGATCTCCAAAACTCCATGTTGCAATTTTTCATTTCGGCATTTCACAATTTTGGCAATTCTTGTGATGAGATATCTTGATGCTAGATGTCACGATCCACGAAACTCCGAAACTCCATGTCACGATCCCCAAAACTCCATGTCGCAATCCCCAAAACTCCATGTTGTAATTTTTCATTTCAACATTTCGCGATTTCACATATCGCGAGTTTGAGAGGTTAGGGAACCCCGTTCCTTTGACTTTCCAGTCAACGAAATGATGATCTCTTGCCATGTGTCCTATGGACCCAATGGTCTAGATCTTATCATGATTTCAAAACTTCACAGGCCTTCGACGTGTCTGATCAACGGTCCAGATCAATCCTCGATCCGACGGCTAGGATTATTTCGTGATTTCGCATATCACAAGTTAGAGAGGTTAGAGTACTCCTTCCTTTGACCTCTCAGTTAGCGAAATGCTGATCTGTAACCACGTGTCCTTCCCGAAGATGGATGGTCCTCCTAATTTCAGGATTTCGTAAGCCCGCTTCACATTTCACTTTAAAGAATGTGCAAATTCTCCTGGATCCAACATCGGTCAGACCTCAGGCTCACATATGATGCATGAGATCTGTTCTCTTCTACTGTGTGCTCCTCCTATCTGATGGTCATTGGGAAATCTAAATGGGATCCAACGATAATTGTTTCTCTTCACTGTTGAGCTTTCCATTGCCATGTTATTATCGATGTGCTGCTGATCGTGATCTTTGCCATCAATGAAAAACATGCATACTCTGCACTATCTCTTCTGATCTTATCGAGCTTGATCTACTACGTCTTCCCAAAATACTTCTGGTGCCATCGTCATTGTTGTACTTGCCATCAATGAAAAGAATACGCTGCTTGTAAAACATGCCAACAATATTGTCCACTATCCAATGCAATGGTTCTCACTTAATTTGGATACTCACTGAAGAAGATATCACTATTTTACCTAGAACCCCTGTTTGAGACTAGTTAATATGACTAGTTAGATACCCTATCTTACACAGGGTGTATCTATAAAACTGGGATGACCCAGTAGCTGAAATTTTTATCACAATTTCCTTGATAATTTATATGAATATTATCCAATTTCAGAGTCTCAAACATCACATAAACAATTTTATAGAGAAAAATCCATGATTACTAAATTTAGGATGATTCTAGAACCCTATCTTACACAGGCTATATATCAGAATGTATAAGGCCTCGAGAGATGAAATTTGAACCTTGAGTACCTTGTTCTGTCTAATAAATATACTACAAGGGGTTCCTTCTGAAGCGTCGTATAAAATACATTATAGAGAAAATTCCAAGGTGTCTCAGATGCAACAATGAAACCCCAAGACCTTGAGTTGTGATACCAAATGTTGTGACGCAACACCTTAAAAATGATAAGAAATCAACAAAATTCAGTCCACTTCGAGGGGGAAACCTACCTTATAGTATATAAACTTTTGAACAAAATATGATATGAGATAAGATGATCCTAATACTGGATCTCCTTGATATATATATATATATATATATATATATATATATATATATATATAGGAGACAAGGGGTTACAATTACAATGAAAGGGTGCAAAGAAGGGTTCTAGCTGACCTACTAGAAATGTAATAATTCATTATCTAGGGAATAATAAGGGGTTTTATACATATCATGGGGCTTTGTATATGGATTAACACTTTCCTTCTTTCTCACACATTATGATCTATTTGGAAACCCTCTTTCAACAATCATGCCACAATTTCCTTTTATTAATTTACAAAATATATATACATTACCTCCTATAGAAAAGTTCACTCTTTGTCCAAGATTCACATGACATATATGTCTATAGTCTTGTTCACAATAATAATATTTACAGTTTGGAGGAAACATGGGTGTTACAATCCCCTCCCCCTTAAAAGGAACACTACCCCGATGTTCTACTTACCGTTGTGTTTTTTATGTACAACAATGAACAAAAATGGGTGTGCATGTTTCATGGCATCCTCCAATTCCCATGTGGCTTCATTTGGACCAAAGTGTTTCCACTGCAGTTTAACCAGGGAAATGGTTTTTTTCCTGAGTGGGATCTCTTTCCTATCTAGTAAGAAGTGTGGTTCTGGTAGGAATTCTCCCTCTGGTTCCACTTGGATCATAGACAAGTCAATTATATGATTAGAATCATGTACATATTTATACAATAATGAAACATGGAAAACATTATGTTCTTTCACTATGGAAGGAAGTGCTATTCTATATGCTACAGGTCTAACTCTATCCATAATTTCAAAAGGTCCAAAAAACTGAGGTGCCAACTTGGCACAAGTTCCAACTCTCAAGGAACTTCTTCTTGGTCTAATTCAAAGATACACATGATCCCCTACCTTGAAATCTCTAGGAGTCCTCTTTTTTTCTGCGTATCTCTTCTTCCTGTCCTGAGCTACCTTCATATTCAATTTTATTTGAATTATTTTCTATTCCATTTATTTTAATAGTTATGGCCCAAGGGTTATTATGTCTAGTGGGTTATTCCAACCGATTGGAATGTTTCACTATCTACCATAGAGAACCTCAAAATGGATCATTTTTAATGACTCCTGATAGCCATTATTATAAGCAAATTCTACCAATGGTAGGTAGTCTTCCCACTTCCTGGGATGATGCATAACATGCATCCTTAACATGTCCTCTAATACTTTATTTACCCTTTCTTTATATCCATCAGTTTGAGTGTGATAGGTTGTACTAAATAACAATTTAGTTTCAAAACCAACAAACAAATATTTCCAAAAATTTGAATTAAATTTTGTATCTTTGTCTGATATGATTTCCTTAAGCATGCCATGCAATATAAATATTTCTATCATGAAGATGTTGGAAATATCTATTTCTTTACAAGTTTGTTTTATATGGATAAAGTGGGAATCCTTGCTCAACTTATCCACAACTACCATAATGGGATCATTCTTCTTGGTTGGTTTAGGCAATCTGGTGATAAAATCCATGGAGATGGTTTCCCATTTCCACTCTGGAATTGGTAGGGATGGAAACAACCTCGTTGGGTGCCTGTGCTCCACTTTAACTTGCTGACATTCTAAGAAATTAGGCAAGTAGTCAACTATGTCCTTCTTCTTTCTTGGCCAATAAAATAGTTTCTTGGTGGTTGTGATCATTTTCTGGTAGACATGGTTACCAACATATGGTCTTTTATGCAATTCATCCATTATGAACCTCTTCAATTTGTCACAATTTGGGATATAGAACCTACCCTTGTAAGTTATTAGGCCATCATTCAACAATTGATATCCCTCATACTTCAGCCCCGGGGGATCTTACTCTATGTATTCTTTCATAGTTTTGAAAACCTCATCTACTTCTTGTGCACTTCTGACTCTGTCCTTGATGTCCGATTCATAGGTACTCACAACTTCCAAGTGAATCACTTTCATACTTCTATTGAGGGAATCAACCACTCTGTTTTCCTTTCCCTTAATATGTTTTATTTCAAAATCAAATTCAGTAAGGAGAGCCATCCACCTAGCTTTCCTAGCATTGAGTTTGGGTTGGTCAAACAAGTATCTCAACCCACTGTGGTCTATCATAACTACAAATATTCTTCCTAGGAGATAATTCTTTCACATTTTTAAATCATGTACTATGGAAACCAATTCCAAGTGTTGGGTCACATAATTGATTTCTTGTTCATTTAATTTTCTGGATTCATAACAGATTACATTCCCTTCTTGCATGAGGAATCCTCCTAGTGCTTCTTTGCTGGCATCGACACACACCGATAATTCCTTGTTTGGGCCTACAATTTTCAACACTGGTGCATTGGTTAAAAGGATTTTTAGTGTGTGAAAACTCTCTTCACACTCTGCTTTCCAAATGAATTTATCTCCCTTTTTCTATAGGGAGGTGATTGGATAACCAATCCTAGAAAACCCCTTTATAAACCTTCTATAGTATCCTACTAGACCCATAAATGGTATTATATTAGAGACATCCTTGGGTGTAGGCCAATCCATGATGGATTTGATCTTGTCACAGTCAACTGCCATTCCTTCCTCAATGATGACATGGCCTAATTAATTGACCCTTTTAAAAAATAAATCACACTTACTAAAATTGGAATATAGATTATTCTCTCTTAGCACTTGAAGCATGTGCTCTTCATGCTCTTATATACTCTTAGAATAGATTAGAATGTCATGTATGAATACCAACACAAATATTGTTGGAAATACTAAGAGGTGGGGGGGGGGGTGAATCGGTATCTCCCTTTTTCAACAATTAGCATTTACTTTGATATTTTATTATTTACCACAACAGATCAACAATGGAATTATATTTAAAATCAATTATAAATATATAATTAACAAAAATTACAAGGTTTTATAAAGAAATAGTGAAGGGCACCAATTCTCTTTAAAGAACTAACTCTAGGAGACACCAATACCCTTCTTCAGGGTACCAACCCTTTGAAGCACCAACTCCCTTGTCTTTAGGGAACCAACCCTAGGAAGCACCAACTCCATTGTTTTTAGGGCACCAACCCTAGGAAGCACCAAATCCATTATCTTTAGGGCAACAACCCTAGGAAGAACCAACTCCATTATCTTTAGGGAACCAACCCTAGGAAGCACCAAATCCCTTGTCTTTACTTAGTAAAGGATATGAATCCTTTCATGCTCCTCCCTTCCACCCTCACTTCATAAGAATCATTAGTTCTTATTCTAGGAAAGTGCTTTTGTTTTGATCTTCAGATAAGGTCTATAGAGACACTTTATTCTCACCATTCTTTCTCGTTTATATAATCTTCCAACATGTGTGAGCTATGAAGCATTGTGTCCCTTTGTTTGGACCATCACACCTCTTCATTTTAAATTAACAATAATCTCTATTATTATTCAAACATTATTGTGAAGGATTTTAATTTTGTGAGAGTGATTTTCATAAATCAATCACAAGTATGGGTCAATTTCTTTTAACTCGATTCCATGTCTATGCAAATATTGCGGAATTGAATTCTGCAGAGGTGATTCCTTCAAAACATTTACATGTGGCCATATGCACAAAACCACTAGCTTATTAATTTAAGCGATGTTCCTGGCGCTATACAACTTTATGTGTTTGTAACCCATGACCGGGGATTGGAACCTAGTACTTCGGACTTTGGCCTTCGGGAGATTCTTCTCTCATCCAATCTTTCGTAGTTTCAACTTCCCAAAGTGGTTACCTCTCACAAGGGTTGATCCAATGGTTGGCATGATTCCTAGAACCAAATCTATAGTCTAGATCCAATCCTTACTTATCCTTTTACTTCTTAATAAATCGGCTATGAATTAATCAAAGGTTGAGATGGAAGACCACTATTTACTTCGGGAATTCAGGACTTTGGGGGTCCAGGTAATTGTTGTTCCAATTTCCATCGGAGTTGGTTTGTGCCGAAGTGGTCAACATGAGAATGCTTACATCATATTTCCACTACATTTTGGTCTAACGGTCATGTGAGAATATCGAGGATCATAGATCAACGATTAGAATTAACTTCAGCACTTCGGGTAATTGCTGGTGGTAGACATTGGTTTCTCCCAAAGGAAAAACTCCCGTAGTGACGTAACTTGATGACATCACTGATGACTTAGCACTGGCCAAGTGGCTTCCATGTGTCACCTAGATTCATGAATTATGTAACCTAAAATGCCAACTGGACCTAGACACTTGTCACCATTTGATTGCACCACGTGTCCTTGCTGACGTGGATCTCCTGATGTGTCATATGTCCTCCACTTGGTCATAGGTTCATATGAATCCTTGATCCAACAACTATGATCAACTCTTAGATCGATGGTCCATATTTATTTCATCCTTCAGGACTTTGAGCCTTTGCAATCATTCAGCTTTCCAGAGTGCATTTTTCCAAAGTAGATTGGATGGTTGATATTCATTCTTCCATAGATGGACGATCCTATCTTTTCCAAAGGTTTAAAACAAATCAACATCCGTGAATTGATCTGCAGTTGAGTGGATGATTCTCATTCACTTCAGGAATTCAGAGCTTCGAGACTCTGACCTTCGTAGTATTCCAACTTTCTCGGAGAAAATTCCACTCGAGTGCGTATTAGCACTTTCTGCTTGATAGATTTTCATAAGTCTAGGAGCTAGGACCCTGGGCTTAGGCACAAAGGAGCTCCAATATTCGGGTGTTTCAATATTCATAACTTCAGGGCTCCAATATACTTGAACTTTGATAAGTTCAATCCTTCCAGAGTGTTTACCTATCGACTAAGTCATAAGTCTCTGGTGACCACTTACTGTCAATTGTTTAGTACACCTTACGCTCTCCTTCCACTGCGCTTGATCTAACTGTAGAGAATTCTTCCATAGTAGATCAATGATCAAGGATGATTGCAGAGTCCCAACTAACATCATGTTTAACACCATCATCAATTTTTGAAATGGAAACTTCTAGTTGGTAGTGGAACCGATGCCAATCGTAGATCTATTGGTCGGTGATGATTGATGGTCGGTGTGGATTGTGGAACCAAAAATTGTATGATCGTTAACTCAACCCTTGCATCCCATAATGGTTCACCACCGTTGATTTTCCCTTACTGAGATTCAAAGGTAAGGAATTAATTGAATGTTTATATGACAGTCCTCCTCTGTAACTCCCAAATCTAACAGTCTTAGTTTGTCCCGAAATCTACATTAGTGGACATGATTCTTCCTCGATTCTTTTGTAGTTTTACTGTGGGGATTTCAACCCTGATTGGGTTTCTTCAATGCACTTTCCCTTCTGATATTTTTAGTAGATTCCTCAACATGTTGTTTGTCATCAATACAAATTCATCATAACAACTCATCATCACATCACAATGACTTCGACTATTGACATCAATGACAAGACATCAATGAAAATATGTCCAACAATCTCCCCCTTTGTCATTGATGGAAACCCTTTTATTTTTGAAATTTCTTCTCTTATCAATTTCATCCCCCTTTTATAGAAATGGTAGAGGGGATCTTTCTTTTCTCCCCCTGTGTCAATGCTCCCCTTGACCATGTGCCCCTTCTAAATTTACTCTCCCCCTTTGACATCAATGGCAAAGGGTTGCTCCTCCTATGATTAATCTGTGTCTGTCTTAACTGAATGACTCCTCTTGTCAATATGCTCTCTCTGCCTTTGACTGCTCTCCCTAACAAGGTATATCTCCCTGTTATCTCTACAAGATGCCATGTATACCACTATATACAACATACTATTGTTGTATATAGTGGTATACTATTGTTGTTATGGATATTGCTTCCCTATTGGAACATTGCGCAAATGTAGCTCATACTTATCAAACAATCCTTGGACCTGTCCATTGCTTCTCTACTATACAATGCTTCAAAATTCATCTAAGAGACTTTTATACTCTACTTTCCACATGACTCAGCTTGTCGATAGAGTTCAACCTATCCAACTATAATTGATCTAGTTATCCATCCAACTCAAACACACATCAAGCAACCAATACATATTCATATTTTCTTTGTCACTACCCACTATCTGCTACAACCTATGTCACAATCATTGTTTCTGAAACTTCATCTTCGAGTCTTTTCCCTTCATTTTCAGACTTGTACTCGGCCTGTCTTCATCATTACCTCACTTGTTGTAGAATTTTACACTCACTCAATTTATTTCCCACATACTAACTTCAATTTAGGGTTTGTCCACTTATAACCACTTTGGGACCAATGCATGATCATATCACATGGCTTTACTAAGAGAATAAATAAACTACATTGTTCATAGGAAGATGAAGACTTGCAACAAACCATGTCAGAACTTGCATAGAGTTATACCATCAAACCATTATGCTTTCGATGATCCTAGTTATCTATTCATTTTGTTGTTCTTCAATACTCATAGGAGTATCAACAAGAAAATTTTTTAAGTCTTCCCTAATTTCTCCTTCCCTTCTTTGTTTTGTTTTTTGAGAAGGAGTTTTAGTGGATCAATAAAATAGCATTGGAAAACTTATGAGATCATCATCACTCAATTATTCTAGTTGTTCTACTATTGAATATTCATCATCATCGTCACTATTTTGTGCACCAGAAGCTTCTTTATCCTTGTTTTGATAATTTTCCTTTTTTATTTTCCATTTGTTGGGTAATGGATAATCTACATGTATGACATTATCAAGTTTTGGAATTGTGTCAAATTTTTCTTTAGGAGTTTTCTTGTCTTTAACTTGATCTACTTTATATGCATAGCTTTGATTATTATATTCCTTATTAGAATATTTGCCCACCAATCTCCTATTATTAACTTCATCAATTTTAGGAGCAATATATTCAGCATCTCTCCTGCTTGGTACTTCATATTTTGTTTCCATATCTTCTTATTTTGTTTGTTAGAGTTTCCTATCTTTAAGGATTGCAATGGAAATCTACATTCTTTGGTTTTATGACCATAGTTGTTTCATTTTTGACATTCAATATTGAAGTTTTTCAAAGGAGAAAATGCATTGTAGTTTCTCTTCTTTGTATTGTACATATTGTTCTTATATATTTGGACATTTATATTATCGTATTGTCCATAATATTTGTAGTGTACTTCCTTATGACCAACATTATTGCAAGAGTAACAATATCCAATAAATAGATATTTATTAGGGGGATTCCTTCTAGTGATTGTATTCTTCCTGTCATTTTTTTACTTTAGTAGGGAATGTTGATTTCCATTTATGTGGAACAATTTTCAATGGTATCATCTTTTCCTTATTATCTTCTCTTGTTAAGGATCCCTTTAGAGCATCTGTGTAACTTATTGTTCTTTTGAAAGATCCTTGTGATGTAGAAGTTGAGTCTTGGGTGTATCCCGAACTAATCTTGTTGTTTGGTGACCTCTAACTACTGAGAATTTCATACAAGATCTTTGAACTATTTCCAAATTTTGATCCCTTCTTTTCTTTCTCAAGTTCACTTTTTAGCAGCGTAATCTCAACTTCTAGTTTCTCACATACTTGTTTTTCTATCACTAAGTTGTTTTAAAATCACTTCTTCAATTCTATTATCTTCCAGGAGTTGGGATTTTAAATCACTGATGATCTACTCTAATTCTTTGATAGTTCTTAATGCATCTATTTCTTTTGATTGATGTGATTATTCAAATTCTTGAAGTTGTTCCCTAAGTAGTTTGTTCTTATTTTTATACTTTATTAGTTCCTCCAGAGAACTAATCAGTTCTTCTTCTAGGTTCACTTCTCCTTCAAATTCATAATTTTCTTCATCATTTAAATCATTATTTTGAGTATTCATTCCCATAAATAGAAGCTATGAATTCTCATCTTCACTCATGTCTGAAGAGATAATGTCTTATTTAGAGTAGAATTTTTTCTTTTTCTTATAAAAATTATTATTGTATTGGTTTTTCTAGTTGTGAACTTCTTCATCATTTTCCTCCTGCTTGGGATAGGGACATTTGTTAGAAAAGTGTCTAATTCTACCACAATAGAAACATTTGAAGGGTAAATTTCCTTTATATTTTCCATATCCTTTCTGGAGTTTCTTTATAAAGTTGGTCTCTTCTACATCAGATATGTCTGACTGGTCTTCATGAGACATATGTCCCTGTTTCTTTTTTTCTTTAGATGCTTTAAACATTATTTCATCTTTTGATGGCTTATCATTCCATGTTCTCATTTCATATGCTGTAAAAATTCCATGAAGCTGATCAACTGTGAGTGTGTCAAGATCAAGCCTATATTCAATTGTAGAAATCTTGGCATCATATCTCATAGGTAATGACCTTAGTATCTTTTGCACAATAGGTTTATCTGTAAGTTATTCTCCTGCTACTCTGATTGAATTAACCACTTCATCTAACCTATGAAAGTATTCAACAATGTTCTCTTCTTCTTTCATTTTCATATTTTGAAACTGAGTTCTATAGGTCTATAGTTTGGCTTCCCTAACTTTTCTATCTCCTTCATATACAACCTCCAATTTGTCCCATATTTATTTGGCTGAATTACAATGCATAACCTTCACACATATAGAATTTGTCAACCCTCCTAGAATTGCATTAACTTTTTTTGAGTTGTCATTGTAGATTTTCTTTCCTGCAACATCTTTGGGTGGAGTAGTTGGTGCAGTGTAACCATCTACAACCGATTGCCAAATATCAAAACCAAGATCCAACATAATTTTTTTCATTATTATTTTCCATAGAGCATAGCCACCTCCATTGAACAATTTTGCTTTGTTGTTAGACATTCCCTCTTTTTGATCCATCTTCATGATCTACATTCTAGTTGTTAAACTATGCTTAAGGCACTTTATATGATACCAATTGTTGGAAATACTGAGAGAATGGAGGGGGGTGCATCAATATTTCCCTTTTTCAAAAATTGGAATTTACTTTGATATTTTATAAATAAACAATGAAGGACACCAATCCTTTTTAGAGAAACAACTCTAGGAGACACCAATTCCCTTCTTCAGGGTACCAACCCTATGAAGCACCAACTCCCTTGTCTTTAGGGAACCAACCCTAGAAAGCACCAAATCCCTTGTTTTTAGGGAACAAAACCTAGGAAGCACCAACTCCCTTATCTTTAGGGAACGAAACCTAGGAAGCACCAACTCCCTTGTCTTTACTTAGTAAACTATATGACTCCTTCCGTGCTCTTCCCTTCCACCCTCACTTCATAAGAATAATCATTTTTTCTTCTTGGACTCTGGTTCTATTTTGATCTTCTGATCTGAACTACAAAGACACTTTATTCTCACCATTCTTTCTCATTTATACAATCTTCCAACATGTGTGAGATATGAAGTATTGTTTCCCTTTGTTTAGACCATCACACCTCTTCATTTTAAATTAAAAATAATCTTTATTATTATTCAAAAATTATCGTGAAGAATTTTTATTTAGAGAGAGTGCTTTTCATAAATTGATCATAGGTATGGATTGATTTATTTTAAATTGATTCCATGTCTTTGCAATTATTGTAGAAATTTAATTCTGCAGAGGTGCTTCCTTCAAACCATTTACATTTGACCATATGTGAAAAACCACTGGATTATTAATTTAAGTTATGTTCCCAGTGCTACATAGATTTATGTGTTCATAACCCGTGACCGGGAGAGCTGGAACCTAGTCCTATGGACTTCATTCTTTGGGAAATTTCTCTCTCATCCAATATTCCATAGTTTCAACTTCCCAAAGTGGTTACCTCTCACAAGGGTTGATCTGATGGTTGGTGCGATTCCTAGAACCAAATATATGGTCTAGATCCAATCCTTACTTATCCTTTTACTACTTAATCCAATGACTATGAATTAATCAAAGGTTTAGATGAATGACCACTCTTTACTTCGGGACTTTGGGGGTCCAGGTAATTGCTATTCCAATTTTCAACAGAGTTGGTCAGTGCCAAAGTGGTCAACATGGGAGTGATTACGTGATCTTTCGACTACGTTTTTATCTAACGGTCATCTGATAATCCAAAGGATCTTAGATCAACGATTAACATTGAATTTGGCCTTCAATGCTTCGATTAGTTGCTGGTGGTAGATGTTGGTTTCGCCCCAAGGACAAACTCTTGAAGTGACGTAACTTGATAATGTCACTGCTGACTTGGAACTGGTCGAGTGGCTACCACATGTCACCTAGATTCATGACTTACATAACCTAAAGTGCCAACTGGACCTAGACACTTGTCACCATTTGATTGCGCCACGTGTCCTTGCTAACGTAATCTTACTGACATGGATCTCCTGATGTGTCACATGTCCTCCACCTAGTCATAGGGTCATATGAATCCTTGATCCAATGACTATGATCAACTCTTCGATCAATGGTCCATATTTATTTTGGCCTTCGAGACTTTGGGCCTTTGCGATCATTCAACCTTCCAGAGTTCATTTCACCGAGGTAGATCGGATGGTAGATATTCGTTCTTCTATAGATGGATGTTCTTGGCTTGTCTGGAGGTTTCAAACAAATTGATGTCCATGAATTGATTTGAAGTTGAGTGGATGGTTCCCATTCACTTCAAGAATTTGGAGCTTCAGGACTTCAACCTTCGCAGTCTTCCAACTCTCCCGGAGCAAATTCCATCCAAGTGCATATTAGTACTTTCTGCTTGATAGATTTTCATAAGTCCAGGAGCAAAGACCATGAACTTAGGCACAAAGGAGCTACTCTCTTTGGGTATTTGACTACTCGTGACTTTGAGGCTCCAAGATACTCGAAGTTTGAGAAATTCAATAACTCTAGAGTGTTTACCTACCAAATAAGTCATAAGGTCGTGGTGATCACTTGTTGTCAGTTGTTTAGTACAACACACACTCTCCTTCCACTGTGCTTGATCTAACTATTGAGAGTTCTCCTGTAATAGATCAATGATCAACGATGATTGTAGAGTCCCAACTAGCATGATGTTTAACACCATCATCGAATTTCAAAATGGAAACTACTCATTGGTAGTGGAACCGATGCCAACCATAGATCTATTAGTAGGTGACAATAAATGGTCGATGTGGATTGTGGAACCGAAACTTGTGTGATCGTTAAATCAACCCTTTCATCCCGTAATAGTTCCCCACCGTTGATCTACCCTTACTGAGATTCGATGGCTGAGACTTAATCATATATTGATCCAGTGATCCTCCTTTGTAACTCCTAGATCTTACGGTCCTGGTTTTTCTTGAAAGCTACATCAATGGACATGATTCTTCCTCGATTCTTTTTTAGTTTTACTGTGAAGATTTCAATCATGATCGCATTTCTGCAATGCACTTCCCCTTTTGATATTTTTGGTAGATTTCTCTGCATGTTGTTTTTCATCAATGAGAATTCATCATAACAACTCATCATCACATCACAATGACTTCGACTCTTGACATCAATGACAATATGTCCAAGAACTTACTGAGAACATTATTCATCAGGAACATAAAGGTGGTTAGTGCATTGGTAAGCCCAGATGGAACTACCACAAATTCATAGTGCCCATACCTTGTCCTAAAGGTTGTTTTATGTATTTCTTCATCCTTAATTTGGACTTGATGGTATCCATACCTTAAGTCAATCTTGGAAAATATTGTAGCATGCCTTAGTTGGTCAAATAGGTCATCAATTCTTGGAAAAGGATACTTATTCTTAATGGTCATATTGTTGAGTTGTCTATAGTCTATTCACAACCTTTGTTCAACATCTCCTTTAGTAGTAGTTTGATCTCCACTAGATTTGGTGTACTCATTCTATAGGGTGCTCTAGACATTGGCATCACTCTGGGTACAAGTTCTATTGAAAAATCAATATCTCTTCTTGGAGTTCGAACTATTACCTATTTTGGAAACACATCTTTGCACTCTCTTAATATAGGGTCATCCTCTAAACTTGTTTCACTCTCCTCAATGGAGTCCATGACTTGTATTTCATACAAAGGGAATCCTCTTCTACATTACTTCTTTACTTGAAGGGATGATATTTGTCTCACTGAGATAGGTTTTTGAATTCCCTATAGGTTTATTCTCTTCCCTTCCTCATCTTCACATTCTAACGTTTTATTTTAACATTCTAACTTGGCTTTATGGGAATCCAACCAATCCATTCCTAGAAGCATGTCAAAAGATCCTAGATGAAGTATGTTTAGTGTTTTTTGGGTGGCTATAAGCCCACTCACAATGAATTGTCATGCTAGTAATACCTCTATGACCTTTATTTTGTTCTAGTGGATAGTTGTACTAGCCATGATTTAGCATGTTTTATTTAATCCAGTTTACATTTCTCAATAGTTTGGGGGGAAACATAACTCAAATTAGAACCGGGGTCAATTAAAACAGAAACAAGATGGTTGGAAATCATCCTTCCCTCTACACCACTGAAGCTTGGTGGTTAGGTTGTTTATTACCCAGGGATGCATATATTTGTGGAATTCTCCTAGCCACATCATTGACTTTGGTAGATTCCTGGATTTTTAATACTCTCTTATTGTCTTGTTGTCTATGTGGGAAGTCCCTCAACAAATCTTATTCCCCACATCCCCAACACTTCAAGGGTTCTCTCTTTGTATTATCAGTCTTTCCCGAGGTTGATCCAAAGGGTTTATTTCCACTCTAAGATGGAAAGTTTTTCTTATAAACACTCTTAGTGGGAAGACATTTTTAAAGATTTTCCCATGACTCTTAAAATTAAGGATTTAAACCCCTTCTTTTTGAATCCCAATTTTATTTCCTTTTTCCAATCCTTATGAGTTTATACCTTGTGCTTGAATTTCTCATAGAAATACCTTGCCTTCCTAATGGTGTCTTCTAAGGTCTTAGTTTCATCAAACTCAATCTTGTCTCGAAAGGATTGAGGAAATACACGAATGAACCATTGTTTATTCATATTTTCATCCTTGATATAAGGTACATACCTCATCAACTCAAGGATTTTTTTAACATATTCATCTATGGTAAGATTTCCTAACTTGAGTTCATAGAACTCCTTAGTATTTTCATCATAGTACCTCCCAGATAGATACTTTTTCTTAGAATATTTCTCAAATGTCTCCATGAAAAATATTTCTCATGAATTCCTTTCACATTACTACTGTCCTCCCACTAGATGTAAGCTTTTCCATTCAAGTTGAAAATGGCTATTCGGGCCTTTAAATTTTCAAAGTAGTCATGGACTCTGAAGTACTTCTTTAGGCCAAGTATCTAAGCATATACTTCTTCCCCCTTATTAATCTCTCCATAAAAAGTGGGTGGCTTAGCTTTCTTAAACTCTTCAGGGTCACAACCCTTAACACTTCTTCTCCTATTTCTTCTTTCTTGAAGGGGTGAACTAGTCTCACTACTAGAAAATTCCTTGGAACTGTCAATTCCCTTACTGGAGGATTCTTCATATGAATCCTTGATGTTAGCATGCCTATTGTCTCCATGTTGGGCCTTCTTTGAGGTGATTCTTATGTTGTTGTTAACTTCAAGGCCATGCTTTTGTATCTCAGGTGGAATTCTATTTTTCCTAGTTTTATGTCCATCCACACTACTGGCTGCTAGCCCATGTTGCAACTACCTTTGTATATCTGATAGGATTTGCAGTAAGAGTGCATTAATTTCAAATTTTTTTTCATGTTCTTTTATCAACCTTTCATTGTCTTCCTTACAACTTTGTAATTCTACCATAAGGCTTCTTACAATTTCAACTAAGTCTGGAGGGGTTTCCACCACCTTCCTCTCATCAAAATCTTCCTCTCTATTATGTGAACTTTCTTCAAACTCATGATGTGTCACCATTATTCACCCTATAGTTTCCTTTTTGTCCACTGACTGTTTGAGTGTTGATAACAACATTTTTTGTTAATCGGTTGTCCTCAAATTTTCAAACAACACATGGAATTTTGTAAGATATAACTATCTTCATTATTCCACATACCACATCAACACACAGTTCTGATTTAAAACATACAAAAATAGTAGGAGGTCTCACTCTTTTCAGTAGTAAATATTAAATGAGCTCTTAGAGGTGGGTAGGGTAAGGTACCTTGTGCCCCTTAAAGGTTTTCTATTAGATTTTTTTTTTTTCTTTCATTAGCCCAAGAAGGCCAAGTGTTGTAACCTCACTCTGATACCACATTGTCACACACCCAACCCCCTAAGTATCCTTTTAAGGGATGGGGTTATAATTTTTTTCTTTCCTACAACTCCCTAAATTCCTCAATTGAGGGCACCATCGTAGCGTGCTCACCAGTAGCATTCCAATGCCTAAAACCTTGGCAAAATTTGAGCTTTGGTTTGAAAGTTATAGCCTTATGAAGTTTTTGGGCATCATTTTCCAATGGCCATTCTCTTTGCCACGTGGCATCCATGTAACTTCACTTCTCTCGTACTATATAACATGGCATGGTCATGACCTGGGTTGTCACCCCTTGGTGATGATGTCGATGTTGGTTGTAAGGAGTATCTTTTAGGTCTTCGTGAATACTGGGCCTTCTACCCTCCATCGCCCTTGTACATTTCTACAACATCTCTATAGACCCAAAGTCTTGAATTCTCATATCGCTTGAAAATCTATGGTGGGGATCTATCCACCCTTAGATCCAATGGCTGAGATTTTTCCGCACTTAACTCGTGGGTTAGAATTGACAAGGGGGTGTCCCATGCCTAATCCATGACCAATCCCATGATGCCATGTGGAACTATCCATGCACACCACATCATGATGGAATATATGGGCCCGTCCAATCAGAGCCAAACACTACAACAAGGGAAATTTGGTTCTTCAACATTTAACGCCCCCTTCCTATATCCTCAAATCCCTTAGAGTCTTAAAGTCCCAGAATTCCTCACCCTAAATACTTCGACCTTCATGATGGTTTCACCACTCGAACCGTATGTCTCCCAAAGTAATACTTCATCAAAGTTCTTATGTTGTCCCCTCTTTAGTTGATCAAATGGTTGATAAATGTTCCAAATAGATCCTTGATCTATGGTCCATAACGCTCTCAAATTCCTTCCCCTGATCTGATGGTTGATGGGTTTTTTCCACTTCAGGAATTTGTGGGCTCATGACCTTTCTCATTATTAACCCTTTTATTTCCCCATAGGTTTACCTTTTAGAGAGGTCAAAGGGGAGATGAATTCTTGCTATTGGTGTTACAAAAATATTCCCCCGTGGATAGGTGAACTTTCCCTTGGATTAATGACCCCTATACCAAGACTGATCTAGGTGGATATCGGTGGCCACCCACATTTTCCAAATGGTTCAAAACAATTTTCTGGCAATTTTGACAATTTACTATTTTTAGCAGGTTTTAACTTCTGGGGCCATTTTGAGGGCCCAAATGAAGGTTTTTTGAGATCAAGGTTCTCAATGATAGCCTAAAGAATTATTTATTCCTTGAAATGAATCTCCTTGATGATACCTTTCCAACAAGCTATCACACTCCTAAAATAGAGATCGTATGCAAAAGTTACAACCCTAGGAAGTTGATGTACTCACTTACCCAAACGGGGCCCACATGACTTTTGGCGCTTCATCTCCTAGGTTTAGGTTTTTGGATGTCTAGGGTTTTTGGCATTCCTTCTTATTGTAAAAAGGCCTTTAGAGCCTCATTGTAATCATCTTCTTGCGAATGTGAGTAGCCGTCACATCTCTTCTCAGAGATAAGCTGCCACCATTATAGCAAGTCTTTCACTCTGTATTTTTACAGTCTCTGTACATTTATTTCATTAATAGAAATCATGTAATTATTGTATCTCTGTGTTTATGGTTGCATCTCTGATATATTTCTGTTATATTACTGGATATACGTGATATCTCTGTGCATTTATTTATTATATCTCCACTCTCATTTTGTGCTGAAAATAATCCAGATCAAAGACATAAACAATCATTTGGACACTACCATTCCTATAAACTCATTTTTCTTATTGAAAAAGAGAGGATAAGGTAAAGTAGGATGTACTTTGTTTATGATGTTTGTCCTAGCTTCTCTTACCCACAATCTCGATTCGATTTTTGGATCAAATCAATACCTAGAATGAACAACAAGAAACAAACGACTTCCTTCTACTCTAATGGATTAGGTAAAGACATTTTATCTATGAAAATCAAATTAAACATATGCAAGAACATGAAACCACATAATTGAAGGAAATCATCCAAGTATATTAGATGATAAATTCAAGAAGAAACTTACAATCTTCAGATGACGTTCTAACAACCTCTCCAAGTCCTCCTCATCCAACCCTTTCTCGAAAGATCCACAATCAAAATAACAATTATTTGTTGATTGTTTTCCTCCTTGTTCACCATGGGAATGTCTCCATTTATAGGCTTTTAGAAACTCAACTACCTTGGTTATATTTGGAATTAGTTGACGATATGTCTCCAATAGTTTTGATATCTTCCTTATATGCATCCCCGGAGTTAGATTCGAGCCAAACCAACTCGACCCATCCATAGTTGTCTTTAGAAAATGGGATTTATTCCAATATTTCCTCAACCAACTCAACAATCCCTTAGAATGGGAAACAAATCNATATGGAAAAAGAGCACTAGCGCTCCCTGTGCATGAGTAGGGGAGCGATGATCTTCCCAAAAGTTGCCAAGATGAGAAATTCCCATAGAAAAAAAATTGTTTTGACTGTCAGATGATGGGGCTTCTTCTTATAACATTTTTTGGGGGTTGTATCAATTGTTTTCATGGTATGGTTCATGATGAAACACTTACAGAAAGAGAATGAAACACTTATGACACTTGTGACAAAAGTGTGACACTTACGACAATGAAATGTAACATTGTCAAAGTGAGGAATTTTGATGTGTAATAGATTTCCCCCCAAAGTGTGAAGTCAAAAGATGAATGGTGATGGACGAAAAACTTTGTAGATTCTTCAAAGCAAGGGTATGAAGTTGGGGAACCTGGTAGAAGATGTAGACAACCATCGGACAATTTTAATATGTGTTCCATTCATGAGGCAGGGATACCTATGCTTAGACTACAAGTGACTACAAGTATGGCCGACAATAAATACAGTGTGGATACATGATGATATTGACTAAGGATATGGCCACCATAGATACAATGTGGATCCATACCTCTATGACATGAAGTAATCGTAGCCACAAAAAATAGATATATGTCGACTATTATTATCCCTTAGTAATAGTTGGACAATAAATATTAATATGTTCTCAATGAGCACTTGGAAATAGTTAACTGAAGTGGAAAATCAATTAGCTATAGGAAATTCAAGTTCAAATGTTGATTGGTGGGACATGCAAGTTGAATTAGTTGTAACTGGGTGATTCAAAGTTGTAACAGAGTTATATGTGTAGTTATGTGAGTTGTAAAGTAGTTTAACTCAGTTAAGTGAGTTAATCTCAGTTGTACTAGTTGTAACTAAACTTACACTAGTGAGAAATCAGTGAATTAATTATTAATTAATTCACAATCAGTGATCTCACATGCAACTGAAGATTTACCACTATTAACTACATGCATGCCAGATCCAGTGGAGACCCAGTTGAGATAACAGGTGAAAGGGAAAGTTTGACTATTAGTTGTGACATTAGTGAGTGCACTCATGAGAACACACACACATTGGATGTGCCCATGAGGAATGTGTATCCTAGGCAAGAGGGATTCATTTATTACAAGTATTTCCATCAGCAGGGATTACGTAGAGAAGGCAGGTTGCCTGGAGGCAGTAAATTGGCACATGTATTTGCCAATTTTTGTATGACAGTGTGAGACGATTGTATATTGCATAAAGAGATATTGGATTAGAGTTTTGTATGATATTGTTTCATGATCCATGATATATACATAATATATGATAGTGGGGTTTTTAGCTTTATGCTTTCTCGGTAAAACATTTGTGTTATGTGTGATTGATCTTTCTTCTTGATATTGCAATTGGCGATCATGTTTTAATTCCATAAGATTTTTAGTAGAAGGAATTATATATTTAACAATGGCATATAATTGTTAGATCAGGAGAATCTAGGAAATACATAATTTGTATTGAAATTTCTACATGGTATCAGAGCTCAGAAGATTGCAGAAGTTGAGTTTGTGACTGGATATAATTAGAATTTGTAGAAAGACTTTCTTGGTGCTACAACTGATTCAAGATCGAAATGGATTTCAATGGCTTGAGGTTAGAGTATTCACTTGAGTGAATCTTGAACTACATTTCTTGGAAGGACATGATGGAGGCAGTACTTGAATATAATGGCTTGAAGGAATTCATTGACAAGGATGTTTCTAAACCAGATGTTGCAGACGCTGCAAATCTTGATGCATGGAAAAATAAAGTGGCAAAGGCGAGGATGATCCTGTTGGAGGGAGTACAAGACCACATTGTCTCAAACCTCCATGAGAAAGCCACACCATATGTAATGTGGAAGGATTTGACAGATCTATTCCAAAACAACAACAACCATAGGAAATTGGCGCTCAAAGATAAACTAAGGAAGATCAAGATGGAGAAGGGAGACTCCATTCCAAAATATCTCACAAAGTTTGTCCAATGTCGGGATGAGATGGGGAGTGTGGGAATACAATTGTTGATGATGATTTGGTGATATTGGCTCTCCTAGGACTTCCCAATAATTGGCATAGTTATCAAGACTCTGTCAATGGAAGGGAAAAATTGCCAAATTGGGAACGACTATGGTTGGATCTGTTACAGGAGGAGTTCAGGCAGAACACCAGATATGGCTCTTCATCAAAAAATGATGATGAAGAGTATTTTTCTTTGACTGAAAAGGAAAGGAAAGGAAGGGGAAGAAATTCCATTCAAAATATGAGTCTAAAGGCAAGAAGATGAATTTGTCCAAAGTGAAGTGTTTTTACTGTCACGAACATGGGCATCTCGCTACTAACTATCCGTAGAAGAAGAAGAATAGGAAAGTTGCTAGACTTGCAGTTGGTGAGGCCCTTTCCTCACAATTTGAACTTGACTTCTCCTTGATCGAATGCATGGTGTCAAGTGCATTAATATCGGTGTGATATTTGGATGGTGGTGCTTCCTTCCACATGATGGGAGATAAGGAGTTTTTCAGTTACTTGGAGGAGAAAGATCTGAAAATGCATATAGATATGGGTGATGATGGACTATACAGTGCAACTAGCATTGGTACAATTACCTTTCATAGGGATTTAGGTAAACCATTTCAATTGAAAGATGTTATGCATGTTCCAGGTTTGAAGAAAAACTTGGTCTCAGTTGCAATGTTGGAGGACAGAGGCTATGACATTGTTTTTTGTGATGGAAAATATTTCTTGCGACATAAAACAATCGGTCAAGTCAAGAAGATAGGGATTCGAGTTACGAATCTCTACAAGCTGGAGGTAGATGGTTGCATTTCCATGATGGGCAAGGCAGAAAAAGTAGTGATCCGGGATGAGGGAGAACTATGGCACAAAAGATTGGGCCATCTTCATCATGCATCCTTGAAAATCATGCATCAAATATCTACTGAACTTCCAATGGGAACACTTTCTCAGTTATATCAGTGCAAGAGTTGCACCATGGGGAAGTATGTAAATTCCACCTTTCATGAAAAGGAGAACCGTGCTTTGGTGATCCTGGAAAGATTTCACACAGACGTGTGTGGACCATTCTCGGTTGCTTCAACAGAAAAACATAAGTATTATGTTAATTTTGTTGATGAATTTTCTTGTAAATACTGGATCTTGTTCATGCATAAGAAGGATCAAACATTCTCAAAGTTCTGTGAGTTTAAAGCATTGGTGGAGAAAGGGTCGAGGAAGAAAGTGAAGGCTCTAAGGAGCAATAATTTTGGAGAATACATATCTAACGAATTCAAAGACTTCTGCAGTAAATAAGGAATTCTAAGAGAACTTATAGCGCCTCATAACCCACAACAAAATGGGGTCGCAGAGAGGAAGAAAAAAATGATCATGGGTGAAGTACGAACGATGTTTCATGATCAAGGCCTATCAATGCATTTGTGGGCATAAGCATGCAACACTGCAGTTTATGTGAAAAACCATTGTCCTCATAGAGTACTTGGCATGAGTACACTTGAAGAAGCTTTTGCTGGTAAGAAACCAGATGTTTCTCACTTTAAGATTTTTGGCTCATCTGTTTATGTGCATGTGACCAAGAACACCAAGAAGAAGATGGAGCCGATTGTTGAAGTTAGGATATTTCTGGGGTACACAGAAACACTCCATAATTATCGTGTGTATTTTTCTAATAGTAAGATGCCTGTTATGCGATGGGATATAAAATTTGATGAGGGGAAATCCATGCGATTGTCTCTTAAGAGGGACCTAGACTTGCTTGCAAAGGAGGGACTGCTAGTTCCCAAAGATGAGTCCCAAGATGTGGATCAGCCACATGAGGAGGTTCATGGAATGGAGGAAGCCACTCATGCAGATCCATCAACCAAAAATGGAATAAAGCACACCACAGAATATAATAGATTGAGACTAGATGTTGCATAGAATGTAGGAGCCCCTACTTCATAGTGCAGATAGAGACAGTCTCTTGATCGATTTAATGGATACATGGATCTCATGAGAAAATGTATTGTGATTGAACAATTTTCCTTTCAGAAAGCAGTGCAGGATCCCACTTGGGTTGATGCAATGGTGGAGGGTAAGATTTTAATCATTGTTATTTATGTTGATGATTTAATACTAGCTGGTGATGAGCAGCTGATACACTCATGCAAGGAAGACCTTGCAAAGGAGTTCAAGATGAAGGATATGGGCCTCCTTCATTATTTCCTTGGATTGGAAATATGGCAACAAGATGGTGAACGTTTTATGTCTCAAAGTAAGTATGCAAGGGAGATACTGGATAAGTTTCACATGGAGGGATGGAAAACCATGGATAGTCCTCTTCTAGGAAACTAGAGGAAAGAGGATGCTACTTCTGGAGAGGTAGTGATGCTATTGTCTATCGACAATTAGTGGGTTCGCTAATGTATCTAGTGAACACAAGACTGGACATTTTCTATGCAGTTAACCAGCTGAGTCAAGAGATGGTTAAGCCTAACAAGATCTTTTGGAAGGCGGGTAAGCATGTCCTGACATACCTAAGGGGCACATCTGAGTATGAATTATGGTACAGACAGATGGATGAGGTGAATTTGCATGGCTTCATGGATGCATATTGGGTGGGAAACCCAACGGACAGAAAGAGCGCACCAGGGGGGATCTTTAGTATGGGATCTACAGTTTTTTCTTGGTACAACAAGAAACAAAGATCCGTGGCACTTAGTTCAACGGAAGAGAAATACATGGAAGGGATTCAAGCTGAATGTGAGGCTATCTGGATGAGAAATATCTTGGTTGGTTTGTTTGGTTCTCATTTAGATCCGACAATGATTCATTGTGATAACCAGAGTTACATTAAACTCTCGATTAATCCCGTGTTTCATGATAGATCTAAGCATATAGATATCAAGTATCATCATATAAGAGATTGTGTGCAACGGAATATCATGTTGCTTCAGTAATAATAATAATAATAATCTATTTTTAAGGTCATTCCCAAGCCACACCAAATTGGTGTATGAGATCCCATTGTTTGTGGGACAAGGGACCCAAACAAGTACATTCCTATGGAATATCATGATGCAGACATTCTGATGAAGGCGCTCACCAAGAGAAAATTCGAATACCATAGAGACAAGATCGGGGTGAAGGATAATCCCTTTCTTGTTGAGAGGGAGTGTAGAGATTCGAAAAGAAGATCCTAGTGAAAATTATTCACCTACACTAGGATGGAGCCTCAGGATATTTTTAGGTGAAAGTCTATTTTTAGATGATGAGAAAATTCTATTTATAGATGATGCCTATTTATAGATGGTGAGTGAATTCTATTTATAGATATATATCGACTATTATTATCCCTTAATAATAGTTGGACAATAAATATTAATCTATTCTCAATGAGCAGTTGGAAATAGTTAACCGAAGTTGCAAATTAGTTAGCTATAGGAAATTTGAGTTCAAAGGTTTATTGGTGGGACATGCAAGTCGAATTAGTTGTAACTGAGTGATTTGAAGTTGTAACAGAGTTGTATGTGTAGTTATGTGAGTTGTAAAGTAGTTTAACTCAGTTAAGTGAGTTAATCTTAGTTGTACTAGTTATAACTGAACTTACACTAGTGAGATATCAATGAATTAATTGTTAATTAATTCACAATCAATGATCTCACATGCAACTGAAGATTTACCACTATTAACTACATGCATGTCATATCCATTGGAGACCCATTTGAGATAACAGGTGAAAGGGAAAGTTTGACTATCAGTTGTGACATTAGTGAGTGCACTCATGCAACCACACACACATTGGATGTGCCCATGAGGAATGCCTAGCCTAGGCAAGAGGGATTCATTCATTGCAGGGATTTCCATCAGCAGGGATTGCATAGAGGAGGCAGGTTGTCTGGAGGCAGTAAATTGGCACATGCATTTGCCAATTTTTGTATGATAGTGTGAGACGATTGTATATTGTACTGAGAGATCTTGGATTAGAGTTTTGTATGAGATTTATTCATGATCCATGATATATACATAATATATGATAGTGGGGTTTTTATCTTTATGATTTCTCGGTAAAACATCTGTGTTATGTGTGATTGATCTTTCTTCTTGATATTGCAATTGGCGATTGTGTTTTAAATTCCACAAGATTTTTAGTAGAAGTGATTATGTATTTAACAGTGGAATATAATTGTTAGATCAGGAGAATCTAGACAATACATAATTTGTATTGAAATTTCTTCAGCCATTCCTATCAAGGAAGGCATAAAACCAATTAGGAAAAAACAAAGACCTATTAACCCTACACTGGAAGTAACTATTCTAAAGGAGTTGGAAAAACTCTTGAAGGTTGGGATAATTTTCCCTGTTAAGTATTTTGAGTGGGTTTCTAATTTGGTTCCCGTTCGGAAAGAAACAAGTCACACTAGACTATGCTTTGATTTTCACGCATTAAATAGGGCCAGTGTTAAAGACCATTTTCCTCTCCCTAATAAGGAAATGATTTTGCAAGAAGTTGCAAGGTCACAGATGATGTCCTTACTTGACGGTTTTTCTGGTTACAATCAAATCAAGGTGAAAATGAAAGATAAATATACAACCACTTTATTACTCGCTGGGGAACTTTTGCTTATGGACGTATGCATTTTGTCTTATCTAATGTAGGTGCCACTTTTCAAAGAGCTATGCAAATAGATTTTGATGATTTGATCAGTAAAATTATTTAGATTTATCTTGTTGACTTAACTATGTATTCTAAAAACTGATCAGATCATTTCAGTCATCTTAGAAATATTCTCATGCGATGTAGGAAATTTGGCATTTCTTTAAATCCTTCTAAGTTTATTTTCGGTGTTACCAAGGGAAAGTTCCTTGGACACATTGTCTCTGATTTAGGAGTAAGCCTAGATCCCAAAAGGATTGCTACTATCCTAAATCTTCCTGCTCCTAGTTCCAAAAGGAGGTTCAAGTCTTTATGGGTGTTATTAACTTTGTCCATAGGTTTGTTCCTGATTTCACTGTAATGGTCAAGCCAATTCATAATCTTCTTAAGAAATATATCTCCTTCTCTTGGGTAGATAATGTCAAAAATGATTTTTTAGGAATCAAGAAGGCATTCAGTTACACACCAGTTTTGGTGAAGCCATATTTTGAGAATAAATTTACGATATATACTAATGCCACAGAGGAAGTAGTTTCCGCTATGCTAATGCAATATGATGACCAAGGTAATGAAAAACCAATGGCTTACATGAGTCAAAGATTGTCATATGATGATTTTAAATATTATTTTATTGAAAATCATGCTTTCTCTCTTGTTAAAGTTGTTGAAATTTTTTTCCACTTCATCTTAGGTAAGCATATGCTGGTAAAAGTCCCTTTACATGCTGTCAAGTTTTTACTCTCACAAACTTATCTTTCAGGAAATCTTACACATTGGCTTGCCAAGATTCATGAGCATGATATAACCATCATGACTTATAAAACTATCAAGGGACGTAACTTATCCCTTCACTTAGATCACCATGTTGAAATGAATGAAGAAATTGATGAACAAGATAGCTCTGTATCAACACTATTTTACATTGACAATCAAATCCTTCATGTGCCTGAAAATATTTGGTATAAAGATATGGTGTATTACATGCAAAATCAAATATGTCTAGATAACTTAGATACTCATCAAAGAAGAAGGCTCTGCCTCGAATATGCTAGATACATCATTATAGGAGACTTCTTGTTTAGAATATCTTCTGATGGTATGTTACTTCGATGTGTGAACAGTGAGAAAGAAAAAACATTGTTGCAAGAAACTCATGGATCTTCAAATTTTGTTATTCATGTAGGAGGTCCCCTTTCTGCTAAAACTACCACTTTTAAGATTATCAGGAAAGGGTACTATTGGCCTTCAATCTTTCGTGATTCTTATAATTTTTTAAGATCTTGTGACAAGTGATAGAAGTTTGTTGGGAAATAACATATTTATTCTATGCCTTTACAACCTGTCCTCCTTGAATTTCCTTTTTCAAAATGGGGTTTGGAATTTATTGGTCCTATTAATCCTCCATATTCAGCAGGGCAAGTTTTATCTTGACAACTATAGACTATTTTACGAAATGGACTGAATTTGTCCTGCTTAAGAATTCGCAGGATGAGCAGGTGATTTCTTTTCTTGAAACTAATTTTTTTTTTCTAGATTTGGTATTCCTTTGGAAATTATTATAGGCAATGGTCCCGCCTTTATTTCTTCTAAGATGACTTAATTTTTATCTAAATTTGGTGTCAAACATTTTACCTCATCAACTTATTATCCCCAAGGTAATGGGAAGGCCGAGTCTACCAACAAGAATCTGGTTAGAATTATCAAGAGGCTCATTGAATATAAGCCTTATCAATGGAACACTCTCCTTACTTATTCCCTTTGGGCATATCGCACTACCACCAAGGTGAGAAATGTTTGCACTCCTTTCCAGCTTGTTTATGGTCAAGAAGTCATTCTACCTACCAAGCTAGGACTTTCCTTACTAAAGTTAATGCTACAGGTCAAAGAATTAAATTCTTCTGATGTTTCACAAAGAATGAATGCACTTTTGGCTTTAGAGGAGCAAAGGATGTTTGCCTTGGATAATATAAAGAGAAGAAAACATACTGTTAATATATATTTCAACAAAAGTGTCAAGACTATCAAATTTAAGGTTAATGAGAAGGTACTATTTTGGGATTCAACTCATCCTGATAGAGGAAGGCTTTCAAAGTTCCAAAAATTATGGCTGGGTCCTTTTAAGATCACTTTTGTTCTGGGTGCAAACTCTTACATCCTAAAGAACTTATAAGAGAGTTTTTTTCCTATAGCACTAACGGTTCCCAGTTAAAACACTATGTGGAACCAACTTAAAAGTTTTGACATTGTATGAAATGTTTTCTGTATTATAGTTTGTTTTATTTGCTTTGATTTTACAATTCTGTTATTTCATTTCTACTTATTTCAATCCTGTTGTTTCACTTATGCTATGTCATTTCTTGCTATTTTGTTTCCTTTTGACTTCATTTCTTGTCAAAATAAAATGTTGGATTAGTTTTTCCACAACGATGTTATTCTGTAAAGTATTTTTAATCAATAACAATCAGGTTACACAACTATCATGATGTTCCCCTTGAAGGAATCATTGAAATTGTTATCTGCTTAAATTGTTGTTTTATAAGATAGTTGGTTTTATCCCTCTTCTTCTTTCCCTTTTCTTCCATCCGCTCCAAGATTCAAAAGAGCATACAAGAAAATTTTCCCCTTGAAGTCAAGAACGCTTTACTATAATTAATCTAACGATTATGCTTACAGGGATAACCTCCTCATACTTAACACTTTCCATGAGTTATTCCCAAAATCCCAGTCATTTTCCCCTTAAATATGCTCACTTCCCCCTGTTACATAATCATCTTGATATATATCTTCTTGATCTAATGTTACATGGTCTAAAAAAGCAGATATTCTAAGTTCTTAATCTATTGGAAATAGATTTCTCTGTGGAGTCACTAGTTTGTTGACAATTAAAATCACAACGATGAATTCCTCCCGCAAAGGATTGCTAAAGCGCTATTATTTAATTATGATAATAATATAATAATAGTAGGTGGGACCCCATTGCATTCTAGAGGCGAAACAATAGACATGTTATGCTCACATGTTTTTGTTGTTATGATGTTTCCTACATAGTCCTATACTTTTGATGATGCAGACTTGGTCTCATTTGATATGATAAATGGGTGGTTGATCCATTGTGGTTAAATGTTGTTGATATTTACTTGCGATACAGGGAAGTTCTATGGTTATGAGAATCATATTGTTTACAGATGCTATGTTGTGATATGTTATAACATTGATTACTTATCCATATATGATTTATGCAAAAGATAATAAATGAGAACTTGATCAAAACAAAAGGAAAAAACTATGGAAAAGTTCTAAAGCTATGGAAAAAAGATTAGGCATAAACCTTTGTGAAATGGTGGACCTAGCTACTATACTATGTGTTTTAGTTAAAGGATTATGCAATTTTTATTAAAGAGTTGAATGGAGGCACATATGGTAACGTTAATATATGATTATTGTTGAAGTTATGGCATAAGGTTAACGTATATGTCTTAGGTGGTGCACTATATAATAGATATGGTATTGGATCTATACAAATGATATGGCATTGATTTTTAGATTGGATATGGTTTTATGTTAATAGTGGATGTTATGTTAGTGGGATGGATTATACATGGAATTGAATAGGACCAGGTGAAGAAGCGACATGCATTTACTACACGTCACTCCAAAATTCCCTTGAGCCCATCCCCCTATCATAGTTGCATTGCTTCTCTATTGGTTTTGGAAGCTACCCATTTTTAGGATTAGAAGGGGAAAACTCAACCAGTTCATCATTAAAGTGATTTTCTCATAGGTATGGCTCTTAGCTTTCCATCCATGATGGAATCTTTTTATTATGAATAAAATGGTGGCTTAGGATTGCATGGGTTCTATGTTTTCTTGAGTTTTTTACTGAGTGTAAATATTGTTTCTAGGTTCTCTATGATTACTATGAAATGTTGGAATTTGTAAGTGGAGTAATGGGTGTTATTGATAATAAAGTTTTTGCATTGGTTATTTATTCGATCATCTTGATTTTTTTTGTGATGGTTCTCTGTGAAATGATGTTAAAAATGGTGCAAAGAGCTCTGTGTTTTATAGTTGAGGGGTTTTAACCACCATTCTGTGTATCAGTTGATGTAAACTCCTTTTCCCTCTCGATCATTTTTGTGATTATTTATTGAAGTTGCAATGCAACATTTGACAGTGGTATGGTTCTTTTGTATAAGACTTGAGCTACTATTGATGACCCATTATTTACTATCATTTCACTAAAATCTTTCCACGAGTCCAATATCGGTTGGCCCGAATGTTTAATGCAGGCCTATGTATGTATTGAGTTGATACAAGTTGTGTCTTGACATTATTTTCACAAAGAGTTTTCACACCCACCCTCTCATCTCTGCTATAATGATGACTATTATGTTGTGTGGCTTCACTATCAATTGTTTCGAAAGTTACTGACCTCCTGGGTGTTGGAAAGAGACATATTCTCTCTGTGTTTTGAGTACCCTTCATTGTTTGAATTAACCCTCGTTCATCTCTACAAAAATTTAGAGGCATATATGTTGGCAAATGTCTAACATGTAGCGTATGCTTGTCATTGATGGCAAGTACAATAGTTAATATGGCAGGTTCAGAATGTGCATCGATGGACAAACAGGAACAACGTAGGCTCAAGAGGAATTAGCGCAGAGTCAAAATTCTTCCAAGTAAGAAGGATGTGTAAGCTTGGAGGAGAAGCGTCACTGATCATTGGATCCCATCCAAAATTACTGATAGCATGAGGGCCTTCAGATATAAATAAAAACAAGAAGAGCGCACGTTGAAGAGAAGGATAGATCTCAGGCGTTAGATCTGAGCGCAGGATCCGACCTCCGTTGGATCGGGGAAAACCTGCATGGTGTTTAAAGTGCAAGGAGAAAATGGGCTCACAAAATCCTGAAAGCAGGAGGACCGTCCATCTCAAGGGGTTATGTGGACCGTTGATCATACTCCATATCGGAGTTTCGCGAATCGCAACATGGAGAGGAAAAGAAAAATAATGCAGCAATCGCGATATGCGAAATCGCGATTCAATCTCAGTCGTTGAATCAAGACTAGATCTGAACCGTTGATCTAACCCCATATCGGAGTTTCATGAATCACGACATGGAGAGGCAAAGAAAACAATGCAGCAATCGCGATATGTGAAATCGCGATTCAATCGCAGTCATTGAATCAAGATCAGATATGGACCATTGGATCAAGAGGACGTGTGGTGAAAGATTAGAGCACCATAAAGCTCCATATCGGAGTTTCGCCTGTTGTGACTTGGTGTGACAAGAACCTCTATCGAAGGAATCATGAGATACAAATTCACGATGAAATCTGGACCATAGAATCATTGAGATTGTGGACCATTGATCTCAGCTCCATCTCGGAGTTTCGTGGATCGCGACTTGGAGAGTTGAGATGCCTCATCTCCAGATTCACGAAATGCGAAATCGCGAAAGCACTTTATGCATAAGCATGTGGTCTTAGCTGGTGGTCACACCATCGAAGAGCTGAAGAGAAGAGTACGTGCAGACAAGCTCCATTTCGGCGGTTTGGGGATCGCGACTTGAAAATTCAAGATACTTCACAATGGGATTAACGAAATGCCGAAATATGAAATAAAGGCAAGTTTAATGAAGATAATTCAATGGTGCAGATGAAAATAAAGGAGATCGGAGGGATACTATTGCACGACATAGTGAAACTGCTAGAAACCATTGATGGTTTCTACCAGAGGATGCGAAGAGACTTCTGTGTGATTTCCAGAGCAGTTGAAGAGTTACATGGAATCTGCCAGTGGAATGAAGACGATTCATGGAGGAAATTGACAGCTGGATGAGGGTTAGAGATCGTAACTCAAACAAAAAGGATGAGCTCGACTGTAACAGAGAAGATGAAGAGTCTCAACTGCCAGATAGAAAAAGGAATCTCGGCTTAACACCTAGTGATGATAGACATAGGGGTTGAACTGCCAGAGAAGTGGAAGAGTCGCGATGATGATCAAACAGAGCACTCGAGAGGTGGAGGAGATTGGAGTGGTATGATCATGCAGAGGAACGGTGAATATTGCATGCACAAGATGCACAGAAGCTATATATACACAGTACAAAGAAGAGATTGTGTTGTTGTTGCTGGAGGAGTTTGTTGTGGTTGTTGTTGGTGAAGGTGATTCAGGTGTGAAGAAGGAGGAGAGTGCAGCAGCTGAATAGCACAGAAGAGGAACTGTGCAGAGAATGGATATGGCACACAGAGCATAAAAAGAAGAAGACCAGACAACGCAAGTGATGTGAGCAGAAAGGCAATGAGGTAGACAGAGCAACGAAATGCAGCAGAACAATGATAAGACTGGTAAGCCATTGTTGAACACCATATCACTGTAATAAATTTTTGTAGCAAAGTTTTATATTTTAGGGAGTTTGGGAGGTGCTCGGGAGGACTGTTGTCCTCAGAGGTTCAAGTGGGTTCTTGAACACAGGGAGTTGTAGCTTCCATCTGGTTGTAGCCAGAGAAACCAGGGTGGAAGGGTGGTGCAAGGGAGAACTCTTGTTCTCTGTTATACAGGTTGGTGCATGTATGATTGGAAGTTGGTGCTTCCATCTAGTTGGTGCTGGAAACACTCAGGGAGTTGGTGCTTCCTTCTAGTTGGTGCTAGAGAAACCAGGGA
>ML787211.1:263737-274026 GCA_009831015.1 Picea engelmannii | reverse complement strand
TAGTTCCTTTTCTTTGCTTTATTAGTTTCTAGTTTCCTTTATTTTAGTTAGTTAGTTTAGTTTGTTTCATTAGTTGTATTTAATTCAGTTTCTTTTAGTTTGTTTCAGATAGTTTGATTTGTTTATTAGTTTAGTTAGATTACTTAGCTCAGATCAGTTTTTCTCTTTGGTTTTCTTAGGAGACCTTAGAGCAGCCAACAGAGCCGTTAAACTCGTCAGGGTGGTTCATTCCAAATGGCTTGGGTTATTTAGACAACCCCGGACCGGTTCCACTCTCTCTGTTGACAGACGGTCAATTCCGCTCGTCAACAAACCGTTAGACCTAATCTTAGATAATACGAATATAGCATGTCACTGACATTCCCATGGAACTTTACTTTGTCAGGGTCACCAATATTTTCATAGTGCATTTTGACCTCAGATACCTTATCATCATCAACCACTACTATGCTAAACATATTTCTTTCCACAACCCTAATTGAGAGTAAGGAATCCTTATGCTAGGACATATTCTCTACTTCATGTAAAAAGTCTCTTATTTCATTGTTGGCCATACTTCCCTTCATAACATACTGGTTCATTAAATCTTCTTTGGACTGATAAACTAGCCTAGGTGTCTTGCCAAATATGTGTTTCCTGCTACTAAAAACCTTTGTGTTGATTTCATTTTTTGGAATGCTTTATGTACCAAATTATTCATTCTTGGTTTCACCTTCCACCATCTTCATGCTCATTTTACCTTTGGGATCTTCTTCTTCTAGGTCAATTATTTGAGAGGGTGGTGTGGTTTTCATTTTCTTGGGAGTATATTGCTGGCTACTTGCACCCAAGGCCTCTGAACTGCTCTTCTTGTTATAGACACTCATCTTAGGGGCTTTGACAACCAACCTAGGAGAAGGTTTTTGTGTTGGGATCTGCTGAGAGGCTGGTTCTATTTGTTTTGTCTGATCATGCTGCAGAGTGACCTCCATATCTACATAGATTTCCAGATTATCTAGCTTATCGAATCCTTCAACGTTCTCATGTTCATAGGGGCCTTGTTTGCTCACCAATCTTCTCTTTGATATGATCTGATGCAGATCATATTTCCTCCCTTGCAACTGTGTGAACCCGAATTCACTAAGTTTGGATTGGATCAGATGCAAACAAGACTTGTTCTTTACCACAAAGGGCCCCACTATGAAAGGAAGTTTTAGGTTAAAAGCCTTGTGTTCTTTCAGAAAATGCTCTATCTGTGAGATGATCCTTTGTCTTATGAACTCCAAAGCAAATATTCTCGGAGTCAAAAAGACTGGTAAAAGATAGGGTCCTTCCTGATAGCCATATACCCAAATCAAAGTAGACTATATGAACAACATCCAATCTCCTACCTTGCTCTCTGAATTTGGTTGTAAAGAACTTCTCATTTCTTCCAAAACCCTCGGAAGATCTGAACCGAAAATAAGACTGTACACACTGGACATAATCTTATTGATGAAAATGAGCATGGTGATTCCTTTTCACTCGGTCGAAATAAATGCAGTCTCAGGAAATTTGGTTTTGTTAGATTCTAGGAACATTCTCATAAAGTGCTTGTTGTATCTGAAGTGTCTCAATGAATTGAAGTTTACCAATTGTTGATGCATATTATCAGCTATGAATTTGTCAAAATTGACACTGACCAACTGACCAGACCTTGAGATAAAGAAGGTCAACAAGAAACCTAACACGACTTCTACCAAAAACTTGTCATCATCCAACTCTAGAATTTGACTTAGTAGAGAACAAGCCCACTAGACTTCGATGACCATGACCCTTACATTGGTAGGAAATGATAGATTCTTTGAATGGTGTTCAGGTTTGACAATGGTTTGCAGAAATAGGGTTTTTACTTCTAGTGGGCATTCTCTATAAATTGTGATCATCTTCTCTTCCTCAAAGGGCTCTAACACTGTGGGGGAAGAATCTTGTATACTGAGGGTGTGTCGAAGCGACAGACTGTCTATATTGCATAAAACCTCTTACCCTAATTTATTCAAAATGTCTCTTTCTTCCCGAGAATATTGCTCCACACACCATCTTACAAATTCAGGGAAAGGAAAGACTACTTCTACGACGTAAGGGATGATGGAGGCTTGAGCCGCTTCGAGGAAAGGTATGTGTGTTCCAACATTGTCTAAAAAATTTGATTTGGACACAAAAACGGGTGAGATTGTTATCTCTGCGTCGAAAACATCGGAATCCCTATCAATTAGGGTTTCTTCTCTAGAGGCGATGTCTTGTTCATTCACAGGTAAAATCACAGGATTAGTGACCATGGTGAAAAATACCTATTTAAGCAGCGATGAACACACAAATTTGCTTCAGTTTTGAGCTTGAGTTTCGAATGGATGTTTTGAACCAATTTTTGAACGTTTGAATGCTTGAAAGTACCATAAAATAATCTCAGAGGCCCTCCTTTTATACATTCCTATTGACATTGGGGGTTGGATAAAATGGATTTAGGTAGACCAATTTTCACCCCGTATGTTTAGGGTATCAGAGGTTTGTCCCATCTTAAGCATATTGATGACCTGATTTTTGTACTCACTATTCTTGATCAATTCATTAAATGGTATTGAAATATTTATTTTATCCATTTCACTTTAGAAATCAAAAGAGGATGAGGTTTTCTATACCTCTTTGGTGACCATTTCTTTTCTTGTCAACAATTTTTTTTGAGGTTCTTATTTTCGATTCCCCCTTTCCACAACATCCTTTGCAGTTGGATCCTTTGCAGTGGAATCCTTTGCAACAAAGTCCTTTGTGGGCTGACTTGAAGAAGGTATGTTATTCTGAGCTTCTTTGGAGGGATTCCCCTTTGGAGGATTTGGGGGTACTTTTGGATTTGAAAGGTTATATTGCCTTTGGAATTGCATGATGGCATTTTATAATCCAGTCTCATAATATTCTCTTTCTATTGCTACCCTTTCTTCTTCATCTTGCAAAAAGATTTTACTTGGATCTATAAAATGGTCGTGTTCTTCTTTGGTTAGAAAAAACTCTATTTCTTTATCATCATAGCAATTAATGTTGACTTCAAAATATCCATCATAATCCTAATTCAATTAATTATTTTGAAACAGGGGCCTTATTTGTTGTTCCCCCTAATTTCCTTGGTTTCCCTGATTTGCTTGATTTCCCTAATTTTCCTGTTTGCTTGAGTTGCCCGATTCCCTTGATTTCTTGGCTCTTTATGCCTAATCTAGGGAATAGTTGGTCTTCTCAAATTTCTGGGTGGGCCATCAACCTGATCTCTGGGGTTAGGCCTATTTCCTAGAGCCATTCTTTCCATCATCTGCTCCATGTTTCTCATCATTGCTTCAAATATTTCCTATGATGTTTGTGATGTTGAAGGATGTGCTTTGTCTTGAGATTTGTTGGTGTCCCTGACAACATTATCTTTCATCTTCCCTAAAACCATCAGGTTCAATTCTACCTCTATGGCATTGGTTGTCATATCATCCAATGTGGTGGATCTTCTTTCTCTTAATAATAAAGTGAAGTCACTTTTAAAAGAATCATCATATTTGAGTTGAACAACCTTGGGGGGGGGTTTCACTTCATTAGGAATCAAATTATACACTTTCATGAATCTAGTTGAAAACTCCTACACCACTTCATCAGGTGATCTCTTCATATTATTGTACTGGGTCAACAACTAGAGGGGATTTTTCTTATCTCCCCATTTTTCAAGGAACCTTGTTTCAAAGGCTTCAAAATCTGTGATACTACCTAGTGGAAGGGCTCTAAACCACTTCCTCACATATCCTGCAAGACTTTGCGTAAACAACCTCATTTTTACATCTACAAAGTCTACTTCTTCCAAGTCTATGAAATCATTGAACCAGTCTAGATGCTTCTGAGCCGATATATTACCTTCAACATCATATAGTTTGATCCTTAGGTTGTAGTCTTGAGGAAAATCATGAAATTGAGCAGGCAGTATGAGGGGAGAAAATCTGGCTGACATGGCTGTGGTGAGGGGTTGGAGAGGGTGTTGGTTTCAAGCAGGGATCACTATAGGCTTGATAGGCATGGCTAGAATCAGATCTTGGAATCTCTTTTCGTCAAAGAAGGTCTCATTTAAACAAGATTCAGATTTGGTCCTGAACAGGGATTGTTCAAATCTCATGTCAAAGTTAAGGTCTTCAATGCTAGTCACTTTGTCTTTGGGAAAAGACAAATATCAGTGTGGATTAAAAACTGGGGTCATTGGATTTGATTTTATTTTCTTTTATGTACAATCTTTTCCAGGTCAAACACAGGGATTGCAGCTTCAGGGTCTGGGTTTCTTCTAGTGTGAATTCTCTTGGGAGCCAGGATTTCTAACTCACACGGTGTAGTGTAAATGGTCTCTAAGTAACAAAGTCTCAAGGGTAAAAATAATCTCAGCCAATAAGGTATTTGATCCACTATCACCCTCAAGGATCAAACTGAAGCTTTAAGTCATTTTGCCAGGGAATATTTTTCAATTTCGTCCTCGACAGTGGTACCAAAATGTTAGCACTGTGTGTGTAAATTTTGTCTATCTGATAGAAAAACGACAAAGGTAAATATTTCAACCTACTTTAGAGATGAAGCACTAGCCTTCTCAACTCAAAGAGGGCTCTCTCGTGTCGCTTGATATTTATTTGGAAATTGGTGGCTAGATTTTAGTTTGTTTTGGGGGGGGTTTCAATAAAGTTGTTGGAAGGGAAGGGGAGGAACACTTAGGGCTATGGAGTCAAAATTATGAAAGTGAAAGAAAAAAATGGTCCACTGGTAGAACTCTTGAGAGGATGAAGGCTAAACTAGGTGATGAGTCTGAGTTATTCTTGAATTTAAATAGAGTGTAGGAAGATAAAGAAAACAAATAACTGCATCAGAGCATTACTGAAATGAATTCTGAATTAGCTAAGAAGACAATCACACAGTTTAAATTGCTTAAACCAAGAGAATCACAAGATGAATTTTTGGATTTTAACTATCCAATTTAAACATAAGAGAATGTAAACGGAATAAAGGATCACAGGAAATACATACGTTGAAAGAAGACAAAACTCATATAACCACCAATTAGAATCTTATCATAGAGGCTTCAAAAGATTCTGCATATATATTCAATTCAGCTTCAGAAAATTACAATAGATTTTGAAACAACCAAAAGGGTGCTCTTTCACTTCTTCCAACATTAATTCAAACAAATGCCCCAACATTTATACAATTCGATTACAATGGGTGAAAACAAAACGTTTCAGCTTCTAAAACTAATAATAGTAATTTAAACTGACAGTCTCGGTATATGAACTGATTTACAATTATTACTCAAAAGATGTTTCAAAACTAAAAATATATTTCTTTGACTGCTCAACTTCCTTTACGCCATCTGGCTTGTCCTGATCTTTTGTCAAACTCGTTGTCTTGGTGACACCTGGAGTTCACTTACTAGTCCTAGAAAAACTGCATTTCGTCTTTCCTAGCTGCATGATTTCCTTCCATTGTGATTCAGAAGGAATATCATAGTCCATCATCTCCTTAATCATAATCTCTAGGTCAATGCACGCGGCGTAGGACATAATCGACAAGCCAATCTTCATTGTTTTAAATTGATTCAAAATTTCAAAGTCTGTCGACAAATACTCTACCAGACTTGGGCCTTTCAGACTTTCCTCCATAGCTTCAAATTTGGAATGGTCCATCCTACACTGAATGAGAAGAGAATTTTAGTCTTCTTGATTGTATAATAAACCTTTTTCATCCCAAAATGGTGGGAGGCCCTTGACAAACAATTATTCAAATGTGTCTTTAAACTCCGGAATACTATGCTCCATTTGCATAACTTTGTTCTGAATCGATTTGAGCAAGTTGTGCTTGGCGATGATTCTCTTGGCCCAGATGATCAAAGTAGTTCTGTCCCTTACCCCAATAATCTGAAGATCAACAGTGGGCACAAAATTCAGCAAATCAATAACATTTTGGGCCCATTCTGAAGGTTTCTTGGCTAATGTTTCATTAACAACAGTACACCTTCTTTGGGTTGTGGTAGCCATGTTGTCTTTGTCATTTATAAAATTTAGATAAAATATGAACTTAGAGGCCTCTGCAGAAATAGCATCCCAGATCACATGTTTAGCTCCTTGCAACATTGTTTTACCCTTTAACCTTGTCCTCAACTTGTTTACTCTCTCTTTCAAATCTTGATTCTCCCTTTGGAGTGGATCCATCCTTTCATCTTTTGTTTTCATTTCTTATTTCATCTTTTCCAAGGCTTCCTTAAGGTTTTTAATTTCTCCTGTCTACAGACTCACTTGGGACATTGATTAGAACAATCCATCAGTGATCGACCCAGTTTCCACATTAGAAGGCACAATGACAACCATATCTGATGTTTCTATTTTCCCCTGTAACCAATTATCTTTATCCTTTTCTAGCTGCAACACTTTATCTTTGTAATTTACTACTTCTTGTCTAAATGTTTCCTTCTCCTTTTCCAAAGAAGTTAGCTCTACTGTCTGTGGATGATCTGTAGGGGACATATTCAGCTTTTTATTTAGGCTTTGGATCATCTTATCTTTCTCATCTAGAGAACCCTTCACCCCTTGGGGGCCTTCTGATTCTAACCTTTTGACCTATGTCATCTAGGCTTTGCTAGATTCATTTTCCTGTTTCAATTGTCCATCTAGTTTGAGTGCAAGTGTTGTCAATCTTGCAACCTTCAGACCTAAGCTTAGATAATCCAAATATAACATGTCACTGAAATTCCCGTGGAACTTTACTTTGTCAGGGGCACCAATATTTTCATAATTCATTTTGACCTCAGATACCTTATCATCATCAACCAATGCTATGTTAAACATCTTTATTTCCACATCTGAGTAAGGAAACCTTATGCTGGGACATCTTCTCTACTTCAAGTAAAAGGTCTCTTATTTCAATGTTGGCCATAATTCCCTTCAAAACATACTGGTTCATTAAAAAATATTTGTAATGATAAATTGCCCTAGGTGTCTTGCCAAATATGTGTTTCATGTTTCTAAAAACCTTTGTGATGCTTCCATTTTGTGGCATGCTTCCTGTACCAGCTTCTTCATTCTTGGTTTCACCTTCCACCATGTCCATGCTCATTTTCCCTTTGGGCTCTTCTTCTTCCAGGTCAACTATTTGAGAGGGTGGTGTTATTTTAATTTTCTTGGGAGTATCTTGCTGACTGCTAACACCTAGGGCCTTTGAACTTCTGCTCTTGTTATAAACACTCATCTTAGGGGCTTTGACAACCAACCTGGGAGAAGTTTTCTATGTTGGGCTCTGTTGAGAGGATGGTTCTATTTTTTTTGTCTAATCATGTTGTAGAGTGACCTCCATATCTACACAGATTTCTATATTGTCTAGCTTATCAAATCTTTCAACGTGCTCATGTTCATAGTGGCCTTGTTTGCTTGCCAATATTATCTTTGATATGATCTCATGCGGATCATATTTCCTCCCTCGCAACTGTGTGAACCCAAATTCACTAAGTTTGGATTGGATCATATGCAAACAAAACTTGTTCTTTACCACAAAGGGTCCCACTATGAAAGGAAATTTTAGGTTAGAAGCCTTGTGTGATTTCAAAAAATGCTCTATCTCTGAGATGATCCTTTTTCTTATGAACTCCGAAGAAAATATTATGGTAGTCAAAAAGATAGGGTCCTTCCTGATATCCATATACCCAAATCACAATAGACTGTATGAGCAACATCCAATCTCCTACCCTGCTCTCTGAATTTGGTTGTAAAGAACTTGTCATTTCTTCTAGAACCCTCAACAGATTTGAACCAAAATAAGACTATACACCCTCGACACAATCTTATTGATGAAAATAAGCATGGTGATTCTTTTTCACTTGGTCAAAATAAATGCAGTCTTAGAAAATTTGGTTCTGTTAGATTCTAGGAACATTCTCATCAAGTGTCTGTAGTATCTGAAGTGCCTCAATGAATTGAAGCTTACCAATTGTTGATGCATATTATCAACTATGAATTTGTCAAAATTGACACTGACTGACTGGCCAGGCCCTGGCATAAAGAAGGTAAAAAAGAAACCTAACATGACTTCTACCACAAACTTGTCATTATCCAACCCTCAAATTTGTCTCAGTAGAGAACAAGCCTACTGGACTTTGATGACCATGATGCTTACACTGGAAGACAACGAGAGTCTCTCTAAATGGTGTTCATGTTTGACAATGGTTTGTAGAAATAGGGTTTGTACTTTTGGTGGGAATTCTCTATAAATTTTGATCATATTCTCTTCCTCGAAGGGCTCTGACACTGTGGGGGAAGAATCTGGTATACTAAGGATGTGCAGAAGCGATGGATTGTCTATCTCTCATAAAACCTCTGATCTTAATTTATTCAAAATGACTCTTTCTTCCCGAGAATATCGCTCCGCACACCAACTTACAAATTCAGGGAAAGGAAAGACTACTTCTACGACGTAAGGGATGATGGAGGCTTGAGACGCTTGGAGTAAAGGTATACATGTTCCAACATTGTCTAAAAAATTTGATTTGGACATGGAAATGGGTGATATTGTTATCTATGTGTCGAAAACGTCGGAATCCCTGTCAATTAGGGTTTTTTCTCTAGAGGCGATGTCTTGTTCATTCACAGGTAAAATCACAGGATTAGTGACCATGGTGAAAAATACCTATTTAAGCAGCGATGAACACACAAATTTTCTTCAGTTTTGAGCTTGAATTTCGAATGGATGTTTTGCACCAATTTTTGAACGTTTGAATGCTTCAAAATACCATAAAATAATGTCAGAGGCCCTCCTTTTATACATTCCTATTGACATCAGGGGTTGGAGAAAATTGTTTTAGGTAGATCGCTTTTTGCCCCGATGTGCCTCTGAGGGAGCCACGCTTCCACATTTGAAACCATGACAGTTTTCCCCGACCCACCCTCAAATGATTAATCCATGTGCTACTTGAATCACCGATATGAGTTTCAACCGTTGATCCGGATCACTCTAAGATCGACGGTCCACCTTGTCCTAACAACTTTCGATATCAGAGATTGGAGAAAGAGGTCTTAGGAAAACTGATTTTCGCCCCAATGTAGCTTTAGGGGTTCCATGCATCCATGAACAAAACCGTAGTGGTTTTTCCTGGCCTGCCTTTGAGAAATTATCTTTCACACTGCTTCGTCCCTCGATATGCCTCTAAGTCGTTGATCTGGGATACTCTTAGATCGACGATATACATAGTCTTGCCTTTCGCGCCATCGATATATTTGTCTGCATGCTGCCATATAAGACTTTATTCTCCAAACTATCACACCTCCACAATGATGTGGATTTTCGCTAAATCTCTGAAACTCGGAGCCTGATCTGAAAATTGTTATGATGATAAAAGAAGGTGTGTGGGATGATTATCTCTTTTACAATATCATGATACTAGATCATCGAGATAAGCCTCGACTATATGTCTAAGCTTGTGGAAAGAAAAAGACAAGGCCCGCTGAAAAGTGGCTCCAACATTCTTCAAGCCAAAAGGCATCTTACGATAAGTAAATGTGCCCCACAGATAGATAAAAGTTGTTTTATGTTGGTCTTTTGGATTTATTTGAATCTGGTTATATCCAGAAAAACCATCCATGAATGAAAATACCTCACAACCTGTGCATTCATCAACAATCTGGTCAATGAATGGAGTGGGGAAAACCCCCCCTATTGTTCCTGAGTCTGTACTAAGGCTTAAAGTACAGTGTCAAGGCATCCGAAAGTATAGTAATGGTTGATAAAGGATTTCATTAACCTTCGGTGTGGGAAGCTAATGAAGGTTTCTGCGTTCACGCTGTCTGGCTTCCAACTGTTCCTGAGTTGCGATATCTTGTTCAATGGCCGCCCATGAACGTTCTAATTCTTCTCGGGTACTAGCAGTTCTAAGGGTCGTGCTGAAAAGACTTAACGCGATATTAGTTTGATCAGATATCCCAAGTTGAATATTAGGTTGAATTACCGTGGGCATAGTCATTGAGGAACAGTAAGGGTATGGGAATGGTTTAACAGGAGATTTTAATGGCTGATTCAATTCGGTCAAAACAAGAGAAATCTTCGTATGCGGAATGAAATAAGACTACAAACAAAAAGGCCCTTTCCCGTAACTGTATGATTTTTAAATAAAGGTATGAAATGAGAGAAAAACATCTAGTTGCAAGTTACAAAAAATTCTATTCAGTAAAGACTCATGTATGCATGGAAGAAGAAATTGACATGAACATAATTGACATGGTGCAAGTGAACAC
>ML787211.1:220196-245671 GCA_009831015.1 Picea engelmannii | reverse complement strand
ACCATAGTTAATGCCTTGGGTGAAAAATTTGAAAGAGTGAGTTCGCAGTTTCGCGACTCGGGACTTGTAAATTCGAATATCTAAAACGCCCGACTGGCGACATCCCGAAATGAAACAAGAGAGCAACATTCTTGCGAAAAAAACAAAATTTTATTGAAAGAAAAAAATGCATCGCTATTCATGTGACAATATTTGAAAGCTTTATGATGTTCGGAAAGAGAAGAAAAACATCTTCAGATTTCAAGTATCAGACTTTGAAAATTCGTGTAGGGTGAAAGAACAAGTGCGGCTCCAACACCCCCTATGGCTACACTAGGGTTTACAATGTAGGCAGATCAATAACCGTTTAAAAGTATCTTACTTATTTAACTACCCCAAACATATCCTAGACTTATGCAAGAAAAGTAAAGTGAGAAGGATCTGGTTACTGTACCTTTACTTTGCGTCTAGTGTAGATCCTCTTGCGCTTGATAGATTCACTAACTGCAAACCTCCTCCCAAAGGTTGGCCTGCATTCAAAGACAAATAAACTAAAAACTACAAGCATACATTTCATACATAAATAAGGGTTAGATGTTAGAATAAAAACATAAATCAAATGAAAACATTTGACACACCATGTTTTGGGACATGAAAAGTACTTATTTTATTGATAATAGAATGATCACTTAAAACCATTGTCGGATACTGCACCTTGAACCTGGTCTAGGATCCTATTCACCAAGCTCCAAGTGAACCTCCGTATATATTTCTCCTCTCAAACTATTCTTGGGAAATGATGGGTTTATGATGGAGGAAAAAGGACAAGATGGGGAATTCTGAAGCAATTCTCACAACAAGGCTGCAAATGATTGGGGCAAGGAGGGGATGTGAAATGGATAGAGTTTCACTGTTCTTATGTATAGATGTGGAATGAGACCCCGAAACCTCCTTTTATATGACAAAAGGATGGTTATTCGGTTGGGTGACGGGCTATAGGCAGTGGATTAGTTGGGAAACTACCCAATAACCGTTAATCTCAATGGATTCCTTGCAAATTTTTAATTTTTGCAACTTTTGCAAGCATACGCATGATGTAGTGGTGCAACTAGCATATGTACGTGGTTTGTAGTGGTGCAACTAGCATATGTACGTGGTTTGTAGTGGTGCAACAAGCGTGTGTACACAGGAAGTATTGGTTCAGAGCGCGTACATCTTCAAAACATGGGTTTTTAAGAAGAGAAACTCAGTGATGGCTTGGCAAAATTAGCAAGTAAGAGGGCCAAGTTCGAGGTATGCATGTATGGAGAAATTTAGGTTTATAACAGATTCTTGTTTCAGAGGTGTTGATCTATCTTTTATAGTCTGTGTAGACTTGTCTATTTATGAATTGATTTTCATGACTAATAAAGGATATTGTGCAGAGTCAAGTGTGCACCAGTCTGTGGAAAGTTGATCCATAATTTAAAGTTTAGTTTTTACTTCTTCAGAGACATTTTGTATGGTTTTCATCATGGATATCTAAGTTTGACCTTGGTCCATGCCCCCAAAAGGATTTTTATAAAGAGAACGATTCTTTTGATTTCTTGGAATGAAATAAAGCGATTGTTATTCTATCTCATCTATGTTAATATGTGACTTGGTATTTTTTCTTTTGATATCCACATTTACTTTTTTTCAAACTGATATATTCAAAAAATTATATAAAAACGTTATATTTTGCAACAATCTTTTATTTAAAAAAATCATCCTAAGCCCTTGTAATTAACACTTGTGGATTGGGAAACACGGTTTGAAGCTATAAACATAGGGTAATATTCCTGACTATCTTTCCTTAGCCAAGAAAGATTCCAAATTGATTGAGTAAGATAAGTTGATATATTTACCTCAACACCATGCTCTTTTGAAATCACCACAATATTTTAACTTATAACCCCAAAATATTGATAGAGTGAAAAAGTTCCCGAGTAGAAACAAAACAATTTGAACTCAACAAACTAGGCACACACATATGTCTCTTAAAATATTATTGCAGAGAGGAAACGAGGGTTGGTTTAAACAAGGAAAATCCTTGAAGACAGAGAGAGATTGTGTCTCTTCCAAACACCAAATATGTCTATAACCTTCAAAACAAATTTGACAATGAGGCTTACCAACATATCAGCCAGCCACTACAACATATATGAGAGGAGAAAATGCTTAAAACACTTGTGAAAATAATGCTAGAGAACAACCCGTGGACACTCAATACATATACAGGTTTCATTTAATATTCTGGGCAATGCAAATATTAGACTATGAAATGCTTTCGGCGATAGTGACAGTGAAGAAAAAGCCATAACAAACCATATCTCTAGGCTTGGCCAAACAAAGAAAGAATAATACCACTCTCAACAATTGCATTGCAACCTAGAGACCGAATCACAACAATGAACGAGACGAAAATGGGTTACAACAATAATACCTAGACTGGTGGTTAAACCCCGCATATATAAAAATTAGAGCTTGTTTCATCATTTTTCATAGAGAACCAAAATAATAACCCAAGTTGACTGAAATTTATTTTAACCAATAACCAATGCACAATATTTACAAAGCAATAACACTCATTCATTCCTTTCAAAATGCCAACATTCCACAGTAATCATAGAGAACACCCTAAACACAACATTGACACCTAGTTGAAAACTCAAGAAAAACATAGAACTCATGCAATCCTGAGCCAAAAAATTGATTCATAATATAGAGGGACCATCATGGATGGAAAGAAAAGAACCATACCTGGAAAAAAATTGCTTCAAGGAAGAGTTGGCATGTGTTTTCCCTTTCAAAACCAGAAATCATGAAGCTCCCACAACCACAAGAGAAAAATGCAACTATGGCTAGGGTGACGGGCTCAAGGGTGGTTTGGAGTGACGTGCAGTAAATGCACGTCGCTTCCTCACCTGGCCCTATTCAATTCTATGTACTAGCCATCCCATTACCATAACATCAACCATTAAATTCAATATAATAACTATTGCATAAATTTAATGCCATATCCATTATATAGTGCGCCACCCGAATCATATCAAACTTTAACCATAACCATATGTTAAACATATAATCCTTTAATCAAGCATGTAGTATAACATCTAGGTCCATCACTTCTCATTTTCCACTATTATATATACATTCAAGGTTTATATATAATCTTTTTTTCATAGCCTTAGGACTTATCCATATTTTTTTCCCTCTTTTTGTTTTGATCAAGCTCCCATATCATCATATTATATTTTTTCACAAAAGCATGTATAATATTATTAATCAATGTTATAACATAACATAACAATTGTAAAACAACATAATCCTCATATCCATAACACTGCCCTGTATTGCGAGTGAACATCAACAACATTTAGTAACAATGCATCAACCAACCATGTTGTCAAATCGAATGAAACCAAGAATCCATCATCAATTGTAGAAGAATATGTAGACATTATCATATAATAGTAACACATCCATCATAGCGCCTCTAGTATACAAGGGGGTCCCACCCACTAGTTAATTATTATTATCATAAATAAATAATAAAGCTTAGAAATAATTTGCGGGCAGTAATCATCGTTGCGATTTTAATCATCAACAAACTAGCGAATCCACAGGGAAATATGTTTACAACAAGTTAAGAACTCAGATTGTCTAGTTTCATAGACCGTGTAAACATTAGATCAAGAAAATAGACATCAAAATAATTATGCAACAGGAGGAAGTGAGCGGTTTAAGGGAAAAATGATTGGGATTTTTGGAATAACTCATGGAAAGTGTTAAGTATGAGGGGGTTTATCCATGTATGCATAATCATTCGATTAATCATCTGAAAACATTCCTGACTTCAAGGAGACAATTTTTCTAGTGTGCTCTTTTGAATCTTGGAGCTGATGGAAGAAAAGGAAAGAAGAAAATGGATAAAACCAACTATCTTATATAACAATAGTTGAAGCATATAACAATTTCAATGATGTCTTCAAGGGGAAATATCATGATAGTTGTGTAACCTGATTGTTATTGATTAACAATACTTTGCAGAATAGCATCGTTGTGGCAAAAATGATCCAACATTTTATTTTGACAAGAAAGGAAGTCAATAAAAGAAACATAATAGAAAGAAACAAATAAATAGCAGAAATGAAACAACAGAGATGAAACAAACAGAAATGAGATAAGAACAATGTAAAATCAAATCAAATAAAACAAACTATAATACAAAAAAATTTCCATACAACATTTAAACTTTCAAGTTGGTTCCACATAGTGCTTTAAATGGGAACCGTTGGTGCTATAGGAAAACAATCGCTCTTGCAAGTCCTTTAGAATATAGGAATTTGTACCTAAGAAAAAAAGTGATCTTAAAAGGACCCAGCCATAACTTTTGTAACGTTGAATGCCTTCCTCTATCGACATGTGTTGAATCCCACATCAATACCTTCTCTTTAACCTTAAATTTGACAACTTTGGCACTTTTATTGAAATATCTTTTAATCATTTGTTGTCTTCTTTTTATGTTATCCAAGGAAAACATTCTTTTCTCCTCTAAATCCATGAGTGAATTCATTCTTTGAGAGATATTGGATGAATTTAATTCTTTAACCTATATCTTTAACCTTAGAGAAGAAAGTTCCACCTCGGTAGGAAGAATGGCTTCTTGACCATAAACAAGCTGGAAAGGAGTGCAACCAGTGCTCACCTTGGTGGTAGTGTGATATTCCCAAAGGGAGTAAGTGAGGAGAGTGTGCCATTAACGAGCCTTATCTTCAATGAGCCTCTTGATAATTCTAACAAGTTTCTTGTTAGTAGATTCGGTTTGCCCATTTCCTTGGGGATAATAAGAGGATGAGGTAAAATGTTTAACGCCCAATTTAGCCAAAAAATGGGTCAGCTTAGCAGAAATAAAAGCGGGACCGTTGTCTATAATAATTTCCAAAGGAACACCAAATCTAGAAAAAATATTAGTCTCAAGGAAAGAAATCACCTGATCATCCTATGAGTGCTTAAGTGGGACAACTTCAGTCCATTTCATAAAATAGTTTGTGGATGTCAAGATAAAAGCTTTCCCTGTTGAAGATGGAGGATTAATAGAACCAATAAAGTCGAGAACCCATTTTGAAAAAGGAAAGTCAGGGAGTATAGGTTGTAAAGGCATGGAAGAAAGACATTCTTTCCCAACAAACTTATGGCACTTGTCACAAGACCTTGAAAAATTATAAGAATCATGAAAGTTTGAAGGCCAATAGTACCCTTTTATGATAATTTTAAAAGCATAATTTTTAGCAAAAAAGTGACCTCCTACATGAATAACATAATTTGAAGATCCATGAGTCTCTTGTAACAATTTTTGTTCGTCCTCATTATTCACACAAATAAGTAACATACCATCGACAAATATCCTAAACAAGAAGTCTCCTATAATGACATATCTAGAAGATTTGAGGCAAAGCCTTCTTCTTTAACGAGTATCTAAGTTATCTGGACATCTTTGATTTTGCAAGTAATACACCAGATCCTTATATCCAGGATGTTCATCCACCAAAAGGATTTGTTTGTCAATGTAAAACAGTGTGATAGAGAGCTATCATGTTCATCAATTTCTTCACTTGCTCCAGCATGCTGAGCTAAGTGAAGGGATAAGTCACATCCCTTTATAGTTTTAGAAGTCATGATGGTTAGATAATGATCCTAGATCTTAGCAAGCCAATGTGAAAGATTCCCTGAAAGATAAGTCTGTGAGAGTAAAAACTTGACAACATGTAAAGGGACTTTTACCAGCATGTGCTTACCTAATATGAAGTGGCAAAACTTTTCAACAACTTTAACAAGAGAGAAGGCATTATTTTCAATACAAGAATATTTAAATTCATCATCTCACAAGATTTGACTCATGTAAGCCACTGGTTTTTCATTAACTTGGTCATCATATTTCATGAGGATAGCAGAAATTACTTCCTCTATGGCATTAGTATATATAATAAATTCTTTCTCAAAATCTAGCTTCACCAAAAACGGTGCAGAACTGATTGCCTACTTGATCCCTATGAAATCATTTTTGACGTAATATGTCCAAGAAAAGGAGCGATCTTGCTTAATAAGATTGTGAATTGGCTTGGCCATTACAAAAAAATTAGGAATAAACCTACGGACAAAGTTGATTATACCCACAAAGGATTGAACCTCCTTTTTGGAAGTAGGAGTAGTAAGATTTAGGATATCAGTAATCCTTTCAGTATCTATTCTTATTCCTGAATTAGAGACAATGTTCCCAAGGATCTTTCCCTTGGTAATGTTGAAGATAGACTTAGAAGGATTTAAAGAAATACTGAATTTTCTGCATCGCATGAGAACCTTTCTAAGATGACCGAAATGATATGATTAATTTTTAGAATACATAGTTAAGTCATCAAGATAAATCTAAATGATTTTGGCCATCAAATCATTAAAAGATATTTTCTTAGCTCTTTGGAAAGTGGCACCTACATTAGATAATCCAAAAGGCATACGTTCATAAGTGAAAGTGCCCCAACGTGTAATAAAAGTGGTTTTATATTTATTTTTCCTTTTTACCTTGATCTGATTATAACCAGAAAAACTGTCAAGTAAGGACATCATTTCTGACCCTAAAACTTGCTGCAAAATCATTTCCATATTAGGGAGAGGAAAGTGGTATTTTATACTAGCCCTATTTAATTCACTAAAATCAACACATAATCTAATTTGACCAGTCTCTTTCTGAACGAGAACCAAATTAGAAACCCACTCAGAATACTTAACAAGGAAAATTTTCCCAGCCTTGAAGAGTTTTTCCAACTCCTTTCGAATAGTTTCTTCTAGTGTAGGGTTAATGGGTCTTTGTTTTTGCCTAACCGGTTTTATGCCCTCCTTAATATGAATGGAATGTTGTATAAGAGTGGGATCAAAACCACGAATATCCTCATAAGACCAAGAAAAAACATCTTGAAATTCACTAAGCAGCTCAATGAACTTCAATTTTTCTTCATCAAAACATTGGGCACCTATCTTAACATTCTTTGGACAGTCAGGCATCCCAATGTTCAAGGAAATGGTTTCACCCACTTTCCTTTTCAACTCCTCTTCTTTATGTTTTTCTTCGTTTCCTACATCACTCAATGAAAATGAAATTTCTAGAGGAGTCAATCCCTTTGGAATTTTTTTATCTTCCATGGATATAATTTCCTTAGGCTTATAAGGCTCAAAAACATATATTCTCTCATCACTAGGGAAGACCTTCCATGACTCTACATTTTCAGGGATATGAGGACGATAAAAATATTGAAAGGTGCAATCGGGTCATTGTGGTAGAAGTTTCCGAGTAGGAGAGGCTGCAAAAACAACTAACCTATCAGCCATTGAGTTCAATTCCCTTTTAACATGAGTGATGTTGAAAGATAGCAAGTTCGAGATAAGTTCCTAAACAATTTGGGTGTAACATTTCATTAACTTATTGCTAGGAGAATATATATTATGTACAAGGTTTACTACAAGTTCAGAATCCCCAAAAATTGTAAGGTTACCACAATCTAAGTTATAGGCATTCTCAATGCCTAGAAACAATGCTTCAAGTTCGGTGACATTGTTTGTGCAAGAAAACTCTAACCTATAGGAAAAGTTGTGAATTTTACCCATAGGAGAGTGCAAGATAATACCAGCTCCACTTCCTTCATTGGAGCATGAACCATCAAAGTGCATATGCCACATCCCATCCTCTATATCAATTTGTTCCAAGGTAGTGTTATCCTCATCTTCAAATATGGAATACACTCCTAGGTCCTCCTCAATATAATTTACATTATGTTGTGGGATGCTTTCTATATAAGGTGATATTCTTCCCTCCCTTAGGACTATAATGTTTTTACCATTTTGAGGAACGGATAAGTGTGTCCCGTCGAGTGAGAGGTATCCACCTATCAAAGCTTGCCAATATCTTCCTAAGATTATCGAGTAATTACTCACTGACATATCAATTACCTGAATATTAAGGTTTTTCCTTATTTCAGAATGCGCGCACAAAACCAAGGTCACGTCCTTGATTTCACCTATGGTTGTTGTTGTAAACTATTATAAGAGAGAATGTTTCTGGCATTTTCATTTGAACAAGACAATCCTAGCTCTTCCATAATAATATTCGACATTACACTTGGGCCCAAACTGTCGTCAATGAGACAACAATGGGATATTTTTTCCATAATCTTTACAGGAAAAAAAAAAAATGGGGTTTTTTTACATGGTGTCTGAAATTATGTACACCTACTTTATTTATGTTTGAATCCTCTTCATCTACATCTTCAGAGAGGTTGTCTACAATGGAAGCCTTTCTTTTCAAGAAAATTTTCATATGCTTTTGCTTCTCAGGGACGACAACCATGTCTACGAGGGTAGCATCAACTTTAATATTAGCGAATTGATTGAGAATGTTGTATTTGGAAGAGGGAAGAGGGGAAGTAGTTCCTTGACTGTCAAGAGTTTTGGAAACCTATACAGTAGAAACTAGTGAAGATGAGCTTGGGATAGAAAATGAGAGGAGGATCATATTTACCTTTCAGAGCATAGTATTTATTCCTAGTATTAATGATCATAACATCCTCTGGTTCTACAAAATCTAGAACAACAATAGTAGTTTTAGACCTTTTGCCAAAGATTTTATCTTTGTCACTCTTCTGTACTTCAAAAGTACTTTCCTCATGATGTTACTTGCAAAATTTACACCAACTGTGAGGCATGATAGGTTTAGGTTGAAAGTTATTTCCATTAGGATTCTTAAAGGGTGGTGAAGAAGAAGATGAGGCCCCAGGGGTGAGTGAAGGGACATTTCCCTTCAGCTCATATGCTATCATTCAGTTATTCATGTCTTTTACAAGCTGTAAGAGGGCGGACATGTCCATTTGTTTAATTGAGTCTCCCTTAGGGAGCCCTATTCTTTCAAGTTTTTTTTCATACTCTAAACAAGAATGCAGAGAGGAACCAAGGTTATCAATGGCCTTTTCTCCAAGCCTATGATGGTAGGGGGAAGGTAGAGCATTATAATAATGCATAAAATCGGTTTGGTTCTGAGGGCGAATAAGTTTGAGAATTCAGTTATATAATTTGGTGAAATGCAATTTGAAAGGCTTGATAGTCTCACCATCTTTGTAAGAAATGTTATTATACTCCCATAACTATTTGGATGGGCTCTTACCCCACCCATAGGTAGAATTGAAACAATAAAATAACTCCTCCCAAGTGGAAATAATCTTGGGAGGAAGATCAAAGAAATAAACCGTTGCCTTCCCTTCAAGGGAATTAACAAATAAGCGCATACAAGTTTCATTGTCATTGGATCCTATGTTGTGACAGGCATTAGAAAATGCCACCAAGTTTTCATTCGTAGTGACTGTGTTATTCCATGAAAACCTAGGGAGATTCTCTTTGAATTTAGGAAGTAGATGAGTAACAGGTGCTAGTGTTGAGTCTCCATTTTGACACTTATAATTCCCTATATTACCTTCTATCTGAGCCTATTTTACCTATTCCATGTGTATCTAATTGACTATTTCCTCCATAATACACTCGATGACCTTGTTCACGTGCATAAGAGGTAACTTATGATTAAGGCATGATTTGTTTAGTTTTCTTGAGTTAATTCGATTAAATGCTTGATTATGTATGATCCTAATAACTTTGACTCTTAAGCAGCATAATCTAGTACCCAGTCTATTCTGGTACCAAGGCTCCACCTATTCCGGTACCAACCTGTGCTAATCCGGTACTAGAAATAATTCAAAATTTTGGAAAGCTTCTAGAGAAAAATTGGGCACATGGGTTTTGTGCAGAATGATGTTTTCATGAGGAAACATGAGTAAGAATTAACCCATATTGAACGTGTGGACCTCCATCTCAGGGGGAATGATTCTACCAAAATTATAAAAAAAACTCAAACTGCCAACTTGCACCTCGATTTCCATGCATATGGTATCTGATATAGAAATTCTGAAACATGGGTTTTGTCCCGAATATGATAAATTGAGTGAAATAAGGGATGGTTTTCAAAATTAGAATTGTTTTGGGAGATATGGGTGGGGGAATAACTCGAATCTTCCCAAATTGTTAAAAAACACAGATTTTTGGGATTTATCCTAAAATTGTAAAAAATGTTTTCTTAGTTTGGGGATTCGGTTTCATCCATTCCTCCGTGGATTTTATGTATAAATAATATCTCATTGGTCTGAGTAAAAAGGGAATTATCATGATGTAAGAATGGTTCTTCAAGGAGAATTATGATGTAGAATGGATTCATGAGAAGACTCTTTTTGTAAACCTACTTGTTGGAGATTAATGCAAGATTGAATTCAATGATTTTGTCTCTCTTATAAGTGAACATCTAGTGATCTAAAATATTCCATGTTGTCATCGACAAGGGCCACTGATCCATCTTGGTAAGGTTATTGTAAACTGTTAGTGTAGATTTTCATTTCATGTATTTGCTATTTTGATTTCATGTTATTTTGTTTGATTTCACTATTCGAATTTGATGCAAAGTGTGGTAATGTAGGAATAGTTGGATCTCCATATTTCACCATACATGAGCTTTAATGGAGCATCCCACTTGTTAGTTTAGTTGCTCCAAGAGATATATCTTAAGTTCATCTTTTCATTTCATGAGCCTCTAATGAACAACGTCACCTAAGCAAGAACCTTTTGATTCACTGTTTGTTTGAGAAGTTTTGTTATCATTTTTCCCTTATAAGTTTGGATTTGTATTGTTGAAGTGTGCCTAGATTTGTTTGTTAGTTGTTGTTAAGGATATTATCTAAAGATAACAGATTCAAAGTCCATCTTTCCATTTCATGAGCTTGTAAATGGGCAAGGCATTATCTGTGCAAAATCTTTTGAGTGCATGATTGCAAGTTTTGCTTTCTAATTTCTGAATTGTGTGAAGACTGTTATCTTTAAAAACAGAGTGTTTTGTTATTGTTGGTTTTCTTATCTAAGCTATACTAAACAGACATAGGAACCTATCTATTATCAACACATATAGTGCATCAACTCTATTGATTATGAATCCTGGTTGATAATTTATGTTTGGTAATATATTATGCAAATAATTGCACCAACATTTTGGCACCATTGCCAGGGAGTTGTAAATGGTAATAGGTAGTATTTGAATCAGATTGTTTTAATGGTTTTGGATTGGTTTTATGGATGACCTAAGGGAAGAGAGAATACGGTAAGACATGCGGGAAGAGCCCACACATCCACTTTGGTGGTGTTGCTCCAAAGTTAGGTTGTCCTCTCTTCTTTTGATGAAATTGTGTTTTTTTTATGCAAATTTAGTTTTATTCATGATGAGCTAACTTGTGCGAAAGATAACCTGGTGACAACAGGGTCCCAATAACACAAGGAGTTCAAGTTTGGTGTGTTTTATTTTTGAAAATAGTTTTAATTTCTTAGTTTTAATATTCAAACCTTTGATGATAAATCATTTTTTTTGGGGTGTTGTAAGAACCCCCAAGTACTAAGTTGTGTTGCAAGACAGGGATCATCAACCAGCTACAGTAATTCAAGGATGATCAAGAACTTGAAGAATGTTCCTGCAAGAACTTTCCCGCATTCTGGTAGCAGCTGGGATATCTACCTCTCAGGAAGAGCATATCTTCACAGCAGTCAAGAATCTAGTTGTCTCTCCACATGAAGAGTTAGAAGTCCCGTCAGATTCCTCTTGTCAATTTGTTGAAGGGAATAAAGAATCATGGATAGAATTCAATGGAGAGCAACCAGTGGAACCTAAGATTGAGGAATCCTTAGCATGACTCTCAAAAGATCTTGTATGTACTCAAAAGACCAATCATATTGAAGAGGATAATCTACATAGCATAATAGAGGAGGAAATTCAGTCTGACCTAAACAAATAAGAGAAACAAGAATATAGTGATCCTATTGAAATATGGTTTCAATTAGTTATTAGGTCACACCACTCTTTTATTTATTGTTTGATCTCATCATCAAAGTAGTTGGTCCTTCATACTCTGGTATGCATTAAAATTTATTTTTTAAATCTGAGTATGGATATATTTCTAACCTTGTTATGCACATGGCTTCACTGGAAGTATTCCTATACTAGAATTATTCAACTTTTGACATTTTCCTTAAATTTTTTGTTTGTAAGCTTGAATTAAAATCCAGTTTTAATTAGTTCAATTGGTTTGTTTTTAGTAGGTGTTCACAACTCTCTGAGCAGCCCTTTTTAGCATCTCACATTGTTTGCATGAGGCCATGCAAAACCTTAGGCATGGGGGAGTGGTTGTTGAAACCTTCGTATTATTTTACAAATCCTATCGGCGAGGCCAAATCAACATGTTCAGTGCTGGGATTTGATAGTCATTTCCAGAATTCTGGTATCGTTCTATTCTGGTACTGCAGAATTGCGTTCATCCGGTACTACCAACAATGTTTGTCTCTGTGTTTACTTAGTACCAAAGGAGAAAGTTTGCATTTATCCGGTACTGAACAACATTCATGTGCTTGTCTGGTACTTTGCTCATCTGGTACTGATGGTCACCTGTGTGCTCATCCGGTACCAAAGGAGGAGGTCTATGTTATTCCAGTACTAAACCACAACTCTACGCTATTCTGGTACTGAAGCACAACCTTGCATCCATCCGGTACTCAGGTGATCTAGTACTGGTAATAAGGTACCGGTAGCTCTAATCATATATTCAAGTTTTACTGCTCGATTTAAGTACTAGGACATATAAATTCAACATTTTTCATTTTACTAAAGGAATTAGACTAATTACAGTAAACATATGGTTACTCTCAATTATTGCACACTCCCTACCATGAACTTTTGCAAGCCCTCATATACATATCCTCATATATTATCACTGAATTCCTTTGTGAAGTGGTTGTTGCCATGAATGAGAAAAAATCATCCATCATGTCACTTTGTTCCAATACTATCTGTTCTGGTACTGTAGAAACCTACTCCATTACTTATCTGGTACTGATGTCAAAGTGATACGATCTTTGTCATGTGCTTAACATTGTTTTCATTTTAGGTAATCGAAGGTATGGGTTAATCTCTTCACGTTCTTTCTGTCAAGGATCATTTAAGTCTTGTGTTGAATTGTTTTTACTCTCATGTACATCTTCCTCCTACATTTCTACACTCAACCCTAAATGAATCATCCTTTCTATCCTTTAAGAAGATATTTTCACATTTAGCTCTATATGATAATGGGTGCACTTGTCCTATTACCTCATTATTTTGAAGAAGTGATTGCTCATTGAAATATCCATTGAAAAGTGGTGACACCATTATGTATAGTACTAACCTAGTTGATTCAACAAGTTCTTATCCAAGTTTATCTTTACAAGTTTCTCTTGAGAGGTATTGATGAAAACCTCATGTGGTGGACCGCCCTTGCAAAACCGCAATGAACTTTCATGAGAACCCTAATACGATTAATTAGAGGGACCTCTTGGTCATTATCCGAGATGTTACATTATACATTGAATAAATGATGATTTAAGTTGAATGTGGATGATGTTACCCTTGGGATAATTGCAAACAATTAATTATGTGCCTAATAAATCTAAAACACTCTTGTACCACCTGTCTTCCTTATACTCTAAAAACTGTCAATGAACAGTATACAATATTCTAAATCTTTTGAGTAATATAATAAAAAGGAAGTATCAGGAAGTACAAGTAAACCCACCGGGGTACTGAACAGGCCTACTGGCAGCGGGGCCATGCTTGTATGGTACTAAGGTAAACCTGTCGGGGTACTGAATAGGCCTGCTGGAAGCGGGGCTATGCCGGGTAAAGGGAGTTGAAAAACATAAAGTGGCACACTTAAAACTGAATAGAAACCCTTGGGTATCATTCTGAAGCAATCATTATCAAATCAAGGCTAGGAGATGACCTTTATATCTCTCAGATGATGTTCTTAAGAACCTTCAAGTATCCACTTTAGAGTTCTATCTTTAAAATAAATAGGTTTGCATGAAAAGTGGGACCCTCATTATATGTAATTCACCTTACCTAAACAAGAAGAGATTCATCTCTACAAACTTGGATCAGAAACAATTTAATCATCTTGGGATGTATTCTTTTATGTGTTCCTCTCTTCAAATGATATCTAAATTATGCTTATATCACTTTTGTTTTAATGATAATCTAGCCAAGGGGGCCTATTAGTCAAAGTCATTATGAAAAATATTGGTCACTATCCTATAATCATATTAGAGTCACATCCATACCTTTCTCCTAACTTTGATTGAAAACAAATTGGATAAGACTTAACTTCAGGGAACGCTTGATCGTGTGAGGAGTATCATCAATTGTGAAATTCTGAAGATCATTGTTGCATGAGGACACACAATGACTTAAGCATGGGGGAATGTTGAGTCTCCATTATGAAACTTATAATTCCCTATATTAGATTCTATATGAGCCTATTTTACATATTCCATGTGTATCTAATTGACTGTTTCCTCCATAATACACTCGATGACTTTGTTCACGTGCATAAGAGGTAACTTATGATTAAGGCATGATTTGTTTAGTTTTATTGATTTAATTGGATTAAATTCTTGATTATGTATGATACTAATCACTTTGAATCTTTAGTGGCATGATCTGTTACCCATTCTATTCCGGTACCAAGGCTCCACCTATTCCGATACCAACTTGTGCTAATCCGGTGCTAGAAATAATTCAAAATTTTGGAAAGCTTCTAGAGGAAACTCGGGCACATGGGTTTTGTGCAGAATGATGTTTTCATGAGGAAATTAGAATCATAATTCATCCAAATTGCACGTGTGGACCTCCAGCTCAGGGGGAATGATTCTGCCAAAATTATAAAAAAAACTCAAACTGCCAACTTGCACCTCGATTTTCATGCATATGGTATCAGATCTAGAAATTCTAAAACATGGGTTTTGTACAGAATATGATAAATTGAGTAAGACATGGGTCATTTTTCAAAATTAGAATTGGTTTGGGAGAAATGGATGGGAGAATAACTCAAATCTGCCCAAATTGTTAAAAAACATAGATTTTTGGGATTTATCCTAAAATTATAAAAATTATTTTCTTAGTTTGGGGATTCGGTTTCATCCATTCATCCATGGATTTTATGTATAAATAAGACCTCATGTAAAAAATGAATTACCATGATGTAAGAATGGTTCTTCAAGGAGAATTGTTATGATGTAGAATGGATTCATGAGAAGACTCTTTTTGTAAACCTACTTGTTGGAGATTAATGCAAGATTGAATTCAATGATTTTGTCTCTCTTATAAGTTAACATATGGTGATCTAAGAGATTCCATGTTGTCATCGGCAAGGGCCACCGATCCAACTTGGTAATCTTATTGTAAATTGTTAGTGTAGATTTTCATTTCATGTATTTGTTATTTTGATTTCATGTTATTTTGTTTGATTTCACTATTCGAGCAAAGTGTGGTAATGCAAGAATAGTTGGATCTCCATATTTCACCATACATGAGATTTAATGGAGCATCCCACTTGTTAGTTTAGTTGCTCCAGAAGATAGATCTTAAGTTCATCTTTTCATTTCATGAGCCTCTAATGAACAAATTCGTCACCTAAGCAAGAACCTTTTGATTGATTGTTTGCTTGAGAAGTTTTGATATCATTTTCCCCTTCTAAGTTTGGAGTTGTATTGTTGAAGTGTGCCTAGATTTGTTTGTTAGTTGTTGTTAAGGATATTAGCTACAGATAACAGTTTCAAAGTCCATCTTTCCACTTCATGAGCTTGTAAATGGGCAAGGCATTATCTGTGCAAAATCTTTTGAGTGCATGATTGCAAGTTTTGCTTTTTAATTTCTGAATTGTGTGAAGACTGTTATCTTTAAAAACAAAGTGTTTTGCTATTGTTGGTTTTCTTATCTAAGCTATACTAAATAGACATATGAACCTATCTGTTATCGGCACATATAGTGCATCAACTCTACTGATTATGAATCCTAGTTGATAATTTATGTTTGGTAATATATTATGAAAATAATTGCACCAACAGCTAGGTTAAGAGGAAAGGAAACGTGCAATGGAGTAGTTGTAGAATCTTCCTCAAAATGAAAGAGCCCATACTTTTTTATGAACTTGGTGGGGTTTGTAGTAGATTGGAAATGGACTTGATAACTATACAAGCTACCAATCACTGACGAGGCTGAAGGTTGAGATGAAGAAGCACCACCAGTGGCACTAGAGCCACCACTAGATGCCATCCTGTGAACGTTAGGTAATGGAGAGAGAGATGAAATGACTGAATTAGACAAATTTCTCCTTAGGATACTTTGTTGGAATGCAAAGAAAAAAGGTTTCTTCTTCCTTTTTCACCAATAGGGTTGATCTCAGGTGATAAACCTCTTCATCTCCTAGAGATGCGAGGGTTTAAGGACATGAAAAGAAGATCAAAACTTTAGGAAAAAGAAAAAAATGGTTGATTCCTAGGTTGTCTTTTCCTATATTACTAATGTTCTCAGACACTTATGTCTTGTTCAATCACTTCCCATGACCGTTCAAGCTCAACCCGAGTATTAGTGGTCTCTAAGATGATATTAAATGAGGTTAAAGCAATGTTGGTCTGGTCTTTAAGACTGAGCTAAATATTAGGATTCCTTGCAACATGTACAATCATGAAGAAAATAAATAGTGAAATAATCAAAAGAAGAAATATAAATATATTCAATGATAATCAAGCATACAATCAACCAGATAGATATGGAAAATATCTCCAGTATGTTCGCCAAATAAGTGTTGAGGAAAAGATATGAATTTATCTTACTCAAGCATTTTTGAATCTTCCATGGCTAAGGAAAGATACTCGAGAATATTACCCTATGTTTTATAGTGTCAAAATGTATTTCCCAATCCAGAAGTATTAATTACAAGGGCTTAGGTTGATTTTTTAAATGAAAAGATTGTTGCAAAATAAGAAATTTTTATATAATTTTCTGAACATATACAGATTGCAGAAAGTAAATGTGGATGTCAAAAGAAAAAGTAACCAAGTCATAGATTAACACAAATGAGACAGAATAGCAATCACTTTATTTCATTCCAAGAAATCATTAGTATTTTTCTCTTTAAAAACATCCATGTGAGGGCATGGACCAAGGTCAAACTTAGATATCCCTGATGAAAACAATACAAAAGGACTCTTTGAAGTAAAAACTGAACTTTAAAATATGGATCATCTTGCCACAGACTCCTGCCCACTTGAATATGCACAATATCCTTTATCAGTCATGAAACTGAATTCATAACTAGATAGTTATACACAAACTATCAAAGATAGATCAACACCTCTGAAATAAGCATTTGAATGATATGGTTCAACTTTGAACCTTGATGTCTACAATAGGACCCTTCTTTCAAAAAGAGAATTAGGCCTTTAATGAACTGAAGAATGAATGGAAACTGAGCTATCTCAATAAAAATCAAGATCAAACCTTAGTATTTCTTTCCCCTTCTATTCTCCCCTTGTTCTTCCTTCTCATTTGGATTTTATGCATTCCAAATTAGTTGAAGTAGTTCAACTACCTCATTTAGTTAAGTTACTCAGACTTAACTAATTTTAGTTTAGGGGAAATAATAATAATAATAATTAAGGGTCTTTATTAGATAATAACTAAGTAGGTTGGACCCCTTGTGACTCCCTTTTATTTTTTTACAAAAAATAAACACAATTAGACTACCAATAAAACATATGCCTCCTTGTGGCACCAATAAATATTTCCAAAATTTGATTATTAAATATCATAAAATTCAAATTATATCCAAAACATGTAAATATATACAATATCCAAAAAAATAGTTTGTTGTCCAATGTTTTATGTAGTCCATTGTCCTCAATAAATCAACCACAAACATATAAATCAAAATCAATATTTGGCACTTTGAGAGGAAATTCTTATTATGTCACTGATGTCCCCTTTGGACATCCCAGAACTTAGGTTGGGTGGAAACTTTAGGCTTAATCTCACTAATGACATGGGAGAAATCATCCCTCAAGTGCATACATACGAGAGGAAACTTACTTGGTTGAGTCACTTGAAGGAGAAGAGGGGGAAGAAATAGGTTTTCCTTTGTCTTGCACATGGGGAGACTCGGTTTTGAGTCATTTTCTTGCATGGGTGGACTATATAGGTGAGTGTGCAGGAGAAATTTGAGCATTTAGGTTTAAAGGTGGAGGGGGGAGGAGGTAATGACAAGTTGAGCCAACCACGATGGTGGGAGACTGTTGGGTCAACAATCTCCTGCCATTAATCATTCTTAGGAACTTCTGGTTGTAAATATACATGAGGAGGCACAAGGATACCAGGAACATTTTGGGGCTAGAAGAGAGGCCTCTCTGGTCTAGGTTGAATTATCCCTTGTCCAATCCAATTGAATAACCCAACTTGAAAAATATGGTTCAACTCCTGAGGATCGACATTGAAATGAATTGAGAATTTGGGCCTTTTAGGCCCTCTGTTCCAGTTACCTCTTCCCCTATTGTTTCTTCCATGAATTTCTCTATTGAAGAAACTCATCCTATATACAATGATTTGTTAGAAAATATCCCTTAAAAGACCATACATGACATTCTCTTTATATGAAATGAACTTTGGCTCAGAAATTAACATAAGACCCATGCAATTCAATCCATAGAAATTATTTAATAATTTCCAAATGAGAAGGCAGTGAAATAGGGTTCATGGGATATCTGGGGGGATTGTAATAAGCGAAAATGTGATATCATGATAGGGATTAAGAACACAAGTATTGCTCAACAATTCATTAAATAACTGACTGTGCAATCAATACCAAAAAAATATCAGCTGCCACCTATTCCTGTGTCATATTTTACCACTTCCATACAGAGTCTTAATTTTATTTTATTGAACAAGGTGTGTAAAAATGAAATTGGGGTCATGAGGGGGTTATAATGAGAGAAAAAGTGAGAATATGAGAGGGAATAATATGGATATTTTTCATAAAAATAAATTAAATCTAGCAACAACCATAACTTTGTTTCAATCACAATCCAAAGCATCCACTTTTGAGACCCAAAACATTTAATTTTTCCTTAATTGGATGCAAGGTAAAGATTCCTTTTATGCATGTTCAAGTTCTTTAAATGAATCACATGATGATGATAAAAGGAGAAGACTTGCACTATTCCACATAAGAGTTGTATCGAAACATACGAAGATAGACACATTATTTGATCCAGGTTCCCAAGTCAATTTAATATTAGAGACACTTGTTAATAAATTGGAATTAACCACAAGACCTCACCATAAAACTTACCCTCTTAGTTGGGTATCTGATAAAGAAAAGTTAAATGTCACTAAGCAGTGTAGGTTGAGGTTTTCTATTGCTTCTAAGATGATAGATGAAGTGGATCTAAATGTGGTTTCTTTGGATGTATGTGGTATTGTATTAGGGAGTCCCTATATGTATGATAGAAAGGCTATATTCTTTCTAAAGTAAAACAAATACCATCTTACAAAAGATGGAGTGGAATACATCATAAAGGACAAATCAACACTTGTTAGTTTAGGCCAAGTAAAAATATTTATAAGCACTAACACGAATCTTGTACTCACGATTGTAAATGGGGAATGCCATGATAAGTCTGATGTTGTTAATTCTCTTGATCCTTTACATAAGAATGAATTGCTTGAGATGAGACAGGTCTTTCAGTGGGAGGGCAGCCAACATAAGACCTTCAACACTTTAAATATCGACATTGTGTCAATGTTTTCCTTACCTAATCTTCAACAACCATGCAAGTTTGAGACCAGTGCGAGTACCAATGAAATAAGGACAAACATGCTTTTTAGACCTCCTATTGTTACATCTATTATTTTGAAGAATGTTCCCTTAGATCATATCAATAATGATGGATGATATACTATTGATGAAATATTCAAATATGTATGTGATATCTTCCAAGGTTTGTAGGTGAAGAAGTTGTGTTTGAAGGACAACTTGCTCCACCATTTGAGTAAACCTCACTTTCCTTCCTACATGGAAGTGAACTTAACTAAAGAAGGTTTTGTTTCACTTGTACTTGGGCATTTGGGAATTGTAATATATTCACAGGGATGAAATTTTCCTTGAAGGGAAATATTTGTAACCACTATTGTAAAGGAATGTGTGTTGTACTTTTGTAAGCCCACTATTGAAATGCCAGGGTTGTACACACCACTTCCTATTTCCTCTTATCCTTGGGAAATTTTTTTAATGGATTTTGTAAGGGGATTACCCATGTCTATTACAAGTCAGGTCTACTTAGGTATATAGTGGATAGGTTGTGTGACAAGAAGGTTGCTCTTTTTTTATCCTGGTATGCAAGGGTGCATTTTAGGTTGTCCACGTCCATTATCCCTAATCGAGAGTCTCAACTATTAAGAGAGTATTGGATAAATTTGTGGTAGCTCATGGACACCATGATGGGGAGGAAAATTGCTTTCCATCCATGGGCCAATAGACAGACAGAGGTGGTAAACAATACGGTGGTCCAATTGCTTCAAGAATATTACAGCCAACATACTAAGTCATGCGATGATCAATTATTGTATGTCCAGCTTATGTATAATCAAGTCATGTATTCTTTCACTCATGATTCGCTAGTTGAGACTTGTCTTGGGTATTTACCTAAGATCCCCTTGGACTTGTTGTATGGGAAAGATGTTAGGGAGAGAGATGCATCCCACAAGTTCATTAAGAGGATTCAACAGGTCAGCCAAGCAATCAAGGAGAAGATGGAGGAAGATGTCGTCCTAGATCTAAGATTGAGGACTTCACACAGGAATGACATTACTTATCTTCGAGTATGCCTAAAGGGTACACAGTCTAGCAAAACATGGCGGATCGAGAAGAAAAGAGTGACGGAGAAATCCCATCACTTACATATTGATTGATGAAATATTTTGGTGATCCAAAAAGATTTCAGTGGGAAGGCGTGATCCAAAAAGGATCCAGAGAATGCTAAGAATAACTCAAAACTCACAGAGGCAACTTAGAACAGCTCCAAGAGACAGAGAAAGGGAAAAAAATAAAATTTCCCAAAACTCAATGAAAATGACATGATCGTGAAGAGCGTGTCACAAGATTTCTAACGGTGCAAATGACTCATCAAACATAGTTACATTTTGAAAGACATTTGCGGTCAAACAGGGCAAGTCAGCAAGGCCACATCATCATCTGTACTACTGACATTAGCATGACGTCAGCAACTAACATGGAAGGGTGACATCAACATGCCACATAGAAGTACCAGAGGCTTCCATGTGTCACCCACCAATGGTATTTTTAGGGGTCCATGTGTACCAGTAAAAAATTTCCACATGGCACCTCCAAGCGATGCCACGTGGCACTAGCCAGGAAGCGCCATGTGTCATGTACAGATTGACGGGGTAATTGATGTTGGTAGACAACTGGAATAATCCATGGGCTCCATGTGGCCCAATCAGTGGGCAACATGTGGCACCCCCAAAATGCCCAATATCAACCCATGAATGAATTTCGAAATTAAAAAAATGGTGGGTCTGCCAAATCTAGCGGACCATGCCAATTTTAACAGCAGTTGGAAGGACTTCTAGACTCTACTAAAGTTAGCAGGAATCATATATTGCAATATATATATACATCCAACACACCAAAATGGATTCCAGTGGGATTCGACCCCGGAACCTCCATCGATGCCCAAGCCTTAATAATTTCGCTCACAAACAATGCACCATGAGTACTTCTTGGTACATCCACCCACAGATATTACCTAAAAGGTGTAATCCTCCTAGATTCAGGGGAAAGAGGCATGGACCGTACAATTGTATGACCTGTGGGCATGAAAAATGATACAAAATTCTTCTTGGGCCTCAGAGTGCCAGAGTCAAATCAGAGCATGGAGACAGTCGTTTTTTGGTAATTCGATGCCATGAATTCAACGGTGTTGTCTGTTTTCTGATATGAGATGTTAATCCCTAAATAGTGGCTCATTACCCCTTAATTGGGGCATATTATATTAGTAATTTTATTTTATTTATGTCGGCTTTAGTCCATTAGTTGTAATTATACCTCCTAGTCTCCTGTATATACCAAGGAGACATTTTCATTTTGAATAATCTTGTAATTGTACATTTATGTGGGCATAAAGAGGTTCCCCCCTAAAAGAGGATTATTATCTGATTTTCTCTCTTTTTCAAGGCATTGAGTACTTAGTTTGAGGTTTTTCTATGCTTTATTGATATTTGGTTCTTAACATATGGTATCAGAGCTCAAGGTCTTGGGGTTTCACTGACACATCCGAGACACCTTGAAATTTTTTCTATAATTTTTTTTTTACAATGTTTCAGAAGGAACGGCTTCATGGATATTTAGTAGATAGATCACTGTACGTTGGGTTAAAATTTCATCTCCCGAGGTCTTATACTTTCAGAGATATATCCTGTGCAAGATAGGGTTCTGGAATCATCCTAAAATGAGTCATTACAGAATTTTCGCTATAAATTTTTTTTTGTAACGTTGTAGAACCTGAACATTGGAGGATATTCACAGAAATTAGTAAGTTATATATGGTAAAAATTTTAGCTTCTGGGTCATCTTAAATTTGTAGATACACCTTGTGGAAGATAGGGTATCTGACTAGTCCTATTGACTAGTCTCAAGAAGGTGTTCCAGGTAAAACAATCATAACTTCTTCCTAGAGTATCCAAATTGAGTGAGACTAGTTTCATTGGATAGTGGACAGTCTTTAGTATTTTTGGTACGAGTTTCAGAATTTTATATCAATTATTTTGTGTGGGGCACTCTATACAAGTGAGATATCCTGGAAAGGAAAAAAATCAGCAAGTTGTGGGGAAGTTACCATAAATTCCACTTGGCACATCCAATTTTGATCAAACCTCTGGCATTGCAGAGAAGAAATATCATAGAAATACAAAAAATAAAGTTTCATACCTAGAAGGGATGAAACCTTGGAGATACAGTAGAATAAATATTGTCTAGCAGAACCACCTCAAAATCAAGGTTCAAAAGTGATACTTGGCCAACATGCCACCCAAAAAGGGAACTTCTACACCAAATAAGCCTCTAGAAATTAATTGGACTCTTGATGAAGGTGAAGAAATGCGTAGGGACATAAATGATTTACAAAAAAAAATAGTAACAAAAGATGAACTATAAGAGATGGAAGCTAAGTTGGAGGCAATAAATACTAAGATGGATGGTTTAAAATAGGAGATCATGGAAGGATTGAAAAATTTTGTAATAGAGAGGACACCTGAAAGTGAGAATGTATCCCATGAAATTCATGATGAGGACAAAAGGAAGGTGAATCAAGAATGGAGAAACTCTAACTTTGGGTTGAAGACCAACTACGTTCCTAAGATCGATATGAGGAAGTTTGATGGAAAGGACCCTATTACATGGATACTTTAGATGGAGCAATTCTTTGATCTACATAATGTTCCACATACACAAAAGGTACAAATTGCTTCTTTATATTTAGAACCCAATCAATTTTTATGGTATAGATGGATTTTTTCTCGTAAATCACTCGTCACTTGGACAATTTTCATGGAAGAAATGATAGCACACTATGAGGATACAAGGAGCAATACCTTCTTTAGCCAATTGATAAATCTCAAGCTAAAGGGTTCAGTTACAGAGCACATTGAGAACTTCCAAAGATTGAATATAAAGGTAATAGATATTCCAGATGAGCACTTGATTGATGTATTCATAGGAACTTTAAGAGATTACATTCAACATGAGGTTCACCTTTGGGAACCCAAATCATTGGAGAATGCATTTAGGGTGGCAAGAAATGTTGAAAACATATGGCTATGGCTACTAGAAGGACCAATCCTAACATCTATAGAGACAACAATGCTCCTTCTTCTAAAACACCTCAACCTACAAGGTTGACACCTCAACAATTGGAGGAAATAAAAGAAAAAGGTTTATGCTTTAATTGTGACAACAAGTACAGTAAGGGACATAAGTGTGGCGAGAAGAAATTATTCTACATAGATTGTGAAGAGGAAGAAGAACAAGAACATGAACAAGAACCATCTCAAGATGAAAATGTAGAATCAATTTCATCTGAAGAGTTGACTCCCACGATATCGTGTAATGTATTCGCTGGAATTAGCACTTGTCAAACCCTCAAGATCGAAGGATATATAAAAAAAAAAGAGGTAATAGTACTAATTGATTATGTCAGTACTCATAATTTCATTCACTATAAATTAGCCAAAGATCTCAATTGCTTTGTATATCCAACACCAGAGTTTCAAGTAATGATTGCAGATGGAGGAACTATCAATTACTCAGAAAAATGCAATAAGATCAATATTACTATGGGGGAATATGTAATGAATAGTCCAATTATTTATATACCCATGGGTGGTGTTGATGTTGTACTAGGAATCCAATGGATACAATCATTAGGAACAGTTGATTTTAATTTTCAAGAACTTTTCATTGGAAGGAAAATAAATTGAGCTAAGAGGTATCACAGGGAAACTCGGTAAGATCATAATCTCTAATGGCATGAAAAAATTATTGAAAAAGGGGCATCAAGGTGTTATTGCACAACTATGCTCACTATATGTTCAAACATCTAAGCCATCTATTCCTCTATATCTCCAAGGGATCATTGATAAGCATTCCAAAGTATTTTAAGATATTACCAAAGGTCTTCCACCCACTCGAAATCATGATCATGATATTTACATAATTCTTGGGAGTGTTCCTCCTAACATCAGGCCATACGAATACCCTTATGCCCAGAAGAGTGAAATTGAGCGCATGGTTGAAGAAATGTTAGAGGTTGGCATTATTAGACCTAGCCAAAGTTCTTATTGTGCATCGGTGGTAATGGTATTCAAGAAAGATGGCTCATGGAGTATGTGTCTATATTATAGAGAGCTCAACAAGATCACTATTAAAGATAATTTTCCCATTCCTATCATTGATGAATTGTTAGATGAACTACATGGAGAAATCTATTTCACAAATTTGGATATTTGCTCATGGTATCATCAGATTAGAATGAAGGAAGAAGATATCCCAAAAACAACATTTTGAACTCATGAAGACCATTATGAATTTTTGGTCATGCCTTTTGGCCTTACAAATGCACCTTCCACATTCCAAGGGTTGATGAATTCCATTTTCAAGCCCTTCCTTCAAAAATTTGTGTTTGTATTTTTTGATGATATACTAATCTATAGCAAGTCTTGGGAGGATCATGTGTGACATGTTGACAAGGTGCTACAACTACTAAATGAGAAACAACTATATGCCAAACCATCCAAATTTTTCTTTGGAGTGAAGGAGGTAGAGTATTTGGGTCATATTGTATCTCATGAAGGTGTCAAGGTAGACCCTAACAAGATTAAGGCCATGATGGACTGGCCGATTCCAAAAACATTG
>ML787211.1:174863-208753 GCA_009831015.1 Picea engelmannii | reverse complement strand
TTGTAAAAACATGTTTACTCAACATTTTACCTCCTCAAGAATTCAAAAATATTTTTAGTACTAAATTTTTCCTAGTTATGCTCTATTTGGGAGATAGCAATTTTCACTAAAAGTTCCAAATTTGGAGAAAGTGTAAAAAGATAAAAGTTGACAATTCTTTATTGCTGTAAAATTTGACTGAACTATTAGATCACTAATATAAAAGTTTTTGTGTACTCACAATGAATAATAATATATAAATGAAATATAAAATTTGTATCGTTTCCTAACATATTTTCTACTACAAGTGGTATAAGATGGCTTCTTAGGTAGATTGCACCATGAAAAGAGTAGAAAATAAAAAAAACATAAAGTTGTAATGTTTAACTTAGAACGCAGAATGAGGCATGAGTACAACCACTGGAAAGATGATTCATAGGATAATATTTATGAAGGCTCAATTTTTTTATTAACACATTATTGTTCTTCATAAGTTGAGATGAAGAAGGACATGTAGCCTAACTAATCAACATTTTTCCCATATGCATAATTTCTAACAAATAATTGTTGCATGCACATTTTTAATAATTATAGATATAGGAAGAATATATATAGTTCATAAATGAGGAATAAATATATCGGTGATGCAGAAGGTTCATACAACCATGGATATGAAATCATAGTTCTAAATACCATCTTGGGAAATGCAAAAACAAAATCTAATGGGAACAAAAGAAAGATAGAATCAATAGAGGTGGTTGAGACAACGCAAATCCTAAAGAAGGAAGTACAAATCTATAGAGAAGATAATGAAAAGTTTATAAGAGGTCAAGAGGAGAATAATAACATTAATTCTCAACTGCTATAGAGTACGAATAACTTGTAAATGAAAATCCATAAGGATTCCAACAAAATGCATGTATCTAGTGTATATCATGTAGTATATTATAGGTCTCATGAAAGTAGAGATGAACATAGAGGGTCTAGGAGCTCAAGAAGTGTTTCTAGGAATTATCATTCAGTCAGGAATTGAACTAGAAGTTCTCATTCATCCTCAAGATCATAGATAAACCCAATTTTGTCTCATATACGACATCACAGGAGAAGGTATAAGTTGGATTGCTTGAGAGGACAACTTAGGAAGATTGATCCACAAAAATTTAATGGAGAGCATAGGAAAGGTGAAATTGAAAAAAATATTTTGGTCCAAAACATTGATTTAAGGTGAAGATGATGAAGCTCAATTGTTGAGCATGAGAAAATATTTATAGTTGCACAAATATTCATAAAATTTTGAAGAAAGGGTCACCATATATGATATTCAAGGGAAAGCATCCATGTGGTGGGATCAACTGAAGTAGTTCAATCATATTGATGAGAAAATAATTTCTTGGAATATGTTCAAGAAATACCTCAAGTAGAATTACTTTTCAAAGCATTATTATGACAAGAAAATGCAATAATTCTTCAAGCTTAAGCTTGGAAACATGACTTTGGAGGAACATGAAAAGAAATTCTTGGAGATTATGAGGTATGTTTCATAACGAATGAGAAGGTGAAAATTCATAGGTTCTTGAGTGGGTTTCCATCATTCTATAAGGATAAAATCCAATTTGATGAGCCTAATACCTTCGATGAGGCCATGAGGAAGGAAAAAAAATTGTATGATCATAATAAAGGAAGGACATATTTTCAAAAATATTGGGATGAAAAAAATAAAGGAAAGACATATTAGAGGAAGAAATGATTAAATCCACCCTTCTTTAATAAAAAATCTCAATCATATGAGCAAGGGAAGGCAACACAAGGTGATCCCAATATGGAATATTCCTTGAGGAAGAGGCCAAGACAACATCCCATAAAGTGTTGAGGGATGTGAGGGAGACCACATGTATAAATATTGTCCTCACAAGATATAAATTATGAATAATGTACATAACATATAGGCAGATGATACAATGGAAGATATGGGAAGAAGCATGCCAATAATTTATGCCACCTTGGACAATAGAGAAATATACTATCAATCCCAAATGATTGAGGTGGAAGATAAGATTGATAATCAACCCATAGCTAATTTGATTGATTATGGATCCATTCATAGATATATAGATCCTAATATAGTTTAAATATTTATATTAAAGATATGTAAGCATGAGAAAGTATCGATTGGTTCAGCTAGCCATTGGAACCAAGAGAAAAAACAATAATCTTTTCATGGATTTCCAAATGAACTTGAATGGATTCAACACCAAGGAATATTTGAAAATCGTAATTTTTGGGTCATATGATTTCCTTATTGGTATGGTTTGGTTAGATAAGAATCATGATATTCTAGATTTCTGCAATAAGGATTTCACATGCCTTGATGAGGAGGGAAATTCAAGAATATTTCTGGTATTCCAAGGGCCTGTATTTTTCATAGAGATTTCATCATTACAAATGAAGAAAAGTTTTAGAAATCGATTCCAAATATATGTAGCACATATGGAATATCCACTAAGGATAAGGTGAAAAATAATGAATATTATCGAATCTTGAAGGACTATTACAAGTGCACCATTCTTCTACCATTTGATTCCTTAGCTCCCCAATGACATCTTCCTAGTATTATGTTGTTGAGTGCATCCTAGATATGCTATCATCTGCTAAAATATCAATTCCATGGTCTTATTCTCCTTGACGGTCCTTTTGAATTTATCTGATGAATTCCACCTAGGTCAAATCCCTAGAACCCTTTTAACTCCACCTCATAACATCTTTATGTCCTATAAACAATAGTAGGGTTTCCTTATGAAATTCAACCATTGTTCTAAAAGATGTGTCTTGAATATATTAGTGTTTTTCATACACTTCAAGGAGGTCCTTGAGAATATTAGAAGAAAATCTGATTCCTAATAATACTAAACTTGATTCTAGAGTGATTCCAACTCTTTCCTTGCATCTTCTAGGTCCTTTTCTTCTTCCATGGCCTTGTCTAAGAAGGTGTGCGAAATGGAAAATCCTATTGTTACCAACTCACTCATCCGAGCTCTTTTCACATCAAATATGAATTCTTCAAAGTTGTTGAGTATGTCAATGTCCATAATGAGATTTATTTTCCTCTTTGTTCTTGTAATGATCAACTTCCCATTTTGATTATATGCAAGGAAATCCAAATCGGCCACTTCATCAATTGGTTTAGGTATGGGATGACCTCCCTAAGATAGTATGTTCTTCAAATTGCCAAGAGTATGGAATTTCTCCATCATAGTCTCTCGACTTTTCCCACTTTATTGAGTTTCTTGAATTTTCTCATTTGTTTTGGTTTCTTGAGTTTCTTCATCAATTTGGGTTACTTGATCCTTCCCAACTCATTGATTTTATTGAAAAACTTATTTGTATGTGGAGGACTTTTCCTATTCTTTCTACTACTTCAATGTTGTATCTTTAGTGTCTTGAGTATCTTGACTTTCTCGAAGTAATTAGGTCTATTGGGGGTCCCAAGGATTTGGATTTCTTGGGATCAATGACTCTGTTAGTTGGAATTGTAATACTCCTCACCCTAAACATTGACCGATATTGTGGTATTTCCTCCTTGGTCTTGAGTATCCTCCATGGTATCCCCTTCATTTTATTTTTCTCCTTCTCCTCTGGAAATTCTTGAGCAATCCTTTCAGTGGAAAGAAAAATTTCATTAGTTATAGGAACACCTATCTTCACCACTTCATGTTCATAATTTTTTAGATCAATTACAATAGAATTTTTTGGAGTTATCTGAGTCTTTTCTTATTCCATATGTTTTTTCCTCATTTTCCATTTCTACTTTCTCAAGCTCTTCATTCAATTCCTATTCAATATGAGCTTTACTTCACTGATCTACTGTAACATACCCAACCACTCACAGTTCAGGAATGCTAACCACAAGTCCCTTCTCTGGACTAATTCAAACCCTACTCAAACTTTAGATAGAAAGGATGGATGAAAGGTTCACATGCATTTACCAAGATTCATGTTAAGCATAAAAAAAATGAATAATACAACATGCACAACCATAATCAAGAAGTTTGCATACTCTAAATACATCAAATTCAACGATAAATAAGTACACAAAGGAATAAATAATACACAGGTAAATAATACCATGATAGAGATCACTTATCTTTTATTAAATAAAACCACTGACTTGCTGCAGGGCAAGGACGTTCCACCCAACCATAGACAATGTTGTTCCAAGTCTCAAAAACAATGTCACCCAAAATCTAGGGCTATGAATCCACAAGTATGGCTCCAGAGTGCTTTCCATCTTCCCAAACCATTCATCACTCAAGATCTCACGGCATTCCCAGCACCTTGATCTAAATTTTAAGGGGGTATATGGTCTAAATTTGAATGCAAAATTCATAAAGCTATAAATTTAATAGATTTCCCATGTGGATCAAGGAGATGCTCACCTCCGCATTAATTAATTGGGCTGACAAGTTTCCCATATGGGTCAAAGAGAGTCTCATCTCTCCATTATTGTATCCACTACTTAGTTAGTTGGGTATTTAGATATATTATTATAATAATAGAGACTCATTTAATGAGCTCTTCCCATTATTGTATTGGGTTTTGTTTTCCACTACTTAGTTAGTTGGCTAGTTAGATCTATTATACTAATAATAAAGAGATCATTACATGAGTCTCTATTATTAGTATAATATATGTAACTACCCAACTAACTAATTAGTGGAAAGAAAAACCCGATACAATAATGGGAAGAGATTAAATGAGTCTCTATTATAATAATAATAGATCTAACTACCCAGGTAACTAAGTAGTGGAAAATAAAACCCAATATAATAATGGAGAGATGAGACTCTCTTTGACCTATATGTGAAACATGTTAGGCCAATTAATTAATGAGGCGGTGAGCATCTCCTTGATCCACATGGGGAATCTATTAACTTTATATCTTTATGACTTTTGCAGCTGGATTTAGACCATATACCCCCTTAAAATTTGGATCATACCCACAAAAATTCAAGTACCCAACTCTCTTCTACCCATATTTCACAACCCAAGAGAATGGACCCCCACCCTTCTCTACCATGCATTCCCTCAGGAATTCCTTCTCCTTCCAAGGCTCCAATGTAGCTGGTCCAAAATCTCCATGTTGGGAATATTAGGACTCACAACTATGAGAAAAGTTGGACACAGACCACACATCTCAAACATGTAGGTCTTGATTCATGGCCGGATTACACAAACAATCTCTACAACCAAAAAAATTGTGGTTGTTCTTTAACAGTTTGTTTCCCCTTCCCAAGACAAACGTGAATGAGGAAGACGAGTGTAGGGAGAGAGTGAGTGGAATGAAGTCTCCACGAGAGGTGTGAACAGTGAACAAGTGCATGAATGAATGTATGTCAAACAGTTAGAGTGACCAACATCAGGTCGATAACGAGAACGAGAGTGAGAGAGAGAACGAATGAACCAACAAATGAGATAATCAACGAATATGAGAACCCCCCCAACAGACCAGGGACATGTTTATGTAAATTGTGGGGATCAAGAACCTCATGACCTTCCCCCAAGAAGCTCATGTAACTGATTTCCTCCATTAGACAGAATGGGTGATTTAAAAATTTAAAATAAATGCTTATCCCCTCAATTCCCCTCTCTTGTGGAATCATAGCCCTCTATAACTATAGTCCTTGTCTATCTAGCAGCCAATAATGTATTTATTATTAATAATGATCAAAACATTACATTTATTAGGCACAATGGCCTCTTTTAATTGTTTGGGCACTCCAAAGTCTCAACAATTAACAAATACATTATTTAATATGGGGATTAAAACCCAAGGTGTTACATCTACTAATTCTTATTCTACTCTTTTTTTTCCTCCAGTTCCTTCCTATCCATTTATTCATTTTATTCCCTCCTCTGCTCTAACACATATTTCTTCCTCTTCTCTACTTCTACGTCTCTTCTTTGTTTGGAAAGTTATTCTTGAGAAATATATTCTTGTTGCTTCCTCTTGAGTTCTTCCTCAATTTTCCTTTGAATTTCTTATTCTTTCATAATATTATCTTGTTATTCTTGCATGGATTTATGATCATGTTCTTCATTTAACCTTTCTTCTTCTGATTTATTGCTTCATATGCATCCTTGCTTGAATTAACTCCTTTAATTATGATCTTCATTTGCTCCTCTAGTATCAAGGAGGCAAAACCAATTACATTTGGATGTCCCTATCTTTTCTCCACCCCATGCCAATATTGTGCATTTTCTGTGAAGAGATATTCCCTCCACTTCTCATGTGCACAAACCCAACTGATTGAAATGTGTTCAATGTTTTTAGTGCTAAACATTTGGGATCATGCCTCCTGAAATTTCTAGTCCTGAATCTATATTGTAGTTGTATTTGACCTTCTTACTTGGCATGTTTGGTATCTCTAACTGAATATTACCTAATTTGAAAGTTGTAAGGTATGAATATTCTCTTCTTATACTTAACAAAGGTAGAGTTGAAACCTTGCATAATGGATTAATAGAAGTTTCACTAATGACCAAATATTATTGAAATAATGGAGAAATTCTAGAAACGATTATTTTTAGGATTTCTTATGTATTATTAGACTTTTTTATTTTCTCGTTATGATTAATTTCCCTAATTAATATTAAGAACCTATTTTTTAGGAATCTATTCAAATTGTTGAACTACATTGTATTCCTATAAATGTATTTGAATGTTAGTTTGATGAATGTGAAGTGAGGCTTTGGGCAGCCTCTAGTGTGAGAGGTGTCTCACCTATGATTTGCATCTCACCTTTCCAATACTTTGTATTTCATTTTTTTCCTTGGTATCATAGTTGTGAGGAGGTGAAAATTTATACTAGTGTCATACCTTATTCAAATCATTGCCACACATGTAAACTATTGCTCGAGCAAATAGACAAGAAAAGAAGCCATCAATTTAATATGCTATGTGTGATCTGTGACATGGGGACTTAGTGATCCAAATTTCTATCATAGGATCATGTGATATATTAATGTGTAATTGTTGCTATGTAATCAATGCAAGCTAAGGAGAAAGTCAATTGTTTGATGTTGGAGCTGATTTTTGTCTAGATAAGGCCACTCCATCACTTTGCAACTTGGGTCGACCACAAATTGTACAGATCCATGTGTAGATTCACAATGGGAGATTTGTCTACATGGAGAAATGAAGGACATTGGTCGAAGTCATCGTTGCTTCTTTAAGGTCTGAATTTGAGTTAAGAGCCTAGAGAATCCATCTCATTTTTGTTGTGTTTAGCTTAGATGTTGTTTCCATATTTTGTACTTTGGTTGGTGAAGTACTTTTGAATGTTGTTTCTTTGGCGTGAGGTAATATGTATAAAATATTTTTGTTGAAGTGACTGCATAACATTGACTTTTTCTATCTTCTCTCCCACGTAAAATCACATTCTTTCTTTATGTGCCATTGTTGTCATAAGAAAGTAATTCACAGTCTTAAAAGTTGCAGGAATTATTCTTTGAGGTGTGATTAAGATGGCTAACCCTTTGGCAGAATTCTATTTAAACGAAGAAACCAATTTAGATGGCACAAATTATATGAATTGGAAATTCAAAATGCAGAAATTAATGGAAGGGTATAATGTCTAGAAAATAACACGTGGCGATGAAGTTAAGACATATGTCGTCACATGAGCTACAACCACACCAATTCAATATTAAGAGAAATTAGAGACTAAGGAAAGAGTGTTTCTATTACTGTTCATAAAATACAATATCATACCTCATATCAAAGACTAAAATATATCCAATGAGACATGGACAACTCAAAGATTGGTATGAGATAAAGAACACAAATTGAGTCATTTCTTTGAAGAGTAAGATTATTTCTATTAAGATGGAGGATAATGAAAGTATCAATGATTTCATTTCAAGGATCAAAGGTATTAAAGATAAACTTGGTAATATAGGTGAAAAAGTATCTAGCACTAATTTAGTCACTATAACTTTAAATGGTATGCTAGAAGAGTACCAAATATTTATCAGGGGTCTTGAACCAAGGGAGAAGGATCCTACCTTTGAAGAGTTGGAAGGTATACTTATGCATGAGGAATAAAGGTGAAATAAACTTAATAAAAGGTATCAAAGTTCTGATCTAACGTTGATGGCAAGAGGGAAACCACCTTCTAGAGGAAAAATATGGGAAACAAATAAGGGAAGTAATACACCATATGGAAAGCCACCATATGCAAATCCACAACAAGGTATGACACCACCAAAGTTTGATGCTAATGTTAAAAAGAATGATGCATGTTCTTACTGTGGAAATTTTGGACACTACTCTAGAGATGCTTTAAAAGGAAGTATTGTGAATCCAAACATAGAAACAAAAGGCATGCTAGTCATTTTGTTGATGGAGGAGAAAAAATGATGATGAATTCATAAATATCAAATTATTTATTTTAGATGCTACCTTGTCCGCTGAAACATATGACTCAAATGAATGGTTTGTTGATTCAGGTTCCTCCATACATATGTCATGTAATAAGTATTGGTTTGAAAATTATCATGAAACAAACAATGATGCACATATATAGCTTGGGGATGATCACTCACATCATTAAAGGATATGATGATGTATATGTGACACTACCAAATGATTGTGTTAAAAAAATTCAAAATGTGATGTATGTGTCTGGTATAAAGAAGAAATTAATCTCAATTTCTACCATAACGGATCAAGATTTGAAGGTAGAAGTTTTAAATTCAGGTTGTGTGGTAAAATATATGCATGATCATTACAAGATCATTGAAACAAGAGACATGGTTGGAGTTTATACAAGCTTGATGTGAAGAACAAGAGTCATCAAGCGTTGGCATCCACAATGATGACAACAAATTTTTTATGGCACCAAAGATATGGACATATTAATTATCATGATTTGCTACTACTTCAAAAGAAAGGAATGGTGGAAGGAATTCCATTTCTTAAAAATGAATATTCGACATGTGAAGGGTGTGAATTAGGGAATATGCATAGGGAATAATTCCATACTCATACAGATAAAAGAAAAAGAGATAGTCTTGAACTTGTGCATACATATGTGTTTGGTCCTATGCATACAATATCACTTGGTGGAGCATACTATTTCTTGATCTTTATTGATGATTGCAAAAAATATGCATGGGTTTATTTTCATAGAAATAAAAGTGATGTATTTGAATACTTTAAAGAGTTTAAAAATATGGTTGAGAAGCAAATAGAAAAATACATCCAGATCCTCCGATCAGATCAAGAGGGAGAGTATACATCAAGTGCATTAATCAAGTATTGCAAGGCTCGTGGAATTGTAAAAGGAATATATGCTTCCACATACTCCATAGAAGAATGGAGTAGATGACAGAAAGAACAAAACCTTAGTGGAATGTTCATGAAGCATGATAGGAGGTAAAAAAATTACTAATGGGTTTTGGGATGAAGCTATTCATACTACTATTTATTTAAAAAATATAACTCCAATTAAGATGTTAGACCATTAAACTCCTTTTGAATATCTTTATTCTTATAAACCAATGGTAAGCCATTTAAGAATATTTGGAAGAAATTTTTTTTCTCATGTTCCTAAATAATATAGGAGAAAAATAGATGCAAAATAAATCAAGTGCATTTTTATTGGTTACTGTTATGATCACAAAGCATATAAGATGTTTGATCCTTTCACACATAATGTTTTTTGCAAGTAGAGATGTGTTATTTCATGAGAATGTAGATGAAGGCCATCAGGTAGACAATTATGATGCATGGAATATTCCTTATGATCATGATGAAAATGTCAAAGAAGAAGGAGATGATGAACATGAATATTAATAAGAGGAAGAATCCAATTGTAATATCCCAAGATCGAGCCCAATATAAATATGTTTTATATGTTGGTGAGCCAGGTTATTATAGGCTAGAAGGCTTATGCGATTATTAGTCTGGAGAGCCTGGATGCTAAAGGCCAGTGAACCTATTTTTGTAATCACTCATATAATTAATAAAATAAATCGTTGTGTGTAGACCAACCACAATAAAAATAGTATGGTGGACTAAAATTCACTAGGAAAGGAAAGGGGGCGGATAAGAACCTAGGAAAGGGGCTAACCTAGAGGGATTATCTCCAAGGGAATATTATAATATATTCCTAAAATACTACAATGTGTACATACCCTATGCTATCCTAAGTTATTATGAGAAGGGAATGAATTACAAGTGGATCCCATGAAGCTTCATGAAGACAAGTGTCCAATTTGGGAAATGCATACAAAGAGTTCGAGATTTATGAATGAGCATTCATTTTATACTGGAATTCTTCCCATTCACTTAGCCATTCATCCATTCCATCCATCAGTTTACCTTTCGAACCCACACACACTCCTTCATCCATAGCCTGTATTTTCCTATGATCAACGGTAAACCATATCCTTCCTGGGATGGGTAGCGCACCTGTACCTTCCTATCACTAGAAGCACTTGTTCCTTACCTGAAGGCTATCGTTTCCATCACATGTTCCTTACTTGAGAGCCATTGTTTCCATCACTTGTACCTATACCTTGTTGACTTAAGCACTAGACTGAAGAAATAGGTTTTCAGGCCCGTGGGATTGAAGAAGCGAGTTGTTAGGCTCATGGATTGAAGAGAAGGGTTGTCAGGCCTGTGAGAAACTCTCTGTAGGTGAGAGAATGATGGGAGTTGATTTTATAAGGGAGCCCAATTACAACTATAGTTCTATGATACTTCTTGTCTGACCTATTGCTGAATCTCTGGAAGGGAAGTGGGGCAACCGAAGGACTATTGAGAAAAGAAGGGGCACACTTCCTGGGGTGGGACAGGCATGTGGGGAATGAGAGTTTGTAGGATATTAGTTTGATTTGTCACCTGGGACAAAATCATTCATGTTCACTATGTAGTATCAACCTGGTTAAAAATCCCTTTACCCGGATGGAGTTTAGTCCCAGCTTGGAGGTGACCCATAGTTGAGAGTTCTGAGAAACATGTACTAAGGTTGGGAGGATCGTGGAAGTTATGCACATAGTTGGTGGTATTATATCAAATACAATTATAAATTGTGTGTTGATTTACATGCTGTGTATTTATACATTTGTTTATGTTTATGGGTTTTTCTTGTGCATGTTGCATGTATATTTTTACTATATATTTTTGCATGAATTTGTGTATTTGCAGAATCTATTTGTTTGCTTAAGGTTTTATATATATACATATGAAATTATTGTTTTTAAGTGGCATGGCCCATCCTGGGTTGTTGGGTATGTTACAACAATAATGTGATTCCACTAACTAAATCATCAACTATGAATTGTTTCTTTGATAGCCAAGCCCAAAGCTACATCTAAAAATCAGATAGATAGATAGAAAGATATAAAAAATAAACATATTCAATCCTTATGTTTCTTATCTCTATTTATAATTATTTTTTATTTTGGTTTGGGGGGGGATTCATCTTTCTTTAGTTTCCTAATTTACAGAAAATCAATGCATCAAATCAAAATTTAACTACAGTAATTTAGTGTAGAAAACCATAAATTTAGCTACATGAAAAATATACAACAAAACAAAAAGTTGAGTTGCAAGAAATAAAAAATGAAATAACATTATTTATCTCTAGATCAACCGATTACTTTCTACAATTTATGTACATATAATTGGTTCATAACTTTATACTAGCTATGATAAATAAATTGGATACTGAAAAGGAATCTTAACTACTTGTGCATGAAAAAAGACTCAATCAAAAATAAATCTCTTAGACATAATGAGATTACAAAGAAAGAATTAACTAAGAGAAAGAAAAAGTTTTCTAATTGAACAATGAAATTAATACTAACTAAGTTTCATAAGAAATGGAATCACGAAGACTGTAGAGTGGCTCTTTCTCTACATTCTACTAGCTATTCTTGGGTTAACTCAAAATATCATATCAAGAACAAAGTTTTGAAGAGGGGATATTTGTAACTAAGAATGATATATTTATAATTATAGTTCCAAACCTCTATAGGTTCTCTCCCTTTTTTCTTTATACAAAATTGTCATAAATTCTTGGGAAGGTTCCCTCTTTCCAGGAACTAACTAAAAAAATGGGTTTTAACGCACATTACTTAAAAGAAAATCATGTGTCCAGAAATAGATTTGTGAATTGACCTTCATTTGACTTAACCAAAAACAAATACATAAATATTGTGCCCTTGAGGTAGTGCTTAATAAATCCTACGCGAATTCTAGATTACAACTAATGCTTTTTCATTAACTCAAAATAAATAATTCTCTCGTTAAAATATCTTTATGCTAATAAGAAACTCTTCATCATAGCATAGCTCGAACAATGGTTATTTTTGTTGATGAAAAACATCTTTAGCATTTGGAAGAATTGATCTTCTGAACTTCATCTAATGATAAATTCTGAAACTCCTAATCCAATAACCAAAATTACACAATTTTTTTCATGAATCTTGAAACTCCTAATCCAATAACCAAAATTACACAATTTTTTTCATGTATCTTGTAATTAGATGATTTAGCATCTTAAACACATAAATCATGCATCCATGTTATTTTTCTAACAAAAATAATTTAATTCATATAAAAATTCAACCCAAATATTCATGTTATTCAGGAAATGTAAATGGGGTGAAAATGGTGAATAATGGATAAAATTTTGTCAAGTTTGATTAATTAGGAACGATAATGAAGCAGTTGAAAGGGGAAGAAAATGAACAATTAGAATGCTCATCATACTCCCTAGCTTAGCCTCTTGCACGTCCCCTATGAAACTAAGTTGAATCCACAAATACTACTTGAATATGTTGTGTGGAATGGGTCTCTCTAAAATCATAGGGAAGTAGTTGAGTATTAGTACATTTTGCATGGAATCCTCCTAAAATTCTATTATCTTCTGTCTCTTTCTTTCCTTCTCTTTGTTGACGAAATCATCTTCTCTGTAGTCTGGTATTGGGTACAAAATCATGGGAAATTTAAATTGAAGGCATGTCCACTGAAGGCCAAATTCTCTGAAAGAATTTATATATAACCTACTATGATACAAGGATGCATGAATATTTGGTAAAGAGTGTGGATTTTTCATCTTCATTGTATCACTCAATTCATTCCACCTTCCCCTACAGGATGAAATCAATGAAGGTTTAAAATTGTGATAGAAGCTGATGAATTCGCTTACTACTTCATTTTGTACTCTAGTCACCACTACTCTAATTCTCAATTCTTCCATCCTTCTTGTATGAAATTTGAAAATATCAAGTATGTGAGCTACTTCTGGCCTAATTCACAATGGAAATGTTGATTCTTATCCTCTTTACAACTACTTCTCTTATTTAGATTATGTTGAGAACAAAAATAGGGTAGTGATATAACAAAGAAACACACAAAGATATTGCAAGAAACACAGTAATACAGTTGAACTCACACTCTTTTAATGAATGGAATACAAAATATTGTAAAGTAGAAAGCACACAAACTAGCTAGAATGGGTAGCTTATCTCTTAAGAGAAAGAGACGTTGAATATTCTTCATTCACAACAAGATTCACATCACACTCCATTGCATTCCTAAAGGACCTCCTTCACCTCAATTATTTATGAGAGTGTGAGAGGAGAATGATTCCCATGATGCATGTGGGATAAATTGGTCTAAGTTTACAAAATTTCATAGGCATGTAAAACCTAGTACTTCCTGGGATGTCACCCATCCCAGTAATACTATATCCAAGTGATCTTAACTATGAAGTTCTAATTGTATATGGTGCATTAACTTTGTAGGAATTGCATTGCATTAAAAATGAATATGGAATTACATAAAATTCCCCATAATAAGGGTGAATATCCTAGCTTATCAAAACCACAAGCTTGGAAATGTTGATTCAGTGAAGAAGGTAAATGGCTACCAAGATCCACCTGGATAAATCCTCCCCCGTTAGGAAGTAATAGTCCCCATTGTGTCAAGTTACCTTTGGATATGGAAATTGTTTTTTTTAATATGAGCTTTGGTGATCCACTTACATTGCTGAAGTAGTGTCATGCTTGTACTGGGCCCGTGGAAAGATGTCATGAACCTGTTGGTGGAGGTGTTGGATCCGTTCAACAAATATGATTGCATGATCTCCCTTGATCGAAGTGTGGGAGAATTATGTTGGCAAAGATGAAAAAAGAAGAGCTATATCAATGGGGGATAATGGTTATAACCCCAAGCACACCTGAAATAGATTGTGGCCAATAGAGTTATGTTGAACATATGGAAGACTCTCATTATCTATAAGGGAGAATCTATAGATTGGGCCATTGGGTAAGGGAAAATTGGGAACCAAGTCAATGGAATGTAGGACATGGTAGTGTAGAGGGACCCCCATAAGTGAAGAAGAAATATATTCATGCTCCTCTAAAATATTGTCGACTTGCTTATTTTGGATAGAAAGGCCTTGCGTTAAGGCTACAATGGTCACAATGACCTTCTTTTCAAATTTTGATTGGATCATGAAGAGGGAAAACTTGTGGTATGGGAGATTACTTTGTGGCATTTTTTCCAAGATCAATGAAGTGGAAGTAGTTGCAGCTACCTCTAGTACCCTATATAGTTGATTTTCCATAGTAACAATGACATTGTGGGGTCGAGAATCATACATAGAATGATATTTCCATGTATATGGTTGTCCTAAAAGAACTTGATCATAGAATTCAAGTGGAGAAACATCACATAATACATCATCCTTGAAGTGAATGATTTCATAGCATAGGTGACATTGTTGGATGACATGGACGTCTCTTCCTTGACTCAACCATATGATGGTGTATGGTTGGGGGTGTGGCATCATTGGAAGCTTTAATCTCTTGAAAAACTTGGATGAGATCAAGTTCTTCTAACTCCAACTATAAACAATGAAATGTAGTGGGGTCCCCTTTATCCACATCAGAAAGTGGAAGAGGCACTCCCCCTCCTCAATATTCTCTAGTTCTTTTGGTTGTATTGTTGTGGCCGCGATGGTAGTAGTAGGTTTTTCATTATTATACTTTGAATGAAAGTCCGAGTCAAGTTTTTATTCTTTATCTTTGAGCTCAACTGTCAATTATTGTTTTGAGTGACATTCATCAGTGTTGTGCCAAGGGATTTTATGGAACTCACACCACTTTCTCATCTATTTCTTAGCCTTCCCATCACCCTTCTTAGCCAGCTACTTGGACTGATTTTCTTGAGATTGAATCTCCTTGATTTTTTCTTCATTCTGTGAATTAAGGTTTCCTTTTCCATTATTATATTGTAGGTTAGATATAGAACAATGAGAAGAGATGAGGCACAAAGAAAAGGTGTAGGATCAATAAGATCAAGAAAGAAGAGAGAGGAAATAGAATAATATGGGGGACATGAATAAATAGCTAGCACAAAATCTAAGAAAACAAGTCGATCATGAGTTTTCTCTAGCCGAGCATAAGTGGTAGCCAACTCATTATGAGCTGGCAAGAAAACCTGAGAAAAAGGAACCTAAATATGAAAAAGAGGAGTGAAGTTAATAAAAAATAATAGCAACGGTAGCAATGACATAAGCGAGAGAAAAGAGGAGTTTTGAGGATTTGTTGTGACTATAGGATGTTCTTGTTGGCATGTTTACAAGAAGAGTGTGTTTTTCATTGATGGCAAGAACAACAACGATGAATACAAGAAATATCGGAAGATATAGCACTTTCCATAAGTGCAGATGAGGTCCAAGAGACAGACTCGCAGGAGGAGAAAAGGTTGAGACCTTTGAACACTTAGAAAACCTTCTAAGTTAGAGAGATCAAAAGCTCGGGAGAGAGGGAGAAAATGACCATTGGATCATAGCATAGAGGACCAACATCCATTTGATCGAAGCAAGGTGCATGAGCCTTAATGCTTTGCACACATAGGAGAGAGGACTTACCAAAGTTCCGAAGTCCTGAAGTAGTTTGGGACTGTCCATCGTCAAGGAGGACAGGTGGCACAAGATCCACAAATCCTAAAGTTCATGGATAAAAAGGAGGTGAAATAGCCAAATTAATTTGAGACCGTTCATCACTAGGAGGAGAATATGGTTCATTAATCATCGAGAGATACATGTCAGAAGATCGTGATTTCAGGAGGGAGACAAGTTTGAGATTTGAAATCCCCAAAGTTCAGAGAGCGGTAGTAAATTTCAACCGTCAGATCTAGAGGAATATGTGGCGACATATCATGAGCTCTGGAGAAATCACTTCGACAGTTTCAATTTGAGATTTGAAATTCCCAAAGCTCAGAGAGCCAAAATAAATTCTCGACCGCTGAATCATCTGAAGTAGATCTCAGTCATCAGATCCTCTGAAGAATATCTCAAGCGTCAGATTGTCTGAAGTGAATCTGGGCCGTCTAATTGAGAGCGTCAATTGAGAACTAAAATACCCAAAGCCTGGAGAGCCAGAGAGCCAAAATAAATTCTCTACCATCGGATATGGATAATATATGATGACCATTAGATTAGGGAGATCTACGTTAGCAGACCATGTCAGCATGGGCATGTAGAAGATCACATCAACAAACCACATCAGCAAGGACATATGGTAGACCACATTGGCAAGGACATGTGGCATAGTCAAATAATGACAAGTGTCCATATGAAATCGACATTTCAAGTACATGAAAATCATGAATATAAGTGACATGTGGAAGGCACTCAGCTCATGCCATGCCATCAAGAGATGTAAGAAAGTTACATCACTCTAAGAGTTTTACTTCAAGAGTTTCATCACCAGCAGATGCCCTAAGTCCTGCAGTCCCGAATGTCGAATTCCCGAAGTGGACATAAGTTGTCCGATCTGAATATCACTTTGGGTGCATTATCAATCGTTGATCAAAATACAGTGGAAGGATAGCGTAAGTAGAATATCCAAAGTGCCAAAGCAAATGGTGGCCATCCATCACAATGATTGATTAAGTCCTAGCCGACAGATTAATAAGTGAAAGGATAAGTGTAAGGATCAAATCTGACCATTGATCTGGTTCCATGAAATAAAAGTTAACGGTCCAATCTGTTCGACGAAATCTTGTTCAAAAGATTATAAAAGTTGAAATCCTGAAGTTCTGAAGGGGTGAAGTCCCGAAGTCCTGATTGTCGTCCATCTCATCAAGATATTAAATCATGACCATTGATTCTGATAAGCGCTAAAGTGCTCATTTGGCCTACACATCTATACATCTCCATTAGTCATATGCTAAGATATTTAAAAGGCTGAGCCGTCGATTAAGAAGGACAGGTGTTTGTAGATCATCGACTTTGGAAGATTGACATATGGAGGAAAGCAGGGTTTGAGAGTTGAAACTCCCAGAGCCCAGATCATGAAGTAAATCATAGTCATTGATTTAGGAAGGTTAGATATGATCCATAGAACTTGAAAGGACATATCTGAACCGTTAGTTCAGGATCACTGTCAAGACCGTGAGATCAACGGTCCCGTCGCATTGCATGGTCAGAACATTCTCGGGTCTTAATTTTTCATGATCAGGACACAATCAAAACCACGGTATTTCCAAAGGCATATGTGGAGCTCTGTAGTGAATTAAGGGGTGAAAACCGAATTTCCCTCAAACCACCTTTGGCCGTGCCCGTAATCACGTGGTCACATGAGAGCATCGCCGAAGTTCACATCAACAAAATATTGAGGAAGGAGCTAGTGTTGATAGGCTCCACATCGGAGGTTACGCATTGAAACGTCAAAAAGCTTCTGCGTGTATAATCCAATGACGTTGATGAAACCAAATCTAATTGAAGGGTTTTTGTTTCATCTCATGATTTCTTGATGAGTTACGATTCAATTACACTAACTGAATCATTTTTCCTGAGTGGTTGAATCATTGTTCCTGAGCGTTGGAATCATGATTCTTGAGAGTTTTTGAGATTCCCAACTTGAGCATTGGATATGTAGAGTGTAACGGATGATGAGAGAAGGAAGAAAAGAAAAATGTCATGATAGAGAGAGGTTGTTATTTCTCTATAAAAAGTAGTCGAACTATAAGCAATGAATATTACAACATGAACTGAGGGAGAAAATGCAGAGATGAAGAACATAAGATGGACAGAGAAGAAATGATGAAAACAACAGACTGTACAAGAACTTAAGCGTAAGAATATGCAAGTAGGAAGACACCAATGCAGGCAGAGCAGACCAATGTAACAGAACAATGATGAGACTAGTAAGTTATTGATAAATGTTGTATCACTGTAATAAATTTCAGCAAGCAAAGATTTATATCTTAGGGTGGTAGGGAGGTGCTAGGGAGGAATGTTTTCCTCAAAGTTTCAAGTGGTTTCTTGAACATAGGGATTTGTAGCTTCCATATGGTTGCAGCCAGAAAAACCAGGGTGGTAGGGTGGTGCAAGGGAGAACCATTTTTATCTGTTATACATGTTGGTGCCTGTGTGACTGGAAGTTGGTGCTTCCATCTAGTTGGTGCTGGAACACTTAGGGAGTTGGTGCTTCCTTCTAGTTGGTGCTAGAAAAACCCGAGAGTTGGAGCTCCCAACAAGTTGCATCTTGTAAAAAAAAGGTGGTATCCTCACAAAGAGTTGGTGCTCATAAGAATGATAATGTACAGAAAATAAAGGCTACTTACCATATTAAGAAGAAGAGGTTTTCTCCCTTTATGGGTTTCCTTGGGAATATCTGTCTCCATATACTTCATGTGTGTGATTGATGTTGAATACTCTATTGCTTACTTCCCTAAATTATTGTGACCATAATTGAGTGTTTTGTAATGAGTTTAAAATGGGTATAATTGTTTAAGCACAGTGACAATTGATTCACCCCCTCCTCCTCTCAATTGTATAACAATTGGTATCAGAGTTGGTTCCTTTTATCAAAGGGTAGATCCTAGAGCTTAAAGATGACTAGCCATGAAGGAAATTCAACCAATAAGGCCCCCTTGTTCAATGGAACAAACTTTGCCTTCTAGAAAGTTAGGATGAGAACCTACATAATGGATTTAGGTGCAGATGTATGGGATGTGGTAGAGATTGGTTATGTAAAGCCAGTTGTACTAGCTTCCAAAGATTATAAGTTAGAATTTAGCTTCAATGCAAAGACAATGAATGCTATCTTGAGTGGTCTTGTTGAAGCTGAATTTGTAAAAGTAATGTAGCTTGATTCTACCAAAGAGATGTGGGATAAGCTCATTTGCATTTATGAAGGAAATGAGAAAGTAAAGTATGCCAAGCTTCAAGCCTACGTATTACAGTTTGAACAGATATATATGAAAGAGGATGAAACTGTTGGAGCATACTTTCTGAGAGTTGAATAACTAGTAAATTCAATGAAAGGACTTGGTGAACAAATTGAGAAAGCCTCTTTAGTTCAGAAAATTTTGAGATCTATGCCAGATAGGTTCAACCCAAAGGTCTCTACTATAGAATAACTTAATGATCTAAAATATATGCCTTTTGATCAACTTCTAAGAATGTTGAGTGCATATGAAATGAGGATAGGTAAATATAAATCCACCTCTAGAGAGGCATCATTTAAATAAGATAAGAATGAGGATTTTGAGCCTGATGAAATTGAAGAAAAATTTGTGAGAAGACTAAAGAAAGAATCAGGCAAGTACCAAGGAAAGTTTCCCTTCAAATGTTTTAACTGTGGAAACATAGGTCACTTTTCATCTAATTTTCCACACAAGAAGAAGGACCATGACTCTGAAGGTGAAGAGAAGTACAAATCTAAGATATTTGGTAAAAATAAAAGTTTATGTGTAAATAATGATGACTCTTCAGGAGACACAGATAGTGACTCTTCTTGTGAAGATAAGGTTAATGAATTTATGCTTATGTCCAAAAAGGATTATGATAATAAAATCACAGGAAGTGATGTTAATAATGAAGAAGATGTGGTTGACTTGGAAGGAGAACTGGTCAGTTCCCTAGAACTAAATTGCTAGACTCAGATTTAAGAAGAAAAAGAAAAAGCAATTGCTAATACAATTTGAGAAAGATAGTAAAAAACCCGATGAATACTTTGTCCTGATAAAAGTAGAATTAGAAGAGAAAAATAAAATAGAGGACATTCTGAATCAGTAGTTATCAGAGAAGAAGGCAAGATGTGAAGCCTTGGAATAAGAGGTAGTAAAAACCAGAAAAGAGATGGAGAAGTTTAAAGAATTGTATCTCCAAAATATTCCAAGCATTAAAGCCTCAACAGAACTAAATGACATTCTAAGCAAACAAAGATCTCCTTTGTTGAAGACTGGTTTAGGCTATGTAAGTGGTTCAAGAAGAAAACAACCAAAAATCAAAGAGCCAGTAAATATGATCAAGTTACAAGTCCATAGACAATCAAACCATGTGAGTACTCTGCCACCAAAATCTAATAAAGGCAAGATGATCCCTGATAAAAAGAAAATATATCAGAAGATGGAGCAACAAATGCCAAGAAGAAGTCCATCCTTTAGTTACCAAAATTTCTTCCACGATTATTGTTTTTACTGCTTTAATTTTGGCCATAAGATTGCAAATTGTCAAGTTAATTTTAGAGCCATGCAACTGAGGAGATCAAGAAATAAATAATATTTGCAACATAGAAATAAACAACCAATGAGTAGAAAATGTTGCACCAATCACTTTGACCCATTGAACAATGAGCTTGAATGTTATAACTCTCATAAATTCGTCCACAAAGCTGCAAAATTCCATCTGAATAATTACAAAGCAGATCCAAGGATAAAACCCTTAGCCATAAATGTCAGCACATGGAAAAACAAAGATAGTGAAAAATGTGGTCTAGTACTTTCAGCTCAAAAACAAAAATACCCCTGGTATATAGACAGTGGATGTTCCAAGCACATCACTAGAGACAAGGATAAGTTTATGCCTATAAGTAAAAGAAAAATAGGAAATGTGACCTTTGGAAATGATGAACCAAGTAAAATCAAGGGTAAAGGGATGGTGAGTTTGAGTAATGGTAAAGGAAAAGTCTAGTATGTTCTGCCTGTAGATGGGTTGAAACATAATTTTCTCAGTGTAAGTCAAATGTGTGATAGAGGATGTGAAGTGGTGTTCACTTCCAAAGATTCTAAGATAAAGTATGTAAACTCAAGACAAGTGGTGGATAAAGGCATAAGGACAAATAATAATGTATATGTGCTGAAACAAGATAGAGAAGAGTGCCATCTAAGCAAACATGATGAAAGTTGGTTACGGCATAGGAGATTTGGACATCTAAACTTTGACCACATAGTGAAAAGACACCTTATGAACTGTGGTATGGAAGACCTGCTTCAATCAAACACTTCAAAGTCTTTGGGAGTAAGTGCTACATAAAGAATAATAATGAAAACCTTGGAAAGTATGATGACAGGGCTGATGAAGGCATCTTCTTAGGATATGCTACCAATAGTAAAGGATATAGATGCTTTAATAAAATAGTGTATAAATTAGTTGATTGCATTGATTTAAAGGTTGATGAAGGAGTCCCGGTAAGAAAGGTGAGCAATATTGAGTCTGCTACAACGAACACAACTGAAGCTGAAGATGAACGGGTCCAAGAATCAGAAGGAGAAGACTATGAGTTAGATACAAATACTCTGCAAGACTCAAACTAGGATATCAAGACAAAGACACCCTCCAAAGTTATTAGGATGAATCTTCCTGAACATCAGATATTTGGTCATCTAAACCAAGGAGTTCGAACATGAAATAAGTGGAATAATGTCTCAGAACAATATCAGATTGTTGTCTTTGCTTGAACCTAAAGACTTTATTAAATCTAGTGAAGATGACCATTGGGTTAAAGCCATGAATGATGAACTTGACCATATTGAGAAAAACAATACTTGGGAGATGTTTCCTAGACCTGAAGGTAAAAATGTCATAGGTTCCAAATGGTTATTTAAGAATAAATTGAATGAGTAGGGACAAATTGTTAGGAACATATCAAGATTAGTCTGTAAGGGCTATGCACAGATTGAAGGACAAGATTTTGATAAAACCTTTGCACCAGTGGAAATATTGGAATCCATAAGAATGTTTCTTTCCTATGCATGTCATAAGAACTTTAAATTATATCAGATGGATGTTAAGTCAATATTTCTTAATGGATATATAGAAGAAGAAATTTATATGGAACAACCTGAAGGATTTTCACTAACAGATAATCCTAACTATGTCAGAAAATTAAACAAGTGCCATTAGTGTATCCAAGAATATAGTATTTCATTCCAAGACCAAGCACATCTCCATAAAATACCATTTTCTGAGAGAGCAGATCACCAACCAGATTGTTTAGGTTCATTACATTCCAACCACAGAACAAATAGTAGACATCTTTACTAAACTCCTAGCCAAGACACCATTTGAATATCTCTGTCAGAAGTTGGGTGTCATCCATTATCTCACCTAAGAGATTCCATCCTATAAGGGGGAGTGTGTGTTGGTTGAATATCTAATACTTTTGAAAAGTATTGCAACAACTTAGGGGGAGCATGTTTTCTTTGACATTGATGTCAAAGGGGGAGAAAAGGTGTGGTCTGGATGCTACAATTGGAAGTCTAAGAAGAATAATGTAGCCTTTTAGGGTTTCCATCAATGCCAAAGGGGGATGTTGTTGGAATGTTTACAGGAAGAGTGTTCTTGTCATTGATGGAAAGAAAAACATCGACGAAGATGAGAAAGCCCAGAAAAGATAACACTTTCTAGAAGTGCAGACGAGGTCTAAGAGATGGACTCGCAGGAGGAGCAAAGGTTGAGACCTTTGAACACTTAGAAAACCTTCTAAGTCAGAGAGATCATAAGCTCAGGAGAGAGGGCGACAATGACCATTGGATCATAACACAAAGGACCAACAACCATGTGATCGAAACAAGTTTCACGAGCCTTAACACTTTGTGCATGCAAGAGAGATGACTTACCAAAGTTTCGAAGTCTAGAAGTAGTTTGGGACCATCCATCATCAAGGAGGATAGGTGGTGTAAATTCAAAAACTCTAGAAGTTCATGGATCAAAAGGAGGTGAAATATCAGAAGTAATTTAAGATCATTCTTCACCAGGAGGAGAATTTGGTTCATTGATCATCGGGAGATACATGTCAACAAACCGTGAGTTCAGGAGAGATAAAATTTTGAGATTTGAAATCCCCAAAGTCTGGAGAGCCGGAGAGTTAGAGTAAATTTCAACCATCAGATCTAGAGGGATACATGGCGATGTGTCATGAGCTTCGAAGAAATCACTTCGAGAGTTTCCATTTGAGATTTGAAATTCCCAAAGCCCGGAGAGCTAGAGAGCCGAAATAAATTCTCGACCACTGGATCATCTGAAGTAGATCTCAGTCGCCAGATTGTCCGAAGAATATCTCAAGATTCAGATTGTCCAAAGTGAATTTGGGTTGTCTGATCTAGAGCATCAGTTGAGAACTGAAATACCCGAAGCCCAGAGAGACGAAATAAATTATCGACCATCGGATCTAGAGAATATACGATGACCGTTAGATCAGGGAGATCTATGTCAGTAGACCACGTCATCATGGACATGTGGCAGATCACGTCAGCATACCACATCAACAAGGACATATGGTAGACCACGTCGACAAGAACACATGGCACAATCAAATAATGACAAGTGTTAATATGAAATTGACATTTTAGGTACGTGCAAATCACGAATCTGGGTGACACATGGCAGGTAGTCGGCTCGTGACATGTCATCAAAATCCGTAAGAAATTTACGACACTCTGGGAGTTTTACTTCAGGATTTTCACCACCAACAAATGCCCTAAGTCCCAAAGTCCCAAAGTGGACATAAGTCGTTTGATCTGAAGATCACTTCACACTAGAAAATTTGGGTCATTTTGTGACGGTTATTTCGATGCTCTTGCGACGTTATGTCATGGATATTGTGATGAATCTAAGGTATCCCAAACTTCACTTCACATGACATGGCACATGCGACGAACCTGGATTAACGTTACAAGAGTGACGACAGTAAGGAATTTGTCACGATTGCGACAAAAGAAGAAATATCGTCGCCAGAATGACTAAGTAAAGCAATTGTCGAAAGAGCGACACAGTAGGGATATCATTGCAAATGAGACAATGTAGAGATATCGTTGCAAGTGCGACAATAAAGAGAGATCATCACACACTCGACAATATAGGAAAAGTAAGGAAACATTTTGCGAAGAATCATCTTTCAAAGAGGTCGTCTCAAGAGCGACGAACACAGGGTATATTGTGATGAAATTGCTATACAATTTTCATGATTTGTATAGAAAGTTCGTCATAATTTTTGTACAGGTCATCGCAATTGTGATGAAAATAAGGTATATTTCCATGAAATTGCTATGCAATTTTCGTGATTTGTATAGCAGGTGTGTCACAAGATTTTTATGAGTCGCCACAATTGAGACAAAAACAGGGTATATTGCCACGAAATTGCTATACAATTTTTATTTATTTGTATAGAAAGTGTGCCACAAGATTTCTATGGTGCATCAAAATTGTGACAACAACAATTTATTTAAAAAAAAAAAATGATTTTTGAGCAAAAAAAATAAAATTCGATTTTTGAGCAAAAAAAATAAAATTTGATTTTTGAGCCAATTATAGAAGGTGCTATTATTGCACACTAAAGAAGTCATCCAAGTGAAGTTGTTGGTTGGTTGGTTGAGTCAGTTGATTGACCCTACTGTTCAAACTAACTATCTTCTTAAAATAATCACACAATTATATCAAAAAACAATACTCTAACTTAGATTTACATATTTAACATCTCCTTGGCCTCAAAGCCTTCTTTGTCCTAAAAAGGTGAGGAAAAATAAATACTCAAACCTTCCAAAGAAATTATTGCTTTGTTTTTCAAATAAACTTTGATGGACTTATATATGATTTTATATCCTTTCTTTATATTTACTCATGGATTATACATTTTAATATGGTGCCATTAAATACCTTATTAAAAACACACACTTGAGGTGTTTCTAGCTAAATTTTTCATGTTACCACTTAAACTCTCACCAAAAGAATGTCCTACCCTGTGAGGGAGAGCTTGAAGAAATAGATATGGAAGCCACCCACTATCACCTTAGTGCACTTGCCTCTACATTCCTAGGCCATGGTTTCTAAGATAAGGATGGTTTTCCTAGGGGGATAATACTAAGTCCTATCATTAAATTTCTAGACAGGTGAGTACAAGGACTTTGTTTGACTTGGGTTGACTTCTATAAATTGATGCTTCAAGAAAAAAAAGAGAAGAAAATTCTCAATGAATGCTTGGAAGGAAAACACTTACTTTATTCAACACAACACACCAATGCACCATTACTCATAATTAGTGATCAAGCAATATACAATGTTCAAGGTGAAACTTTCTAAGTGAAAATATATATTCATTCACAAGATAGTCGTCATTTAGAAAATTTCATATGTGCAAGAAGTGAAGCATGAACAAGTACTTATGAAACATTTAAGCATGAAATTGGGTCATTGTGATAGCAATGAAATAGAGCATCATTGTAACAATTTCATAAACAATATAAGTTTGCATCCATTCAATAAGTATATGCCATGAAACACATGAAGTGTCACTATTGTAAAGAGAGAATAAGGCAACGAGCTCAATGTAAAAACTTTAGAAGAAATACAATGTTGCCAGATTAGAAAATTTCATTATTATATGTCAAGGCACAAAAATTATATCATTAACAAAACTTATCATTCATTCATCAACACTCAGAAATTAATTTGTTTCTCATCATACAATATAGATCAATTCTTTGGAACCATGACTGTAGCATGCGTTGACCCTCTCAACTAGTAAACAATATAAATGTTTCACTATTTGGGTAGATTGTTTTGGGTGGTTAGGGTAGGAATGTATCGTGGTCAACCAACTAATCCAAAAGGCAGGCAAATACCACAACAAAATATGGTTAACAGAAATTCATACAATAGTTAAAGGAGGCAATGATTGGACTAATTACAAGGTCCTTTGGAATTCCTTAGCATATTTTGGCTTCTTTGGGATGTGGAAAACAAGGTGTCATAAAAACATTTCAAGACATCAACACTTTAATCACCATTGAAAGTGGAATACTTCTGCAGTTTTATGACAATCTTGGATAGGGTTTTGTATAACACATAGGAAGTAATGTCAAGGCTTGAAACTAGGTAATTTATCTCTCTTCAAAGTCGTTTGGACACCTATGGAAATGAATATAATGAAATCCTCGAAACATTGGAAAAAGAGGAGGGTTACAAATAGCCCCGCACAACAATAATTCTTTGTAGAAAAAGGAATACTAGAAAAATCCTAGAACAACAATAAAGAACATGCAACGATTTCACTTTGAATGAGGTTGTTGGACCTTCCAATACATCCAGTGATAGTTTATAATAACCTAGAACAACACTCCTTCAAAATGTTGCAATAAAATTGATTTTCCACGCTAGTTATGTTGTATTGATTTCAACCATTCCAAGAAAAGTATGCAGTAGGGCATCCATAAAAGTGATCAATTTATAGTTAAATTAAAAATGATTTTCAAACCCTCTTGTGATCAACATATAGATGTTCCTTTGAGAACTAGTTAGCATGATTTTAACTAATATAAGTCAATGAGGCTCAATGCAATGTATATTGAGGATAACACATTATGAAAACCTTTCCTAGTACTATCAAGGTGAATTGAAAGGTTGGCCAAGCAAAATGATAGAGCCATCATATGTCCTACCTTAATGCATGAACAATAACTTCAATGATCAAAGGGGTAAGGTTAGATAACTTACCTTGAGAACCCTCCCAAGTGGAGCATTTCACCCTTAATTCTTTGTCCTTCTAGTAGCCTTTTTATTCCAAAAAATCCTTTAAAAGTGCTTATATAAACCTTGAAAATGATTAAACATTAAAAAAGAAGAGAAATAGAATCTCAAACAAATATCAAGCCAAGTTTATCATTAATATCCAATATTTTTAAATGAGGGAGAACTCTTCCTTTTATTGGTGAAGAGACTCCTCAAATACAAAACAACACAATGTGCTAGCTCAATACTATGAGGTCAAAACCATTAACCCAGTAAAAACCATGGGAAACTACAACAAATCATCTAAAAAATCCCTCAAAACCCTCTAAGAGCCAAATGAACCTAAAGAATGGTCCAAATATAATAATAAATGCCACAAGTGTAGGCTAGAGGGAGAGAATAAATTAGGTGCACTCCTCAATAAAGGTGAAATTTTCCTATGAGAGGGTGAGTGATTGAGTCAACATTGTCTGAATACTCCCAAATATACTCCAACCAACTCCCTCAAATGATGGAAAGGTCAAAGTCTGGAATAACAAACTCAAGAAGATGACATTACCTCTCACATGTGTGAGCCAGCCAAGTAAAAAAAACAAGATAAATGGCATGTGTGGCCTCCTCTAGGTGGGTTCTTCTCAAGTAGATAAAAATAAAGCATGCCACATCATCAAAAGGTCCAAATAACAACCTATAACCACCTCCATAATTTGTAACCAAATCCTCCAATGCATTAATAACTCCCATGTGTGGTCCAAGGAGAGATAAATAATGCATAAGTGTGAATTAAACGTCCAGTTGATAAAGGAGAGTGAATTTGAGTCGTCCATGTGGCATGTGTGGTGACATGGCATCTCTCTCATGGATCGATGCAATGTCATGGATCCCAACGCGGTGACATGAATCCCAAGGAAAATGGTATGGATCCCAATGTATGTAGATATGATCATATATGAGTACATGGATCCCAATGTAGCATCATGGATCCCAATGCAATGTCATGGATCTTGAGGCACAATACATGTATCCCAATTCATAATACCCACTTGAAGTGACGGGTCTAGCCTCTTAGCAAGCCATTAATTGGTATCACCTAGTGACATCTATTAGCGATAAAAAATGCACTGGCATTTTTTAAAGAATGATGCCTAATATTGTAGGGAACATTTGACTAGCTTCCCGAGCTCCAAATGTAGATTTGAAAGCACCATTGGAAATCTTAGGATTACTAGATGTCGATCGACTATTCAAGCATGTAAAACAGACTCTCCATGGCTGAGAAATTTGATTTTAAAAAAATATGTGCTTTCACCAGCTAACTCGTCTTGAATTTTGCTAGTTAGCTGGTGAAAGATCTACTTTTCACTAGCTAAGGAGTGGATTTTTGGGTAAATTAGCTGGTGAAAGCCTGTCACGGCCAAAATAACCAAATTTTTGCCCAGATAGGGATTTTTTGAGTTTGAATGGTTTGAAACCACTTTAAATGGACAGTTGTTGAATTATCAAGTTTGATTCAAAGGCTAGTTTTGAGGGATAAGGTCAAAAAAAGGTTTTTCAACTACATTTGGCATCTTTTTCAAAGGCAGAATATCAGGGTTTTGAAGAGACATCATCCGATTCGAATTTTATCTTTGGAGGACCAAATCAAACAACCTTGGGAGGCTAAAATTGCACTTCATCCGCAATCTACTACTCTTAGAGATCATTAGATAGGACCTTTTCCTATTTTGTTTTGATTTTCCATTTTTAGTATTCTAGATCCATTTTTATAGGATCTCATCCTACACTTGTTGTATCTATTTTGATTTGACTATTTTTAGTAAATTTTATCCATCTTTCAAGGATCTAGATTTCATCTTGTAAGTCTATAAAGCCAAAGACATTTGGAGCACCAAAGGAGGTTCAATCTAAGAGACATTTTCTAGCCATTGAACTTGACTTGTTATTCTGATAATAGAATCACAGTCCTCTTTTGTTTTCAATATCAGATTCTTTCATATATTTCATGATTCTACACTTTATTCCAGTTTAGTTTATCTTTTAAGAACTGTCATCTTCTTATTAAGCTCATAAACTTGGATTAAAGAATTTCTTGATGTCTTGTATGACCTTGCATATGGTTGTATTTGGTTATCTGGACTAGTATTCTTCATCCCCTTTTTTCAATTCTATTGTCTGATTATTGTTCTCTAAAAGCACTGTTTTATTCAGATACATGATGAATGGTTACTTTCATTAGCTATTGAGTTATCTTATTGTTCCAAGCATACAAATCTACCATATTCTTAAGTTACCAAGCACCTTTGGTCTACAACCACAAAGGGTTTCTTGGAGTGATAACAAATTGGTGTCATTGCTGGGGAGAGGAGATTGAAGCTCAGCTTCCTTGGAAAATGATATTAGATCCATCTTTGATGATAGATAAAGCCTAGAAATCATTTGGTTGTAATCATATATCTGGCGACTCCATGAAGGACGAATTCAGTGGTGACTACATTGTTCATAAAATTGTTGGTGACTCCACTGGTATGACATGAACAAGATCTTAGCAAAGAGGTATGCATTCTATGATTTTTCAAGTATTTATGGTTTCCCTAATCCAGTTCCTAGTAGAGATGAATGGGAATGTAGCCTTCCCAGATTTCGAGGAGAAGAATGGGAAGTGCCAGCTGAACACTTGTTGGATTTTCATGATTTTATTCATCGACTTGAAATTGTACATGAGGATGTTCAGATCCGGATCTTCTTTTTCTCATTAGAGGGAATTGCTCGTGAATGGTGTCAGTCTCTTCCTAATGCAAGTGTTAGTTCTTTGACAGATTTCCATTTAGCCTTCAATTCCTTTTGTAAAGATTATTTTCCAGTTGAATATCTTTTTGAAGGATGTTGTGAAGAGTTTTCTTCGTTTCATAAAGCTTTATTTGTTGAAGAAGAAATTTACCATGTAGGACAAGAGGTGTTGAAGGATAATAGTGACATATCAGACATCATATCAAATGTGTCTATTGTTTTGAATATTGATCAAAATCAACATGTCTCTTTTAGATGTATTGATGTCGAAGAACCAATGCATATATCAGCAAGAGAAAGTAATAGATCAATATATTTCAGATCTGTGGCAAATACTATGAGCAACCCTCATCTTTCAGATTTGCAGACACAGGAAAATTATAGCAGACATGAAGACTTGAAAGGTGATGAGCATATTGACCAATCAGTAAGTGAAAGTATTGCATCTGCAGTATATGTTGAAGACAACCCACATTTTCTAGATTTACAGACAAAGGTGGTTTGCAGCAGACATGAAGAGGAAGATTATAAGTAGAAGGGTCCAGATCTCAAGCAGCTTGCATTCAACAGTGATATTAGTAAAAGCAGACTTCAACATATTTTCAATTTTCAATTGGATCAGTAGTCCAAAGAGGTATTTCTTTGTGAATTTGATGACCCTTTTGCTGACTATTTGGAGTCTATGAGCAGCATAAATCCAAAAATATTTCTGTCAGATGAAGGTTGGTCTTGTCATCTTTTCAAATTGCATTACCACGATCTATTGTTTATGTTATCTTTTGGGAAAATATCAAACATGATATTACCAAGTCAATTACTTTCTTGGATGCTTTGGAAATTTAGTTTTACTTGATCAATCTGCCTCTATTGGTTAGTGTAGGGATTGATAGAAGAATAAGCTCTTTCTTTGAGCAAGTAGATTACTTTTAGTTTTCTTAATTAGGCAAAGAGACTCCCTTTTCACGCTTAATGGCTCGAAAGGGATCATCCCTCCATGTTGCGGCTACTCAGTCAGCCTCGAGTCATCCATCAACCTCTCAGGTGTTTATTGCAGTTTCATAGAAATTTGATTTTTTCCCAAGGCAGTTTTTCTGGGTTTTCACCAGCTTATTGGTTTTGAAATCCGCTAGTTAGCTATTGAAAGATTTCCTTTTCACTAGCTAAAGGGGCGGATTCAGGGAAAATTAGCTGGTGAAACCTGTTACATGGCAACAAGGTTGTATTTTTGCCCAGATTTGACTTTTTCTCAACCAATTCTTTCGAGGTTGGTTTCTAAAGATGCAGAGAACCTTGGAGAGCAGTCACAAAGATCAGAAGGTTTCAAGATATAGTTCATCTAGATTTACAATAAAAAATAGGAATCATGAAAACCATTTCAGATAAGCATCAGGTAGCAGTCTTGCTTGGGAAAGGTGGGTTTTGGAGTGAATGATTGAAAACTTCCCATTTTTCTTATGCTGACATTAGTACCAGGTATAATTACTGAGGAGAAATGGATGCTCTAGAAGAGAAGCCAGGGAGTAGAAAACTAGAGGCTGATAACATTGAATACTTAATTTGTTTATAGAGGTAGACATCTTCTATTGATCATTTGAAAGGAAACAATGCATTATTTGTTGAAAGAAGAAAGATTGTTACATCTTCCATGATATTTTCAGAGAATTCCAGTATATCATTTTCTTTAGTATATGGCTTTGTAGTGGTAAGATAAAACTTTAAAAGATGGAATGGTCCAAATCCTTATGTTAAAGAAGGTGGATTACAACAGAAAATTGGTGTAAATGTGGCTTTACAGTCTTTTACAGACCACACAGGTCCTATACTCTATCTGGTAGCACATAATATGGTGGTTACTGCAAAGGAGCACAGAGTAGACAAGTATTGGTATCAGGCAGTATGGATTGTATTGTTCGTATGTGGGATTTGGAGGGTGGAAGTGTGCTTTCATTAACTATAGAAGGTTCCTGAGAATGGAAATCCAGATGCATTATTGTTAGCTTTGAAGTTCATGACAAAATCCTTTCAGAGATGATAAATCTATGTAAAATGTTATCACATGCATGCAATCTAAGTGACCTATTTACACCAGAGCATATGCTTCTTTTCTTCCTGCAGTGAAGGAAACATCCTTTTGTTGTCCTCGAGTTCATTCAATTTGGAAAGTTCTAGTAGATATTTTGTTTGCAGATCTGACAGTGGCTTAAGAATGATAGGTTGTTGTAAATTTGCAGGGAGATAAATCAAAAGAACACTGAGTTTTTGGTGAAACAACAGTTTTGAATATGAAAGGTTTCTTTTTGGCCAAAGACAGAGCTTTCACCAGGGCAAAGGGAAAAATTATAACCAGTTAGCTGGTGAAAAGAAGAACTTTCACCAGCTAACTAGCAGATTGTAAGGTGAAACTACAGAAAGAAATTTTTGGAAAATTAAGTTGAAGCAAAGCGATTTTGGAGCATTTGAAAAAATATGGGAGCATCAAATGATTAACCACCAAATCAAGAAAAACTTAGCATCAAAGATTCATGGAAGATCCTCAGACTAAAGAGGTCACAAAGGAGGCATTTGATATGGTCTTAGAAGATGACATTTCCAGTTCAATAGTTGCAGCTGTTACTAAAGGTCGTTCCATTTTACAACAACATTAAGGTTTTAATTCAGTACACAATATCCTCAAATATTGGTGAAGTTGCTTCAATATTTCTAATGGCAGCTCTACTAGGAGATGGTCATACACTTGTAAGTTTTCCCCAACTTAGTACATGAGACCAATGTTCCTCTTGGGAAGGGTTTTAGGTGTCTCTTTTCAAAGAAATATCACATGTTTTCTCCTTCGAAGTCGATCCATGTGATTACTTCTCAACTGGAAAATCTAAAGTTATAACCCTTAATCATTCATTAACAAGGTTTTGAGCCATGGGCTTATAGGAGGAAGAAGATCTCTGATAATCTATATTCATCATGGCTAGGCAGCCAATATCCAGATTTGTGGCAATATGTATTGGGTTTTGGTACATTTTATTTCAGAGGACCTAGGTGGTTGGCTCGGTCTTCTAATTTGATATGGATCAATTATTTTCTAAAAATCTTCTTCCAGAGTCCTTTCAGGGCAATGACATGACTGAACAACTTGCATTGATATGGAGATCGAAACAGAGATGGACATTGGTTCACAAGGTGCAGTGATGCTCTTCGAAGAAACCGAGAAGGGTGAAGTGTTTGATTCAACACACCAGGGCATATCAAGACAAATTCTTTGTATCTGAAGCTGCTGGAAAATGAAAATTCAAAGACCTCAAGCTACCTGCAATACTCTCATTTCAAGGTTGAAGTTATCCTGGAATTTTCAAAACCATGGTTACATATCTCACCATCCTACCTATGTTCGACACTTTTCTTCTTAATGAAGATATTGCCACAACAGATGCCATGTCAATGTGCAAACAACATTTCCAGGGGAGTTTGAAGCAGACATGCTACATATAAAGAAGATTGGGAAAGACAACAACAAACTTTGGAAAATAGCCAGATGATAAATTGTAAAGGCTGAATGACTCCATTCCCAATACTAAAGGCACAAGGTCTATTAGGTTCTTGGATACCTCGCAAGGAGGTCTCCATCCCAGTTAGAGCCATATGTTAGTGATAAAAAATGCACTGGCATTTTTTAAAGAATGATGCCTAATATTGTAAGGAACATTTGACTAGCTTCTTGAGCTCCAAATGCATATTTGAAAGAACCATTGGAAAGCTTAGGATTTCTAGATGTCGATAAACTATTCAAGCATGTAAAACAGAGTCTCCATGACTGAGAAATTTGATTTTAAAAAAATATGTGCTTTCACCAGCTAACTCGTCTTGAATTTTTCTAGTTAGCTGGTGAAAGATCTGCTTTTCACCAACTAAGGAGCGGATTTTTGGATAAATTAGCTGGTGAAATCTTGCCATGGCCAGAATAACCAAATTTTTTCCTAGATCAGGATTTTTTGAGTTTGAATGGTTTGAAACCACTTCAAATGGACAGTTGTTGAATTATCAAGTCTGATTCAAGGGCTAGTTTTGAGGGATAAGGTCAAAAAGAGGTTTTTCAACTACATTTGGCATCTTGTTGAAAGGTAGAATATCAGGGGTTTGAAGAAACATCATCCAATTCAAATTTTATCTTTGGAGGACCAAATCAAACAACCTTGGGAGGCTAAAACTACACTTCATCAACAATCTACTACTCTTAGAGATCATTAGATAGGACCTTTTCCTATTTTGTTTTGATTTTCCATTTTTAGTATTCTAGATCCATTTTTATAGGATCTC
>ML787211.1:156579-174594 GCA_009831015.1 Picea engelmannii | reverse complement strand
CTACACTTGTTGTATCTATTTTGATTTGACTATTTTTAGTAAATCTGATCCATCTTTCAAGGATCTAGATTTCATCTTGTAAGGCTATAAAGCCAAAGACATTTGGAGCACCAAAGGAGGTTCAATCTAAGAGACATTTTCTATCCATTGAACTTGACTTCTTATTCTGATAATAGAATCACAATCCTCTTTTGTTTTCAATATGAGATTCTTTCATATATTTCATGATTCTACACTTTATTCCAATTTAGTTTAGCTTTTAAGAACTGTCATCTTCTTATTAAGCTCATAAACTTGGATTAAATAATTTATTGCTATCTTGTATGACCCTGCATTTGGTTGTATTTGGTTATCTGGACTAGTATTCTTCATGCCCTTTTTCCAACTCTCTTGTCTGATTATTGTTCTCTAAAAGCACTGTTTTATTTAGATACATGATGAGTGGTTACTTTCATTAGCTATTGAGTTATCTTATTGTTCCAAGCATACAAATCTACCATATTCTTAAGTTACCAAGCACCTTTGGTCTACAACCACAAAGGGTTTCTTGGAGTGATAACAACATCTCTTAGCAAAACATAAAAAAGGGGGTTGGTTTTAATATTTTTCTAATTCTTACCAAGGGGAACAATATTGAACCTTATACATGCATCAAGTCCTAAGACAACACATATTTCCTAAGCACCTAGGTGAAAGATAGGAAAAAATAATTAATAATGATGAAAGGGAATGGGGAATGAGTTCATGTGATGACCTTCAACATCTTAGACATGAACAAGTCTTATCAATCATTTATTTATTCATTCACCTTTATTTAGGTAGGATTTTTACATATAATATCCTTCTAGAGATAGCTTAACATTGAGTTACCATCCTTAACATTATTTCTTACTACCCCTTTAATATTTTTTTTTTTTAATGTTTGTTTTATTGAACAAGTTCCTTTTATTTAGATATTCATAGACAAACTAGAGACTAGGGGCATTGGCCTCATAGTGAGGGATCATTGATAAAGATTTATATTTGGATTTTGACTTTATCTCTTCACCTCTTTTCCTTATTGGATTATTGACTCAGGCTTTATTAATTTGACCTTTGAGAAATCATACATGACCAAGATGCAATTTTTTATATGGATGGAATGAATAACACTCGAGAGTTGGAAAATGATTAGCATGGTTGGGATATGGATAATGATATATATCCTAAGAACCCAATGGTATAGGTTAATCCAAGAGATTACACACTTCTAACATAAAACATGTTTCCCAAGGTACTACAAGGAAAGTCATAAAACCATGTAATGTTATGAAATGCTACTAGGAAATCATTAGGTGTCTACCACTTTATGATGAGATAATAAGTTACATCATTGTTTCCAAATAAGTATTGATACATGGAATTTCAACTGAAGCAAATAGGAACCATGTCATACCGTACAAAAATGCATCTATCTTCTAAGGAGTTGGCATGAAAGTGAGCTACACCATAGTTGAGCTAGCACGATCATGTTTTTGGTGGAGATCAAGAAGAACTCTATCTATATCTAGGGAATATGAGCATGACACATCATGCAAGAAACAAATTGAAACCCTTGCTAGAGTATCCAAAAATGTGTCACCCCTCATGGGGTAACATATGGCTCCTACTCGTGGACATGCACTCTGTGTGAGAATGTATGAGAATTCCATGATCTTTGTAGACCTATGACCTACACACCATATAACTTGGCAAATGAAACAAAATTTGGGGTGAATCGACCACCCTAGTTAGAAATAAAAAATACTTGGCACAAATAAAATAACTTCACCAAATATAAACATGAAAGTAAAGCAGGAAAACATGTGTAAGAAATTATTATAAGGAAAATCAAATGCATCAATAAAATTAGGAAATGCATGAAAGTAAACACACAAAAGAAAGTAAAACATGAATGGAGGGAAAACAATCATTCTAACTACTGCTCAAAGATCATATTCATGCCTACCCTATTGGATAACTAAGGGATGTGGATGCTAGGTGAAATAAAATATCCAAATCAACCATTCAAGGAGCTTACCAACATATGGAAACCTTCCCTTGTGTTTGGTTATCATCCAAAACATGGATATGCCAAGCATCAAGTGGGTATCAATAATAATCTAACTCACTCTTAAGTCTGGAACCTAGGTAAGGTAATATCTATGAAGTAGAAAGCCCAAACTATACCAAGGTTGACTCACCTCTCCACAAAATTTATCCATACAAAGGTCAATAGGGACAATGTAAACACAAAACTGGGTCAACCCATTGAATTTTCTTGTAATATCATTGAGGACAAAATATTGTGAAGGAAACTCCAATTATGCAGATGGTTTGGAGTTATGCAACAACTTCAGTTGGAGTGATTTTGTTTTGTTTTGTTTTGAGGGTGTGTTTATCCCACACACCTTATTGAATATATGTGGGGGATAAACTGGGTCTTTTCTCATAGACACACTCCTCCCTTGCACATCAATGAAGTTTTTTTAACGGGATAAATTAGTTGACATATGGTCAAAACTCTCTCATTGTTGCCATTATTGTACCCTCTAATCGACAAAGTGAAGATTTGAATTTATGTCAACATTAGAACAATGAGTGTTTATATCATGAAACTCTATATGGATTAACATGACCATGAGAAGATTAAAGTAGGAAAATATGAAGAAAGTCTTGAAACCTTGAATAACCTCCACATATTTTAGACATGAAGATTGAGATGATGCACATGTGTGAAAGAGTAAATGTTTGACATCGCCATTTCCAACCCCTCGTGTTTAATCCTTAATGTTGTTAAAGAAACAAAATAAATTTCATGCAACTAAAAACATTAAATTGTTGCCAAAATTATTCCCTCTAATCGACAAAGTGAAGATTGGAATTTATGTCAACATTTTAACAATGAGTGTTTATATCATGGACCTTTATATGGATTAAAATGACCATGAGAGGATTAAAGTAGGAAAATATGAAGAAAGTCTTGAAATATTGAATAACCCTCTACATATAAATTTACAATGGCAATGTGATTTTGTTTCTTTATCATGTGAGATAGAATGAAAAGACACAATGAAAAGAAGGGTAATGCTCTGAAAAAATATCATAAAATGTTTGAAATGGCCATTTCCAACCCCTCATGTTTAATCCTTAAAACTTATTATTGCATCTTCCCAAAAATTTCTTTTTCCATGTTGCACCAAGTTTAAATTTTGCACACTGCTTGGAAAAGATGCTTGCCACATGTCACATGTCACAAGACTTTCAAAGTTGCATATATCATATCACAAGATTTTGGAAGTTCCATATTGCATATTCAAGTTCTATTTGTTGCGTAGACTCCATAGCCCAAGCACAAGGCCTCGGGTCTTGCTTGGATTCTCACATCTTGAATCAAGGAGTATTGAATCAATATATACCAAGTCTTATAAGAGAAGATGAAATTATCATTAAGTGTATAACAAAATTACATTCACAAATATATACAAGCCATAGAAATAGACTTGTGTATATTATCAAATGAAAAAGTACCCATAATGTCAATGAATTATATGCATCATTACATGTTCAACTATATAATGTACATCTAACTATATTATAAAATTATTACATGACATCATGAATTTCTTTTAGTCTTCTTTTGTGCTTTCCAGGTCTTAAGTAATTCATTCATGTCCATGTCTTCGTTTACTGGGTGTTATTCAACAACTGATGTTGGTTCAACCCTTTCATGCCGAGTACGTCTGGTCTCGTACCCTCGGCGTGGATGCTATTGTGAGGGGCCATCTCCTGCAAAAATAAAAAAATATTAAATTTCTATGGCCAATTTTTAAATATCATTGAAGTAGTTCATTAATATTAAAAAAAAACTCTGCAATGTAATTATTTACCTGGTCCTCTAGTCATCACCATTGGAATGGTTGTTGGCTTGTTCACTTGATCTTTAGGTCGAGGAGGATCAACTATGACATTCTCTTCCATTGAAACGTCAAAATTTATAAGTACAAAATTATTAAGTATATGATTAATATATAGACATTTTACCATCGTGGGCCTCAGTCACAAGAACATCTTGGGGCTGCACATCACTGGGATGGGGTTGTTGGGGATCACCATGATCTTCTGGTTGTGTTTCACTATCAATGCTCTGTTTTCCAGTACTAATGGTTTCGTTGATAGTCTTTCTCCCCTAATTAAAACAAAGTAAGACATTAAATTATGGACGATATCAAACATTTACGTACTTTATAAGTAATGAAAGGTTAATGTGGACTGATTTTTATTTACCTTATCCCAAAAAATGGATCTTGGGATCTTCCCCATTCTTTTCCTACGATCGACCATAGCTTTATAATTGTACTTGTAACCAAGTTGGAGGTCTTCCTCTGTGGTTTTAGTTCTGAAGTCATCGCCCTGCATTGCATAAGGGTATGGTTTTTTAATGTTTTTGGCTGCAATTACCTGAAACTTGTAAGGTGATACAAATAATATTCTTAATATGTTTGGGTACTTATGATTCGTGACTATAACCTTGAGTAGCCTCCCTGGCCTAGATTGTGTTGGCCATGTTTGGAAATCCTTGCTTTAGTTTCCTTCGATGTGTCAAGCAATCTATCATCAAAATTTTAAAGTATGTTATATATAACCACACTTTTATTTAGATCTAAAGAAAAATAAAGTTGGTATTGAAATCAAAATATTGTAACTTACCTTAGTGTACCGGTTATTTGTTCTCCTAATTTTTTCAAAATCTTCTCTTTTGCATCATCAATAATCACCTTCCACTCCTGTTATAACCCTAATTTTCACCAGACATGCATACCTGGCATCATTCCATCTCACTTGCCATCTTTTCCAAGCCATTTTTCAACAACTCTTCTAAAAATCCATCCTTTTGAAGGCATACGCACCCTGCACCTTTGTTGCCTGCATATATACGCTATCTAACCCATTACAGCCCATGCATACTAACAAAAGCACAAAAAATAGAAATTTGCAGACGAAATACAAATTTCTGGGTAATTGCCTAAACTGTTTGACCACCCATAGCCGGTCACTTAACCGGAGAACTACCCTCTTCTAGCCTATAAAAGAAGAGGTAGGGGTCCCATTTGAGAGAGAGAAAATAATAGAAAAGAAACTTTGCCCTTTTATGTATTCCCCTTGCCCCAATATTTTGCAACCATTTTGTGAGGAGAAGCATATGTAGAAGCAGTTTGTGCACAATTGAAGAGGAGCCCAGGACCAAATTTGAGGAGCAGTGGCTGATCTCACCATTGTAAGTTACTTTTGTGAGATTAATAAAAACAATTACTTTTCCCATCCCACCATATGAGGTGTTCAATATTCAGTTTTGATTATATTTTACTAGAACCTCTAACCCACTAGTTCATATATAAGATGCATGTTTGGAGTTCTTTGTTTGTCTGTTTATGAATGCAGGTTGGATTTGGGAGGAGAATTGCAGTCGAGGAGCAATCGAATGCAAAAGGATCGACACCAATTGCAGAATTCAAGGTAGAGTAACTGGATCTTTTTACCCTTGTGTTTATGTATGAATGTGGGGTATATGTTAGGATGATGGTAAAAAGTAGGAGACTTTAGATGGTCATTTCTACATGCATTACAGAATCCTTGGTGCTAGTCCATAGGGTTTTTCCCACCCACATTAGAATTGGTGACCGTATTGGGGAAAATCTCTAGGGTTTTTGGGGATACTTTTTGGGTGTTTTAAATTGGTTTGATTACCTTTTTTCTGAGTTTCTGCAAGAGTCTGAGTTTGTAGGGATTTTGGTCTTCCATACTAGTACTCCCTACTTTGATTTCTTGATTGATTTGTTTATTTTTCGGGAAGCCACAGAGGTATACGTGGCCTGTACAAGGCCTGCACGTGTATATACACTCTCTACCTTTAGACAACCCACATACATATGTTGGATGTTGAAGTGTCAGTAGCGTGCTTGAGTTCAAGATTTTTTTTTTTTAAAGGAGAGGTAGTCATCCTCTTCCCTATGAGAAGTAATCCTTCTCAGGGGTTTTCTTGATCTAGTTCTGGTCTCTGTTGTTATAGTCTGTAGCCTAGGTATAACCTCATGTTATCTTTTCTTTATAAAATTATCCTTGCATTTTCTTTATCAAAGTAAGTTTATGTGTCTTTAAGGGATTATGGTTTTCAATACCAGTACTTCCTACCTGGCTTGCTCGACTGTTATTTTTCATTTTTTTGAGGAGTTGCATAAGTGCACATGGTCTGTAGTGGGCCTGCATGGGTGCCCTTCCCTTGGACATCCCGCGTACATATGCTTGTTGTTTAAGTGTCAGTAGCGTGCTTGTTGAGAATTTTGTTTTTTAGAAAAGGCAATCATCCTCTTCCCTGATAGGAGTCACACTTCTCAGGGGTTTTCTTGATATATCCCTGGTCTCTATCATAGCAGTCTATAGCCTAGATTTGACTTCAACGTAGCTATCTTTTTTTTTCGAAAGATTTCTTGTTTTTCTTTATTTAGTTTTTGGGATGAGATTGTGAGTTTGTCTGATCTCCCTGTTTGGTATTTTGAGTAACTCCCTGCAGTCTGTAGTGGGCCAAAATTCATTTCTTGGCCTTGTCTTGTCTTTATTTTTTCCTTTTTGCTTCAGAAAAGAAGAAAAGAATACAATTTCAAATTTTCTTGTTTCGGAAGCATAATAAAAAAATTGATTTCACTTTATTTATTTGGTTGAAAAGTTTGTTGTTTGCGTGAATAATCAGGAAAAAAAGTGATTTCATAAGTTATTGGACGTTTACTTAGGACAATAAGTAACTTGTAGTTGAGCGAAATCTTTTTTTGAGTTTTCTGTTAAAAGATCTTAGAAAAAAAAATAGTTTGAAAAGTTGGTGGAAGAGTTTAAATGTGCAAATCTGAATTTGTCAAGAAGAAGTAATTTTGTTTCCAACTTTCTGTTTGTTTGTTTCATATCTTCTTCCTTTGACTTAAGACAAGGCGTAAAAATTAACGATTAATTAAAATCCATTAGACTTTATGTTTGTAGGGTCCATAAACTAGTCTAGGCTAGAGCCTTGATTTAGGTTTGGAGAGGAAAATCTTCAAGGCTATAAAAACAAACATAAGAGTCTATGCTAGGGAGTGTTAAAAAGTTGAGTATGATGAAAGTTATCTGGGACACCCCTCTAACATAGGGTCTAAACACGAGGTCATGTGCGGAAAGGTAGTGGAGATAACCCCTCTGAAGCCGGACCAAGCGTAGTGAGGAACACATATAGAGGGCTTATCTTCATATTTCATTGATCGCATTTTCCACAGAGCTTTGTGGGTCTCGAATCCATTCGAGGTCCTCATTTTTCTTCCAGAACACTTACTTTCGATACCCTTGATACATTTTGGGTTTGATACTTTGCTCATTGCAGTCCACCCAACTATTGACTGTACCCGTCTGGTGACTGTTCGCACACTAGAAACCTAGTTGCCTTTATTTTAAGGACTCACACAGGTGACTATGGAGGTATACCACAATACCTAGGACAGACATCGAGCCACACTTTGCAGAGTATACCCGGAGGGTGCTTCCTTATTCAATTTGCACTTGCACCTGTAAGTTGCTCTAGTGTTGGCTAGTGTAACCGTTCTTCCAACTAGCTAGTGATCTGCTTGTCTTCTCTCATAGGGACTTTTTCTAGTGTGTGCTCATTATTGAATGTTAATAGAAATTCCTAGTGTGTCATTGATATTCTCACAGAATGGAATATTAGGAGTTCTGTTGGTCACGAAGGATTCTTGGTCTTCCACCGGTCAATCTGGAGCCACCCCCACCATCGCTAAGGCGAATACTAGACCAACAAGGGTATTTTGAGGTGACCAGGTCACAAGAAACTATGCTCGACCCACATCTGAGAGAAGAACATTTGATTATGGAGGAACCAACCATTTCAGACCTTGGAGCATAAGCTCTTGGTCCACAAGAACCTCTGAACACTGATTTATTGACGCCCATCATCGTACAGGTCTATCCTTACAAGAACCTGATAGTGTCACAAGAAATAATGGAAAAAAATGCTGCAACTTCTTCAAGGAATTCTTATATTCCTTCTACGACTGTCATTACAGAGGGTTTTCCACCTCCTAACCAATCGTCGTCGGTCCAGACCACCATGGTCTCGACTACCTCTACCTCGGGAAATTGTTTGATTCCATATATCATGGAGATCATTGCTTATTTAACCCAGAGTGTGATAGGCCCTCCGTTCTCATATGGGATTCCTATCTTCGATACGAACTATGTCCTTTCCTACTCCACTCTACACACTTTAGGTCTGGGGGCAGGGAGCTCTAATGCTCCTCTGCTAGGATCCATGGGGGGTAATTCAACTTCCTATAATGCTTTCCCTTACGGAGGGTGTCATATACCTCCTTCGTCCCCTTCACTTGGTGGTGCTCACCAGCATCCCGTCGGACCGAACGTAAAATTTAGTTTGTTTGGAGCAGGTAGTCAAGGACTTCCTTCTTATAACATGTCGATTGGTTCGACATCGTTCTCTTTTTATGGTGCATTTGGTAACAACACATTCTCATCAGCTGCCATGTCGATCGGGGGCAACCCCGGTTATGGACAAAAAAATTCTATGCAAGGTATTATTACTGCACAGAGGGAAAACTTAGGAATTCCTTCCTCACAAGGACCCTTGAATCCATGGTAGGGATCACTTCCCTTTTCATGGATGCTGACCGGGGAAATCCCTTTCCATAGCCAATGGAATCCTAGGCAAGGCTCAACACCTATTCCCATTGGATCGATAGGGGGCATCCCTTCCCAAAATCCTTGGAATGCAACTCAAGACCAACCTTCTATGTCCTATTATGGGAGTCAGTTGATGATGTCTCAACAAGTGCAAAATTCGTACGTTGTTCATGGCCATGGTTTTTACCAGAACCCTGGCCAGCAACCTAGATTTTCCTGGCAACCTGGTGCCAGTCAAACTCCAGGCCCCTTTTTCCATGGTTATAATCAACAACCCAAAATACCATTTCTAGAAACTTTGCATTTTCCATACTTCACAAGGTTATTGAATGACCCTATCTATCACGATCCACATTGGCCTCCTATGCCGGCCAAGTTGCATGTTGGGTATGTGTTATATTCTTTGCATGTGTGTGTGTGGGCGCATTAGGTTTGACAACTGCGTCTGGCAATCCCTCACACTAGTGCTATGTTTTTGCCATGTGTGTTGGGCGCTTTCCTTGGGGGGGGCAGGTATGCCCCCCCCCCCCCNCAACGTTCAGGGCTGCGCCCCGAAATTTTTTTTTGGGTGGTTTTTGCTATTTTTAGTGGTTTTGTAAATTAATCTCGGATTAAGGGATTAGGGTTTTGGTATCTACGGAATACCTAAAAACATTGTATATATTGTATGGTGAATGGTGAAATTTGATATAATGAATATAAGAAAGGTTTTCCTGGTTGAGGGTTTCAGGTATAAAATCTATGTGTACTCTGTGTATGATCCATTGATTAATTTTTGTCTTGCTTAAGAATCTATATGAATTGCTTTACTTCGCAAGTTTAAAATTTACATGTGGTATCAGAGCTCGTTTTTGGCTTCAGAGGGATGACTTTGTTGTTGAGGGTTTGGCTTGGTCTTGATAGATCAAGTTTATCTTGGGTCTGTGATAAACTTGGGTTTAGTGGGAGCTTTTGTAGTGGAGATTCGAGTAAAGAAAGAGGAATGACGAGCTCATCTAGAATCAAGATAGAGAAGTTCAATGGTAAAAACTTTGAGCTATGGAAGCTCAATATGGAGTAACTTCTTGTAGACAAAGAACAATGGATCATTGTGGATCCTGGTACACAGCCTACTGGTGCACCATCTACTAGCACATAGGCTATTGGTACACAACCTACTAGTACACAAACTACTAGTACATCAGCTACTAGTATGTTGAAGGAAGATTGGGACAAGTTGGACAGAAGAGCAAGGAGTATTATTTGACTTTGCCTGGCAAATTCGGTGTTGTCGAATGTCTCAAGAGAATCTACAGCCAAGGAACTATGGGATAAGTTAGGGAATTTGTATCAATCAAAGTCCCTATTAAACAAGTTGTTTCTTCAAAAGAAGATGTATCATCTTAGGATGGAAGATGGAGATTTTGTGACAGAACATCTAAATGCATTTAATACTCTGGTAAGTCAACTTGGATCTGTTAATATTACGATTGTAGAAGAAGATAAGTGTATTACTTTGTTATGTTCTTTGCTAGACTCTTGGTATAATCTAGTTGTAGCAATAGGTAGTACCACTCAATCTACATTGAAGTATGAGGATGTAGTTGCATCCTTGTTATCTGAAGAAATGAGGCGGAAAAGCATGGATGGTCACAACACAAATGATTTATTTGTAAGAGGGCGTACCCAAGACAGGAACCCTGGTAAGCCTTCGGGATGGAGATCTAAATCTATAGGTAGATCTAAGTCTCTAGGAAAGTCTTTGAGGAAATGATGGAAGTGTGGTAAAACAGGGCATTATAAGAAAGATTGCAAGTCTAAGAAGGTTGAAAAACCAAAGGGATCTGATAGTACCTCTTCCAGACAGGCGAAAACCTCCACTGAAGAAGGAGGTGATGTTTACCTAGCATATATAAGTACACATGTAGACCATGATGTATGGTTGATCAACTCGGGTGCGTCATACCATATGACTCCTCACAGGGAGTGGTTCTCTGAATATGAAAAATATGATGGTGGTGATGTATTCCTAGGAGATGATTCGACGACAAAAATCTTGGGACGTGGAAGGGTTATGTTGTTGCTAAACGATGGAAGGATTAGAACTCTCCCTGGGGTTCTACACATTCCAAAACTAGCCAGAAGCCTAATATCTATAAGCAAGTTGGGCGATGCAGGAGTGAAAACTGTATTTGAAAAGAACACTTGCAAGATGGTACGAGGAGCAATGGTGTTGATAAGGGGAGTCCGTTGTGGAACTCTGTACAAGTTGGTGGGAAGAACTTATACTAATGGGTGTAACAGTTCTATTTTCCCTGAGCAGAGTAATGAAGGAGACAAGACAAATACTATCCCAGAAAAGAAGACCATGTTGTGGCAGCAAAGACTGGGGCATATTGGAGAAAAGGGCCTTCGAACACTACATGGTAAAGGTATGGTTGAAGGTATGTCTAATTGCACTTTGGATTTTGATTTTTGTGAACATTTCATATATGGTAAACAAAATCGAGTAAGATTCCCATCTGGTGCTACAAGAGCAAAGGGGACCTTAGAGTTGATACACAGTGATGTTTTTGGACCTGTTCCTATTCCATCCCTAGGTAAATGTATGTATTATGTTTCATTCATAGATGATTTTTTAAGGAACACATGGATTTATTTTCTTAGAAAGAAATCTAAAGTATTTGATAAATTTAAAGAGTTTAAGGCTCTGGTAGAAAATCAGACAGAGAAGAAAATAAAGGTATTGAGAACAGATAATGGTGGAGAATGTTGTGGAAATGAATTCGAAGAATTCTGTAAGAAGTGTGGTATAGCAAGGCAGAAGACTACTCCATACACTCCTCAGTAGAATGGAGTTGTAGAAAGGATGAATAGGACACTGATGGAAAAAGCGAGGAGCATGCTGAGCGGTGCTGGGTTAGGACAAGAATTTTGGGCAGAGGCAGTGGGTACAACATGTTACTTGGTCAATCGATCACCTTCATCGATGTTGGATGATAAAACTCCACACGAGGTATGGTCTGGAAAGAAACCCTCTCTTCAACATCTTAGAGTGTTTGGCTATGATTCTTATGTACATGTTCCAAAGGAAAATAAGAGTAAGCTAGATAATAAAGATGAAAAGTGTATCTTTATTGGTTATAAAGATGGTGTGAAAGGTTATAAGCTTTGGAACCTAGAAACCAAGAAAAATGTTTACAGTTGAGATGTTGTTTTTAGAGAGGTAAAAGATGTGTCCAAACAAGAATTCCTACCAACGCAAGACGAACCTGAGAAAACAGAGCATGAGTTGGATGATGCAAAATATGAATCATCTGAAGAAGAGGAATCATCACCAGAAGAAGAAGATGAACCTCATACCCCAGTATTAAGGAGATCAGTGAAAGATAGAAGGCAACAAGAAAGGTATAGCCCACCTGATTTTCATTCCAATTTTACTTTATCTATTACTGATGATGATCCCAGAACTGTCAGGGAAGCAGTGAATTCAGAGGATAGTAAACTCTGGAAGAAGGCCATGGTTGAAGAAATGGATGCCTTGGATAAGAATGAGGCATGGGATATAGTTGAGTTTCCAGCTGGAAGAAAATCGGTTGGTAGAAAATGGTTGTTCAAAAAGAAGTTTAATGCACAAGGTAAAGTGGAGAAATACAAAGCTCGGTTAGTAGCAAAAGGTTATTCCCAGGTAGAGGGAATTGACTTTGGTGATATTTTTTCTCCTTTTGCTAAGTTAACATCTATTAGATTTGTTTTATCTATTGCTGCTTCTTTTGATCTTGAAGTGGAATAGATGGATGTGAAGACAACATTCTTACATGGGGATCTGGAAGAAGAAATCTACATGAAGCATCCATAAGGCTTTGTAGTGAAGGGAAAGAAAGAGCTGGTCTATAAGCTAAATAAGTCACTATATGGTCTGAAGAAATCACCTAGGATGTGGTACCAAAAGTTTGTCACATACATCCTTGGATTGGGATTTGTAAGAAGTAGGGTTGATCACTGTGTATATTCCAAGTAGGTTGGTAATCACTTCATTTATGTAGTGTTTTATGTTGATGACATGTTGTTGGTAGGAAATAACATGGATGTTATCAAGGAGTTGAAATCATAGCTATCCTCCAAATTTTACATGAAGGATCTCGGTGCTGCTAACTTCATTCTGGGAATGGAGATTAAAAGAGATCATGCAAATAGGAAACTCTAGTTGAATCAAAGAAAATATGTTGAGACAATATTGCAGAGGTTTAATATGCATGGAAGTAAACCGATCAAGGTTCCTATTCCTATAGGTGTAAATTTATCTACAGATCAGTGTCCCAAGACACATGAAGAAGAAGAGGACATGTCCCATGTTCCATATGCTAGTGCAGTTGGCAGTTTGATGTATGCAATCATTTGTACTAGACTGCACATTGCACATGCAGCGGAAGTTTTGAGCAGGTATATGTCAAAACCAGGGAAGGAGCATTGGACAACAGTAAAGAGGGTCTTCAGGTATCTTCGTGGCACCACCATCTATGGATTGTGCTACCAAGGAAGACCGGGATTGGACATAGTGGTGGACATACATGGCTTTGTTGATGCAGACTGGGATAGATATTTGGATCAAAGAATATCTACAAGTGGGTATGTGTTTAACCTATTTGGAGGAGAAATCAGTTGGATGAGAAAAAGACAGGCTGTAGTGGCACTCTCAACTACAAAAGCTAAATACATGGCAACCACTCATGCAAGCAAGGAAGCAGTATGGTTACAAAGATTGTGTTTAGGTATTGGGTTGGTAAAACAATTAGTGAGATTAGATTGTGATAGTCAGAGTGCAATATTCATGGAAAAGAACCCATCTTATCATTTAAAGACAAAGCATATTCATGTTCAGTATCACTTTGTGAGAGACATGGTTGAGGAAAATAAGGTGTTGCTGGAAAAGCTTGACACTTTGAAGAATGTTGTAGATTCATTGACAAAGTCTGTGAGCACAGAAAAGTTCTCCTGGTGTAGAGTAACAATGAGCATTGTTTCCCTGGATTATTGACTATATAATCCCCTGGACCCCTGGATGCAAAGAAAACAAGTGGGAGAATTTTGGGTATCTGTTATATTCTTTGCATGTGTGTGTGTGGGTGCGTCAGGTTCGACAACTGTGTCTGATTATCCCTTGCACTAGTGCTTTGTTTGTGTCATGTGCACTGGGTTCTTTCCTAGGGGGGTCCCAGGGGGGGTAGGTATGCCCCCCCCCTAGCTATGCACAGCGTTTGGCAACGAGTGGTAGCCCGGGGCAACGCCCCAAAATTTTTTTTTTGGGTGGTTTTTGCTATTTTTAGCGGATTTTGCTATTTTTAGAGGTTTTGTAAATTAATCCTGGATTAAGGGATTAGGGTTTTGGTATCTATGAAAAACCTAAAAACATTGTATATTTTGTATGGTGAATGGTGAAATTCGATATAATGAATATAAGAAAGATTTTCCTAGTTGAGGGTTTCCGGTATAAAATCTCTGTGTACTCTGTGTATGAGCCATTGATTAATTTTTTACTTGCTTAAGAATCTATATGCATTACTTTATTTCGTAGGTTTAAAATTTACATTTCCTTTGGACATTCCAAATTTCAAAGCTAAGCCTAATGAAAATCTAGGTGATCATGTGACTACCTTTCATCTTTGGTGCTCATCCAATTCATTGAAAGACGACTCCATCCAGTTGCATTTGTTTCAATGCACTCTCATAGAGAGTGCCTTGAAATGGTACATTGAGCCCGATCGCTCGAGATACTCTTCCTTCGTCGAATTGGCAATGGCCTTCTTAAACCATTTCCAATTACCTGTGAGATATGATGTTGGAAGCGAATTGCTGGCCAACTTTGAGTAGACAAAGGTGAACCATATCTCTGATCACATCTAACAATCGATATGCCAGAAGAGTTTGATTAAAGTACCAGTCCCACCAACATTCCTTCTTGAGTGGTTCCTTAAGTCTTTGGTTCCCTAGTTATCCAAAGGTTTCGCAACGTCAGGGGTGTCTTCTAGAGAAGACGTAATAATGAGAGCTCAACAACTAGAGTTTATTTACTCTCAGTCTGGTCTACTTTATGAAATTTTTCTAGATGCACCGAGGTCAATACTTGACAAGATCAAACAAAGAGTTGGACCACATGCCAATGGTATTGTTGGTTCAACACAAAAAAATCCCACTGATAAGTTGTCAAAACAATTGTATCAATTTTCGATACAACAGAAAGTGTCGAGCCAAACCACTGGTCGGGCCACCCCCCCCTACCCAAACATTGGATGTACACAGTGAGAAATAAACAAACCCGAAGGCCACCTAGCAACCTGAAGGAAGGAAGAAACAATGAAAGAAGGATAAGGGGGATAAGAAACCTATCGATAATGCTGGTGGGGGAAACACAGAAAACAAGAAGTCGAAGTATCCGTGTAACCTGTGCATGGAAGACCACTCCACTCACTAGTGCCCTTGGCTTGCGGAGGCCCAAAATTTATTGGCGCAACAGCTACCTATTGTGTTAACGAACAAATTTAAACATGGGAAAAATTTAACTCAAGCCTCTCTGAGCACGGAAAGGGGCAGTCAAGGACCCCCTCCATATTTGGGTAATTCTTCATCCACAAACATGTATATGATGAAAGGTGATGCTTATATATTGACTAGAGTGCATGATTATGGAATTCCAAACACCTATGAGAAGAGCAAAGAAGCCAAAAACCCACCTCTTCCTCTCCAGATCAAGAATACGTTGGGCGAAATAATGACATGCATCCCAAAAGGTGCGTTCAAGAAATATTCTCAGAATCCAAACGCAAGGGCTGCCCAGAGCTACTCTATGGTGGAGGATTTGTCTCAAACCCCTTATTCGATGTCTTCTTTGGAGGTCCTCCAAAGCTTCCCTTCCCAGAGAAACGCTCTATTCATCGCCTTAGGATTTGTTGAGACTTGTAATCCAGGTACAATCATGCTTGATATGACCTACTTAAAACCTCTTCTCCCTTACCACGTGGCATCTTAGATAGTAGTGGCTTACACCACAAAAAATTTTACCCAAAACATTTTTTTCATGGTGGTTGATGAGGGCACCTCAACATGTTTGATGTCATTGGCATGTTGGAAGGCCATTGGCCAACCTGTTTTGTCTTTGTCACTGACTCTTCTTACCACTTTCGATGGTCGTTCGTTTCGACCACATGGAATCATCCCCTCTTTACCCATGCAGTTAGGAGGGAAGACCATGTGCGTCAAGGTTGAAGTGGTCGATGCATATCTCAACTACAATGTCTTGTTAGGAAGGAGTTGGACCTATGCTATGCAAGTAGTGGTCACTACAGTTTTTCAGGTCTTGTTGTTTCCACATGAGGCCCGAATCATGACCATTGATTATTTATCTTTCTCCTGTCCTAACCCTTCATCGGGGGCATCCACGGTCCCGATGATTGATAACCATCAACCCGACATTGTCAACATAGGGGTTGGTTTGTGCCCACCTTTTATGGGTACTTTCAATTACTCACCTCCTTCCAATGATGTTAAGTTTGTTTCAAACCAGTCTAAGGTTGAGATTTTTCAAGTCTCGTCATTTCATATGACCTACTTCAACGATCCGTGGGCTCTTCCTTCCCCATCGGACATGATGAAAGAGATAGGGAAACATTGTATGGCCATGCCCTTATCCGCGGTAGAAGTTGTGTACTCTATAGTCCAGCAAGCTTCCACCGACCCCGATCCAACTCCTGCACAAGAGTTAGATCCAATTCTCGAGCCTACCTGGGCTCAAGGTTCCCTTGCCAATACTGATTCTTTAGACATAGTCTTTCCCTCAGACGAAGCGATTATCAAAGCAATGACTAGTCCGGACCAACCCTAGGATGATCTCCATCACAGATCTTACTTCCTCCCAAAGTTAATAAGAAATGATGTAAGTGAATTCACTTTGACTATGACTGGACATAGGTATTGTCCTATCAATCCCTTGGCTACACACACTGTTTATGCCAAGGGAAATATGGAAACCATTGCTGAAATTATACCTATTGATATCTCTAGAACCCCTGGCGTCATGGAGAATATTCTCATTGGAGCTGATTGTTCCCCCAAGGAAATTTAAATCTACACGGATTTATTTACAAAATTCCGCAATGTTTTTTCCTAGTCTTACGAGGAAATGCCAGGCATTGATCCAAGAATCGTTGAACACGAAATCATGACTTATCTTGATGCTAAGCCAGTCCGGGAGAAGCTTCATCTAGTCAATCCTAAGAAAGCAACAGCTATTAAGGCTAAAGTAGAGAAATTGCTCAAAGAAGGTTTTATCTACCCCGTCCATTTGACCCAATGGGTGTCAAATCCCATTCCATTTGACAAAAAATAGGGTATAATTTGTGTGTGTATGGATTTCCGTGATTTGAACAAGGCCTTCCCAAAGGATAAGTTCCCCACGCAATTTATTGAATAGATAGTCGATGAATGCGTTGGTTGTGAGGTCTTTTCTTTCATGGATGGTTTTTTGAGATACAATCAGATATAGATAAAACCAGAAGACCAACACAAAACCGCTTTCATTTGTTCATGGGGTACATTCGCTTATCGAAAGATGCCTTTTGTTCTGAAAAAAGTTGGGGCTACCTTTCAGTGGGCCATGTATTTTTCTTTCCACGATCTCAAGCATATCGTCGAGGCCTACCTTGATGATTTAGCATCACGATATTGTAAGAGAGATGATCATCCCACATACCTCTGACTTATCTTTGAGCGATGTCGCTACTACCAGATTTTCTTGAATCCAAAAAAATGTAGTTTTTGCGTGTTGTTGGGTCATATTTTAGGTTTCATAGTTTTGACAATAGGAATCATGGTCGATCCTCTCAAAGTTGAGGAAATAGTTCAGTTTCCTCCACCGCGCATAATCCTTCATATTTAGAGTTTACATGGAAAAGAGAACTTTTTACGATGTTTCATTGCAAACTATGCCGAGATCACAAAGGGATTTATGCATTTACTGAAGAAGGATGTTTGTTTTCATTGGGACGAAGCAGCTCAATGCTCTTTTGAAGCGTTGAAACGCACCCTCACGACTACCCCTCTACTTCGGCCACCCAATTATAATAAGGATTTATTATTGTACTTGGCTATGTGTTGGGCCCCAACAACTCCCCTTATATTTTTACAAAATTTAAAGGGCCCCTATTAAAATCTTGATAATTATAATGAGCTACAGAATCAACCTTTTCAAATAGTTCCATTCCTTGGCTTGCTTTGAGACAAACTTAAGAC
>ML787211.1:104039-137582 GCA_009831015.1 Picea engelmannii | reverse complement strand
CTCTGCAATTATTGGATAATAATGCTTCATTGATATAGCACTTGGATTATATGGTTAAAAGTAACCAATTGCTCTATTACTGATTCACCCCCCCCCCTCTTAGTAATCCAACATTTCACACCGCAAGGCTAGTTTCTATCTTCAAGGGGTATTTGTTTAGGTGACACCACAAACTATGTTTTCGAATATAGCGCAGTCTTAGAGTTGCTTCATGACTCTTTGTCACATGGTATCTCTCACCTCCAATTCTATTTAGATTCTTAGCTGGTTGTGTCTCAATTAAATGGAGTTTACCACGTTTATGATCATACTCTACACCAATGATTCCTTAGGGTTGGTCTCTTAGAACGAAGCTTTGATTACATTACGTATATCCATGTTCCTAGGAGACGGAATCAAGTCATGGATACTCTAGCTAATCATATATTAGATTGGCATATTGCACATATGTAAGAAAAATCACACACACACACACACACATATAAATACGTTTGTAAATAAATGTAATCCATAAAACACAAAAATATGNATATATATATATATATATATATATATATATATATATATATATATATATATATCACAAAGTATCAGAGTACATAGGTGGGCGTGAGTGCCTCAAAACATATGTGTCCAGTAAAGAGTCATGGGGATTATTCCCTCAAAAATATACAAAAGGTGCCCTCAGCACGTAAGAAGTCTAGCCTAGCTAAGGGGAGGGCCTATTGGCCCTGCCATAGTGAACAACAACATTGGCCAAACGCCGAAAGAGCTAGACCCAGGTCCATGGTACCCCAACAACATGATTTTTCATAGATGGTTGGAGATCCTCAATCTCTGCCATAGGAACTGTACGAGTAAGTGTGGTAAGGTTCCTCTCCACCTACCTCAAAACTCTCTCAGCCTCTCTAGAAAGAGGTCCCCTTGTTGTTGCTGGCCCGTCGGCTACGACTGGTCCTGCCTCTAGTCAAGGACACCGCCTGGTCCTTGTGAAGTTTGTTGAGCACACTAGCCCCACATATGCCCATAACAAATACATATGTGTCAGATACTCTGGTATACAAACAAATGATATATATCAAAAAACATAAAAATTAAATTACTTAAAAAAAAAAAAAATTACCCATCTCTCCTCACTCCTCTCTGGGAGGTATAGGCATGTCAGGATCTCTGGAAAAGTTGATCCTGACATAGGGGTAGTCCTCTATGGCCAGAATCTATCGTGCCCACTAGGCAAAAAAATTGTCATTGAATGCCTTGATGGTCCTCCCTCCCCTCTGTCACAGCAACAATGTCACCCATCTACATAGCATAGAGAGAGATGCCTCATGCCCTCATATCATCTCTCTAGGACTGAGACTGGGAACTCTCGAAGAAGAAGAAAGAGAAAAGGATAGTCCCGAACCCAAAGTTTATGTGTCACTGCATATGACACTCTGTCAGCTGCCTCTTCATGCAGTCTAGTAAGGTGGTGCTCCAGTCAAAAATTTGTGCATTTAAGCACTGAACTGCACAATTCATGTGCGCCCGGGAAGCCTGTTGTAAAGATACGGATCCAGTGATCCGCCCAATGAGAAAAACTATCACTTTAAGTGATAATTTTGAAATCTTGTTTATCGAAACCTAATTGCCCACTTTGTCTATGTCGGCCTCACAATGGAGTTCAATCAAATCCACTATGTTGTGAGGCCCAGAGGGAAAACTGCAAAAGTTGACTAGTTCCCCTCTCCTTGAGAGGCCAGTCAGAAAAGATATCTTCAGTCGTTGGAGTCAACGACTATCCCGCAAGCATGAATTCTTCTGCGTTAGGATGCCAGTATTCTACCAAGGTGTTCAACAACCTGGGTTGTGCCTGTATGAATGGACATTGGAATAATTTCAACAAACCACATTGAGACAATGCGGTGGCAGCATCAAGGTCCTCTCCAACCAAAATATCAATGTCCTCGTGCTCCCTCTCTCTCTAGTGAACATACATCCTGCAATTCACAAGTTCAGGGGGGATTAACTCTTGCATCCTTTACTTTTTTCAACATGTTGGAGGGTATACATGGGCTGAAATATACATAGTCATGTATGCCCACGTATACGTAGGCCCGACCTTTTTAAAGGTCAGCGCCCCCCCCCCCCCCCCCCCCCCCNAAAAAAAAATTGCACAAACGACTAATTGAAATGAAAGAGGTGCTAATATGTACTTACTTCGTCCAAGCGGAAGTTTGTTTTGTCCACTGAAGCTCCCAGAATCAACTCTTTTGACAAAGGGTCATTTTTGGCTTCTTATTCAATTTCTCAATTAACAATGGTGATAATGAGCTGCCAGCTTCTATTTATAGAATTTTTGGCCCCTTTTTGTCATTTTTTGGACCCCTTTGTCATTTTTTCTAGCCTGAAAATCATTTAGTATGGTCTAGAAGTTTCTTATGGATTGTTATGATAAGTGTTACTTTGGGTATTGGGAAACTTTTTGGAGATTTGGGGCATTTTTAAGGTCCTTTGGTAAAAAGTCATTTTTCCAACTTGTTTCAACTAAGTTAGGATTCCACCTCTACTTTCTATATCTCATTTTATTTGTCACTTTTCTATAGGATCAACCCCACTGAGTTGCAACACAGAGCCATCATTGCTGCTTTAGAAGTGTCGTAATTTAGTGGTAGAGCCTCCCCCTTTCATGGATGCCCTAGCTAGATCCTCATTGCATTTTTGGTATCCATGCTGTTACTAATGACTATAGGCTCGAGAGTCCTTATTAGTTAAGAATAGAGGGGCTTCCAATTGGTAAGTGGACTATTCCAATCATGAGAATTATTGGTCAGTTGCGACTAATACTCATGGATATGGGTCATAGATTAATGACTTACACTACGCAGTTAATCCCAAAAATAATATCTAATATCTTGCACTGCGGAAGCCCCTCTATGATTAAATACTAAGAGTGAAGGGAGCTCTAATTGGGTAGTTCATAAGGCACAATACTTGCTAAGGTTTTGCAAATGGGGTAACAAGCTAAGTGGGATTGATTGTGGGGAAAACTCCATAGTTAAGCGCGCTTGAGCCAGAGGCGTCTTGGGATGGGTGACCACCCGGGAAGTCCTGGTTACCGGGTGCAAGCCCCGGAAGTGATGATTGATGCTATGTGATTAATTTCGTTGGTTTCAATCCCATTTATTCACCCCTGTGGGCATCACCTGATGCAATGAGTGCTAAGTGGACTATTCCAATCATGAGATTTATTGGTCAGTTGCGACTAATACTCATGGATATGGGTCATAGATTAATGACTTACACTACGCAGTTAATCCCAAAAATAATATCTAAAGTCCTTACTAGTTTTTCCTGATTACGAAGATGAGCCTCATTTTCATGATTCATTATCACTCTTGACCTCACCCTTGGGACTCCCAAAACACAACAGGTCTTCTTTTAAGCCCTTTTCAGACCCTCTAAACATGAAAAGATTAAGGAGCGATCTTGTTTCCCTTCACACTCGCTAAACTGAAATTTGAAGGCATGTCTATCCGACGGTAGTTTACCCCTTTTTCGGTCTAGATGGTCAACTGTACGAACAAAGTTATACTCTAGGAGCCTTGGTTCTCTAGAAGAGTATTCTCAGGTATAATTTTAACCCTTTTTCGGGCCTAAGGGACTAAAATTATGAAAAGGAACCCCCATAAAGTCCATAGTTAATCTCTTTTTAGATTCCCTAAAATTGAAAAGATCGTTGAGTGACCTTGCTCCTTCACAATCGTTAAAATGGTCAAGAAGAACATCCTATACAGAGTCCATAGTTAAGCTCTTTTCAGACTCCTTAAAAATGAAAATATTGCCGAGTGATATTGTCTTTGTCACACTTGTTAAAATGGTTTTTAATGGACATATTTTTGGTACTAGTTTACCCATTTTTCAAACCAACTAGACTACCTTCGAAAAAGGTATCCCAACGGAGTCTCCTTTTACATTTTTTCAGACTCTCTAAAAATGAAAAACCATCAATCTTACCTTCTCTGGGCTCGTTAAAATTACATCGAAGGACATTATCATTGTGTCTTGTTAATCGCACTTGCATTCTGTGTCTTTGGCCTAATGTCGACTCCATGTTTCCCTCAACTAAACCATTTGAAGCATGCCTTATATGCAAGCCTTGTAGCACTTTTTCCTTTTGTGTCTTGACACCTTGACCCATGGAGGAATTTTCCCGAGTGTCCTTGTCCTACATATGTCTCCTTTCTCTGAGCATTAGTGTGTTCCTTGCGTTGAGGAACTAGTATGTCTATGACACTTGTTCCTCCTTTGTAATGTATCATTTTTTTATTCTTTTTCAAGCTTTCCAAAATTATTGAAAAAGACAAAAAAATCAAATATACCCCAAAAAGAGGAAGGGAAAAGTATTTTCTTTTTTTTGGCAGCACAATTAGTCGCCCTTGGACAGAGCACATCCTTCCATTTGTTTGTCAAGATTTGGGATTTAATATGACCTTAGGAAGATGTTCTCGTTACATAGAGTTGTGTCCTCCTCCGTTTGGTTATTCTTACAAATATATGGAGAGTTTGTGTTGCCTCTTTCATTGTGAACTTATGTCAATACCATGCTACCTGAGTCTCATCATTTATCGTGCTATTGTCCAAGGTAATATTTTACCAAGCTTGAGTCATCCCTTCTATAGTTTGTCTCTTGACCTCATGCTAGGCCATCCCGAAAGCCCAAGAAAGTCTTTGTTTGAAATCAATGAAGCCCTTAGCCTAATCATCAAGATCCTCTAGTCTGTTCCTGACAAGCCATTGAAGACCTTTGGGTAGTGAATTCATACACTCATGTTACATTCCTACCCGAGTTGTGAAGATTTTGAAGTTGTTGCTTGAGCTCTTAAGGTCTCATCTCTAGACATCAGGCATCATTATCTTCTCGAAGATGGATACTATACATGTATATCTTTTTGATTTTGAGATGTAGATCCATTGTGTATTTCTTGCGGCTACACTTTATATAGTTATATGACATGGATTTGTAGTGTATTTGATTGACAACCATGATTTTATTTCATTCTGAGCATGGGTATGCCCGCCTCGATGAGACAATTTTTATTTTGTAGATGGCACCTCCCAAACTCTGGTCCCTAGGCTCACTCGCTTTGTACATTGGTGAATATTGGCAATGTATTTCAGCCATTAGATTCTTTTTTGACCTCAAACATTAGGGGCATCTGTTATAACCCTAATTTTCACTAGACATGCATACCTGGTATCAGGCCATCTCACTTGCCATTTTTTCCGAGCCAGCTTTGAACAACTCTTCTAAAAATCCATCCTTTTGAAGGCATATGCACCCTACACCATTGTTTCCTGCGTATATACGCTAGCTAACCCATTACATCCTGTGTATACTGACAAAAGCACAAAAAATAGAAAGTTGCAAACGAAATACAGATTTCTGGGTAATTTCCTAAACTGTTTGACTACCCATAGCCAATCACTCAAACAGATAACTACCCTCTTCTAGCCTATAAAATAAGAGGTAGGGGTCCCATTTGAGAGACAGAAAATAATAGCAAAGAAACTCTGCCCTTTTTTGTATTCCCCTTGCCCCAATCTTTAGCAACCATTTTGTGAGGAGAAGCATATGTGGAAGCAATTGGTGCATAGTTGAAGAGGAGCCCAGGACTAGATTTGAGGAGCAGTTGTCGATCTCACCATTGTAAGTTACTTTTTTGAGATTAATAAAAATAATTACTTTTCCTATCCCGCCATATGAGGTGTTCAATATTCAGTTTTGATTATATTTTACCATAACCTCTAACCCACTAGTTCATATATAAGATGCATGTTTGGAATTCCTTGTTTGTCTATTTGTGAATGTAGGTTGGCTTTGGGAGGAAACTTGTAGTCGAGGAGCAACCGAACGCAAAAGGATCTACACCAAACACGAATTCAAGGTAGAGTAACTGGATCTTTTTACCCTTTTGTTTATGTATGAATGTGGGGTCTATGTTGGGATGATGGTAAAAAGTAGGAGACTTTAGATGGTCATTTCTGCATGCATTACATAACCCTTAGTGCTAGTATGTAGAGGGTTTTCCCACCCACATAAAATCCCTCTTTGGAATTGAGGGAGGATTCTCATACCTAGGATTTCCTGCCAAGCTTCGTCTATAGACATCCCACATATATTTTAAATATTTGCCCATTGTAGAAGTGACTGCTTTTTTATTGAACGTGTCTATTCAAAGAGGCCTTCAAGATAATCCATAAGTTCCTTTTTGAGGTTGAAATTATGGAAATTCCACCTCATGTATAAGGTTTCCCCAAAAATCAACAAGGCCTTGCTATCTAGGTGCCTATAAAAATGGTCGTTTCCTACACACAAAAAGATATGATCATTAATTTAAAATCAATAATCTAGATGATTTATGTATGAGAAGGACAACATTAAATGATTAAAATATTAATTAAAACTACCTAAGAGTCTTTATTGTTTTTATGAAATTCTATTATCGTCGACCAAAAATGTGCACATAAGGGTCCCCATGCTTGTCAAACATCTAGCTCCAGGAACTGCAACCATGTCAACCACATCACCATGAGCCTCATCTATACCACCATCTCTAGACTCTGACCGATGTGTGGATGTCTGGTAGTACGTGTCATGGATCCTATCTAAATTAGGTGTGGAAGATGGAGAAGTATATAGTACTCTAGCAGTTGTATGAACGCCCACATCAAAACTCTGTAGCATCTCTATAGCACCACTACTACCAACACTAGGTTGAACAGGCTCCAAAAATGTCTTTATAAAAAAGAAAATGTTTTTTCGTGAGATAATGTAAAAGTTAAAGAACAAAGTATCATAATTGAACATATGAGTACATTAAAAAAAAAAACTTTAAATTATGGTTATTACCTTATATGTGTTAAGTTTTGACATAAGGAGCTTGATCTTTGCTTTGACGTCGGGAATTTGATATGGACAATCTAAGTAGCTAGCAAGTTCCTTGTTCACTTTAATGATCTTTTTCTTCATTAATAGCATCAGATCAGGGAATGAATAAAACCCCTCCTCATCGATGGAATCATGATCAACATGGCCAACGGACTACATATAATTTCAACAAAAGAAATGTTATTTCAATAAAATTATATAAGCAAATAATAAAAATAACATAAAATGAAAGTGGAAATTGATAATCATTTACATGTTCTGCAACTGGCTGTTTTCCACAATCATCCTGCCACATTATAATATAATTAGAACCCCCAAATATTTAAAAAATTGTTAACGATAACAAAAAACAATGTTAAAGATAATATTTACAACAATGTTAAAGATAATAAAAAAATATAATGCAATAAGTAGATGTTTCTTAAAGAGGTGTTGCATAAGTACCTTCACGCTATTAGTCAATGTTTCTATTTGATTCAAATGGTAATCCACTAATAACTCTTCCCCGGGAGCTATCTGTTTTCTTGCACCCAAGACTACCCGATTCTCTTCACATCACTCATGTATGCAATTTGGTTGTTTTTTTGTTGTCCCGGGTCGAGTGATGTTTATAAACCCAACGATATTGCCAGAAGCTTTAGGCATTCCATCAATATAGATAGTCACTCCCTTTTTTTATCCTTGTTTATTAGTTGTATATAATTTGTGGTGAGTGCATATCTCCACATACTTCACATGTATCGGACCAGCCGCATCCAATCGTTATAATTGTAACACGGTTTGACATAGTCCATCAATTCAGTTATTGTATTGTATTTTATAATTATTCCATCCATGGAAAATAGCCCCAAGCCATGCAGGGAGGATGGTGCAATTTGATATGTCCTATTGTTGACAATGAAGTCAACATCTATAGGAGGTAGTTCCTTAGGTACCCATTGATTCACCAGATGCTTATACCTGAGTGGCACCTCTATGTCTCCTATGCTCTCATCATCATAAGAGCATGATCCTCCTTCGGCAAGAAAAAATTTCATGTGTCTACAAAATTTTCTTTTGACTTTTTCACCTCTGGTCCTTGTTTTATTATCATATCTACTAGATGCAGTTGTGTTTCCCTCTATTTGTCCTAATCTTTCTTCACTCGACGAAGAAATATCTGACAGGTACATGTTTGGTTGTACCTTCAGTTGCATGTGCACATGTTGTTAGTGAGTAGTCAATCATCATTCTAGTTCCAATTTATGAACTTTATTTCCTATATTCAAAGTTCTAAATAAATTTTTTATATCTTTTGTTTTGGATGTAGAATTAGACTAGAGTGCAAATACCAATATTAGTGGTCAATCACCTAATTTGATGTCATATCCCTCTTGATTTTGGACATATTAAGGACATATTAATGTGATAACACTAAGGACATGATATTAATGCAACATTTGGATTTTTGGGTCCAATTTACGAAACCATGCCTCGGGAGTGGATGGACAATGTGGTCACCTAGTCCATGCCTAAAAAATCTTATAGAATCTCATGGAGCTCAAAAATGACGCTCTATTAGGCTTTTATGCCCCGAGGATTGTTGTCCCTTGACCAAGTTTTGGGAGCTTCTTGGTCATGTTGACCTATTTTGAGACTTCAACAACCTATTGAAGGAGGAGTGCAATATGAAGCGGAGATCATAGGATCTTGACCCCCTTTTTGGGGTTTTTGGAATATGTAACGGGAAGGGGATGTTGGCCCATGGGTTTACCCATGTTTAGGCCTATTTTGTATGTATATATAGATGTCTAGGCCATATAGAGAAGTAGTGGATGATATATCTATGTGATGTAGGCTAAGTGCCAAGAGCTAGATCTGTGTGATCAAAGCTTTGTGCATTCTGTGTAAGACTTGTAGAGCTGAGTGCAAGTCCCTGTGCGATACGATAGGAGGCTTAGTGTTGTAACGCAAGGAAGAGGGATCTAGTGAGATGAGAAGATATTTTGTCGTGTGTGGAGTAAGGGTTTTGAGGCTTTGTGCTTCTAATCGATTGACCGAAGGCTATAAAGATGAAGAGTTGGTGGGCGTAGCCCAAGGGTGGGGGTGAACCACGTAAACATTGTGTTATGTTCTTTGTGTTTTGTCTTGATGTGTTCATATGTTATATGCTAAGTGCCCTGATATATTTAGATAAATCTATTCATGCTTCATGCTTATTATATGTGAGAATGTTAGATTTGATCTATATATTCATGCGTAGTGCTTGATATGCTCATTTTGATCCATTTGTATATGCTAAAGTGCTTGAATATTGTATATTAGTGTGAATATTGTGAAGCTCTATTGTATCAGTGAGGTGAATAGTGATTACATATTAAGGAATTAATGATGCTAAGAGATGTATTAAGTATTATAATCACAGATCTGTGTCCCAGCTAATATTGTAGACACCTGAGTCTTGCAACCACTCCTGCCTCTACCTCGGGTGAGACTTCATATGATTTGCAGGTGTTGCCGAAACCGTTGGTAGTTAGGGTTTTTTTGGTGCGCTTTTGTAGCATTGAAACCTGGGTCTTCCCCTGTGCCAACAAATGGTTCTGTTGCTGGGACCTGGAACTGTGATTGATGGGAACTAAGGAATAAAAAAAATTGTGTAAAGATTCGATATGAAAGTGTGAAAGCTATGTGCGTAGATCTATTTCCCTAGTACGCAACATTTTACTTGACCTGTGAAGCTTTGTGCCAACAGGAAGGTCAGATATCAAGAGAATAAGTTTGATCTTAAGAAGAGAGGTAAGATCTGTAAGCTCTGTGCTATGATAAAGGTAAGAATAGTTAAAAAGTTTTAGATCTGAAAGCTTTGTGCTCTGTAAAAGTAAGATAAGTGAAATTTTTTGCTTCTAGAGTATGGATATAGGTATGATTGATAGATTCTGTTCTAACTTAAAAACTAGGGTGCTAATAGATGAAAAAAGGTTTGATATGAATAGATCTGATAAGAATCATGAAAAGTATGGTATACCTATGCATAGAAAAGATGTTTGGACTAACAAATGGATGCAGGATCCTAGAAATAAATTGTTGCAGGTTAGCTCATATGATTCTAGTGTGCACTACAAGAGAAGTTTGGGATCATTTAAAATAAAGAGATGATTGACCCTCTGTTATAGTTACATAAGACTAGGACATCTTTCTAAGGAATTCCCTGGAAGAATACCTAGGTGTCTTTGTTGTAAGGCTATGGACCATGAAGTGTTGGATTGCCCCAGAATGATTGTTAAGATTGAAAGTATGAACATAAGAAAAGAAAACCCTAAGAAAGATCCAAAAACTAAGGCTATAGAAGAACCCTAGAAATAATCAGAGAAGGCATTACTACAGATGAAATACACCTTGGATGACCATCGACATGTTAGACTATCAAATATTTTTAAAGACAAGGAGTGCCTTGAAGCAAGAATAGGGGACTTATTGACTGTGATCTAGATGAGGACACACAAGTGAATATCATTATAGCAAGAACTTGAGAAGCTATAGGAAGTCCTGTTATGATCCCTTCATTAGGAGGAATCAGACTATTCAGAGGAAGGTTGGAAAACTTATGTGGGAAGCTCACTCAGATACCTATGAACGTTAATGGAACTTCAACAGATGAAGATTTTGAGATTATTAAGTTTATTGAAGATAGCGCCCTGTTTACCATGTTAATGGGAAAACTTTGGATTGACATAGCTCAAGCCAAACAAAAGGAAGAAGAAGAAGCCTCAGAGCAGAATAGACAAGACTTAAAAGATTTCATGGCTAGAAGGATCGCACAATTGATTGAAGAATAGGAGAACAGATCGAAGCTAGTTGTCACTAGAAACATTGATGTCGAAGTTGCAAGAACATTAGGAGACCCACTGAGGACTGAAGTACTTACTCCAAATAAACAAGAGTTATTACCCCTAAATCCTAGGAAAGAATCTCAACAACATGTAGTGACTATGTTAAAAGACGATAAGAATCAAAATGGAAAAGAGACTACCGAGATAAAGCTCACTGGAAAGAAGGATAGAATGCTAAGTAAGAAGAGGGTTAAGATTCGAAAGTTACAAAATATCGCAGAGGGAACTCCGCAGAAAGAAAATTTGCAGAATTGGAGCTTCATCGGGATATCAGAAAAGCGACACATGGCACTTTACCATGGCAAAGAAATATAGCCATTGTGGCTGATATATCCGTTCGAATTCTGCTCCGAATGGAAAAAAAAGAAATGAAGTTTCTTCATCATACCATTGGACCATGCCATAACGGATTGAGCAAGAGTTAATAGGGGTTCATAATCGTTGCATGTGAACCGTTGTCGAGTGTTAAGCCCTAATATTGGATCATTACCCCTTAATTGGGGCATATTACATTAGCAATGTTATTTTATTTATGTCATATTTATTCCATTAGTTGTAATTATACCTCCTATTCTCCTATATATACCAAGGAGACATTTTCATTTGGAATCATCTTGTACTTATACATTTATGTGGGGTAAAAGGAGGTTGCTCCCTCGAAGAGGCTTATTATCTGAAATTATATCTTTTTCAAGGCATTGAGTACTTATTTTAATTTTTTTCTACGCTATATTGATATTTGATTCTTAACATATAGTATCTGAGATCAGGGTCTTGGGGTTTCGCTACTACATTTGAGAAACCTTGGAATTTTAGGTATAACTTTATTTCTACAATGTTTTAGAAGGAACAACTTGGAGGATATTTAGTAGATGGATCAAGGTATGTTGGGTTAAAATTTCAGCTTCTGAGGCCTTGTACTTTCGGAGATACAACCTATGAAAGATAGGGTTATAGAATCATCCTAAACTGAGTCATTGTGGAATTTTAGATATAAAAATGTTTCTATAATGTTTCAGACCCTAAAATATAGAGGCTATTCACATAAATTAGTAAGGTATTTGTGGTAAAAATGTTATCCTCTAGGTCATCTTACATTTGTAGATACACCCTGTGGAAGATAGGGTTTCTGACTAGTCTCAAGAATGTGTTCTAGGTAAAACAATCATAATGGCTTCCTAGAGTATCCAAATTGAGTGATACTAGTTTCATTGGATAGTGTACAATCTATAGTGTTTCTGGTATGAGTTTTATAATTTCATATCAATTATTTTGTGTGGGGAACGTTATACAAGTGAGATCGCATGGAAAGGCCAAAAATCGACAAGTTGTGGGGAAGTTACCGTAATTCCGCTTGGCACATCCAATTTTGATCAAACCTATGGAATTGTAGAGAAGAAATATCAGAGAACTACATAAAATAAAGTTTCATACCCAAAAGGGCCAAAACTTGGGATATACAACAGAAGAAATATTGTCTAGCAGAACCACCTCAAAATCAAGGTTCAAAAGAGATACTTGGCCAACATGCCACCCAAAAAGGGAACTTCTACACCAAATAAGTCTCAAGAAAATCCTATTGGGACTCTTGATGAAGGTGAAGAAATGTCTAGGGACATAAATGATTTGCAAAAGAATATAGTAACAAAATATGAACTACAAGAGATGGAAGCTAAGTTGGAGGCAAAGATGGATGGTTTAAAAGAGAAGATCATGGAAGTATTGAAAAATTTTGTAACAGAGAAGACACTTGAAAGTGAAAATGCATCCCATGAAATTCATGATGAAGACATAAGGAAGGTGAATCAATAATGGAGAAAATCCAACTTTGGGTTGAAGACCAACCACATTCCTAAGATTGATATGAGGAAGTTTGATGGCAAGGACCCTATCACATGGATACTTTAGATGGAGCAATTCTTTGATCTACATAATGTGCAACTTACACAAAAGGTACAAATTTATTCTTTATATTTAGAACCCAATCAATTTGTATGGTATCGATGGCTTCGTTCTCACAAATCACTCGTCACTTGGACAATTTTCATGGAAGAAATGATAGAAAACTATGAGGATACAAGGAGCAATACCTTCTTTAGCCAATTGATAAATCTCAAGCAGAAGGGTTCAATTACCGAGCACATTGAGAACTTCCAAAGATTGAATATAAAGGTAACATATATTCCAGATGACCACTTTATTGATGTATTCATAGGAACTTTAAAGGATAACATTCAACATGAGGTTTTCCTTTGGGAACCCAAATCATTGGAGAATGCATTTAAGGTGGCAAGAAATGTTGAAAGTAAAAATATGGCTATGGCTACTAGAAGGAACAATCCTAACATCTATATAGAGAACAATGCTCCTTCTTCTAAAACACCTCAACCTACAAGGTTGACACCTCAACAATTCGAGGAAAGAAAAGGAAAAGGTTTATGCTTTAATTGTGACAGCAAGTACCATAAGGGACGTAAGTGTGGTGAGAAAAAATTATTCTACATAGATTGTGAAGAGGAAGAAGAACAAGAACAAGAACCATCTCAAGATGAAAACTTAGAAGCAATTTCATCTGAAGAGTTGACTCCTGCAACATCATGTAATGCATTGGCTGGAATTAGCACTTCTCAAACCCTCAAGATCGAAGGATACATCAAAAATAGAAAGGTAATAGTCCTAATTGATTATGGCAGTACTCATAATTTCATTCACTATAAATTAGCCAAAGCTCTCAATTGCTTTGTATATCCAACGCCAGAGTTTCAAGTAATGATTGAAGATGGAGGAACTATCAATTGCTCAGGAAAATGCAATAAGATCAATCTTACGATGGGGGAATATGTAATGAATATTCCAATGATTTCTATACCCATGTATGGTGCAGATGTTGTACTAGGAATCCAATGGTTACAATCATTAGGAACAGTGGTTTTTAATTTTCAAGAACTTTTCAAGAAATTTCCATTGGAAGGAAAAGAAATTGAGTTAAGAGGTATCACAGGGAAACCCGATAAGGTGATAAGCTCTAATTACATGAAAAAATTATTGAAAAAGGGGCATCAAGGAATTATTGCACAACTATGCTCACTACATGTTCAAACATCTAAGCGATCTATTCCTCAAGATCTCCAAGGGATCATTGATAAGCATTCCAAATTATTTGACGATATTCCCAAAGTTCTTCCACCCACTCAAAATCATGATCATGAAATTCACCTAATTCATGCGAGTGTTCCTCCTAACATCAGGCCATACAGATACCCTTACTCCCATAAGAGTGAAATTGAGCGCATGGTTGAAGAAATGTTAGAGGCTGGCACTATTAGACCTAGCCAAAGTTCTTACTTTGCACCAGTGGTAATGGTATTCAAGAAAGATAGCTCATGGTGTATGTGTCCAAATTATAGAGAGCTCAACAAGATCTCCTCGACTTGATGAAAGAGAGAGTCATGTCAGAAAGAGGAGTTTCTATAGGTATACAAGCATCGTCGATGAGAATACTATCGGCCACTCCATCCACTACCCATGGAGCTGGATTGTCCCGTGAAAAGAGAACTAACCACAAGGATGACTTAGTGAATGCTAAGATGATTCCGATAATCCTACTTGCCTATATACCACCTCTGAGCGATGCAATAAACTGAGACAATGTGCCCAGAGACTTTGAATACGCATTGGTCATTTCATACCTTTCGAAAGAGGTGCACGTAGTTCATGCTGACCATGATAAGCTCGCAGCATTGAAGTTTAGCGACTTCAACCTTGGTGAGGGGAAGGTTTATAGAATGCTTTACTGACATAAGTATATGACGAGAACAAAAGGAAAGAACTCAAATATTAGCCCTCAGTCATGGACCAAGAACCTCATGCAGTCCACCCTATTGAATGTTATGAAGATTCTGCACTTTGGGTGACACCAGGAGGTGAACGCATGCATCAAATTACTGTTGTCTTGATATCATGGAGGTTATTTGTGGTTGAACCTCTGCATCAAAGTGGATCTAACATTGATCAATCAGATCATAGGGATAAGCATGCAAGGCCCCAACCCACAAGATTTCTACCTCGGAAAGACCGCGGATCGTGTTCTCGTCCAGAGGATAAGGTATACTTATGGAGATGTAGAGAAGGGCATGTGAGGCTACAAGGTAGCCTCTATCTAGAGAAACACAGTGTGCCTAGCCTGTCAACTGATCACAGGGAAATTAGTTTGCAAGAACCAGCCCACCCAAGTAACCAAATTTGTAGTCAACCTCGCAGGGAAGTGCACGGAGGGACTACACATGAATTGGGAGAAGTACTTGGTGAACCAGTTAGAACTGGACTGCAGGGAAGCGCAAGACCAAGGATATGAGTTCCACTTCAGTTAGCTTCTCATCTTAATCATTTTCATCACATGGGAGATGTCAGAAGGTGTGACCCTTCCGGACATCAAGACATTTGAACCACTAGCCGCGAAATTTAGTACGTTGTGGTACTCTAGTGAAATGAACAAGAAGTGGAAATCAAATGTCATATTCCACACTTATTACACCCAGATGAAGACTGTTATCCAGTTCGAGCCTCGTATAACCCCAAACACACTCCACAGGTTTAGACCCTTGATGAAATTCAGCGTGGACCACCATTTCATATATGAGCATAAACAACAGTTGCAGTCATACTACAAGATGATGAAGGAAGACTTAGAAGAGATTACCCAAGGAATGGTCATCGAACCTCCTTATTCCAACAGACCCTATAGAGCTATCTAATATCGACATTCCATAAGAAGCACATGAAGCACCTAGACTGAGAAGGACCAGGAAAAATGAAGAAGCCCAAGATGTCCACAGTACCTCAACGAAGACTACTTTTATATCACCTGAGCAAGGAGGTGATGACGAAGATATAGATGATGTAGAAGTTGAATAGAAGAAAGGATAGGTTACACCACCTAGAGACGAGGAGGACCCCTTGAATAAAAGGAAGGTTTCCCCTCTGAAACCTTCCTCAAGGAAGAAATAGAAAGCAACCAGGACTAAGTTTGAGACCACCCTCACTTCAGACGACTTAGAATTCATCGTTGTAGCCCTCAATGATGCTTCACTGGAGATAGCAGAGAAGAAAGAAGATAAGAAGGAGGAGGTGTTTAGTCATATCAAGGTTGAACTTCAAGAAGTGAAGCAGGCACTACAGTCCCGCCGCACAGTTTCTACTGTGCCTCTATCAACAGGAACACCAGAAATAGGAGATGAGCCAGTCCAACTCCATCGGATCACTGATACAGTCAAATATCACCTTCGACAAGCACAAGAGGAGACAACATAAGCCACCTAGGCTTTAGTGCAAGCACAGGAATATATTATAGAGCAACGCATTAGTTTCAAATGCAAGAAGTTTGCTCTGCAAGAGAGGTTCAATGAAGAAAAATCCTAGCTATATAAAGAAAAGAAACAGTTGCTCGCAGGGAAACTCGAAGTTAAGGAAATGGTTCATAGAGCACTTCTCTTTGTGATAGTCATTGAAGTAAAGGCCAAAGAATGAGTTCCACAGTAGATGGCACAACTCAAAGACCTAATCCAACAACTCCAACAACGCATAACAGACTTGGAGCTCCGCATTGTGCCCAAGACCCCTCAAGACATATGAGACCAAAGGGAAGCCACTTCCCACAGCACAGTTGACATATTAAAAGCTCTTTCCTTGGAGTGAAAGAAGCTAAGTAATCAGAATTCTCAAACATATGAAAACCTCATTGAGAATCCTAAGTTACAGGCATTGGAGTTGCAACTCCAATAAATGAAGCAACATGCAGATACACTACAGGTGCAGCTAAAGGCCCTGTCCACTGTAGACAAAATGAAGAAGTCTCATGAACAACGTACAACTCAGAAGCAGATCCATATGCTTTAAAGAAAAGTGATGGAAGTCACTCAACGACTTCAACCTGCATAAGATAAGGCATGTTTGTTGTTTACAGAGATCGAGAGAGAAGGTGTAGAGCTAGAACAGGTCGCCCTCACAACAGAACAACACCTAGAAGGACCAGTGAACAACATAGTGAGCCAAGAGTTCACTGAACAAAAGGACACAAAAAAGAAACAAGTCGAAGTAGCTCAAGCCAATCTTGAGGAATTTGAGGCATAATTGGTCAGACTAGAGTGACTCAGGACAAGTCACAGGTGAGTGTTGGGGGCTTGTTGGCCCTTGACCAAGTTTTGGTATTTTCTTGTTCATGTTGACCTATTTTGAGACTTCGACAGCCTGTCGAAGGAGGAGTGCAAGACAAAGCGGAGATCACGGGATCTCGACCCCCTTTTTGGGCCCCCATTTGGGTTTTTTGGGAATATGTAACGGGAAGGGGATGTTGGCCCATGAGTTTACCCATGTTTAGGCCTATTTTGTATGTATATATAGATTTCTAGACCATATAAAGAAGTAGTGGATGATATATCTATGTGATGTAGGTTAAGTGCCAAGAGATGGATCTGTGTGATCAAGGATTTGTGCATTCTGTTTAAGACTTGTAGAGATGAGTGCAAGTCCCTTTGTAATACGATAGGATGCTTAGTGTTGTAATGCAAGGAAGAGGGATCTAGCGAGCTGCGCAGATCTTTTGTCCTGTGCGGAGTAATGGTTTTGAGGCTCTGTGCTTGTAATCGATTGACCAAAGACTATAAAGAAGAAGAGTTGGTGGATGTAGCCCCAGGGTAGGGGTGAACCACGTAAAAACTATGTTATGTGCTTTGTGATTTGTCTTGATTTGTTCATATGTTATATGCTAAGGGCTCTGATATATTTAGATAAATCTATTCATGCTTGGTGCTTATTATATGTGAGAATGTTAGATCAGATCTAGATATTCATGCTTAATGATTGATATGATCATTCCAATCCATTTATATTGAGAATACTGCGAAGCTCTGTTATATCAGCGAGGTGAATAGTGATTACATATTAAGGAACTAACAGTACTAAGAGTTGTATTAAGTATTGTAATCACATATCTGTGTCCCAACTAAGGTTACAGACACCTGAGTCTTGCAACCACAAGTGTTTCCGAAAGGGCTGGTAGTTAGGGTTTTTTTGGTGCACTGTTGTAGCATTGAACCCTAGGTCTGCCCCTGTGCCAACAAGGATGAAATACCAAGAGTCCCTAAAATGGTTTGGGATGTGACTTTCAACTAGGAATAAAATGAAAACTGAGACTTTGATTGAAGAACCATCGACTCTGATGGATTCCTGGCATAAGATTTCACCTTGAGCACCCCTCACTCTTGGTTCCAAACCCTTAGAAGTAGTTTTTTCATCCATTTCGATAACTAGTGATTTGTTCATTAAGAAGCAATGCAACTTTTGGATTTAGGGGCCAATTTATGAAACCATGCCTCAGGAGCAGATTGATAATTTGGTCACCTAGTCAATGCCTAAACAAGATTGCAGCATCTCACAAAACTCACAAATGGTGCTCCGTTAGTCTTTTATTCCATGAACGGGAATTGGCCAAGAGTCCCCGAAATGGTTTGGGATGCAACTTGCAACTGGGTATAAAACGAAAACTGAGACTCGGATTGAGGAACCTTCATCTCTATTGGATTCCTGGCGTAGGATTTTATCTAGATCACCCCTCGCTCTCGGTTCCAACCCTTCGGAAGTTGTTTTTTTCATCGATTTTGACAAATATTTCTTTGCTCAGTAAGAAGCAATGCAACATTTGGATTTAGGGGTCCAATTTACAAAAACATGCCTTGGGAGTGGATGGAAAATGTGGTCAGCTAGTCCATGCCTAAACAAGCATGCAAAATCTCATGGATCTCAAAAATGCTTCTCCATTAGGCTTTATGCCCAGAGAAGGAATTGCCAAGAGTCCCCGAAATGGTTTGGGATGCAACTTTCAACTAGGCCTAAAACGAAAATCTAGACTTGGATTGAGGAACCATTAACTTAGATGGATTCCTAGGATAATATTTCAGCTAGAGAACCCCTCTCTCTCAGGTGCCATGCCTCAGATGTTGATTTACTCATTGATTTCGAGAACTAGTTGTTGTAGGAAAATCTCCCTGCGGATAGGTAGATTGCCTCAAAGAGCTAGACCCTAAACTCTAAGACAGAAAGTGCTTAACATGGACACTAACTTCATTTCAAATCCATACAAACTAATACATGAGAAGGAAGGAGAATAGAAGTACCTCTTTATCGACATTTTTCCCTGCACGCTCCGAGTTGAGCTCCAATCTTTCACTCCTCGACGAGCCCTGTAGTCAAACAAAGCACGACCACTTCCTACTCTATTGATATTAGATTGAAAATAGATCTATCTATCAACAATAAGTTCATGTAAGATAAGACACAAACTAGAAAGAAATATGCCAAGCATGTCATATTAATGAGAATAATGACAGTAGTACTTACAATCGTAGATCTGAATGCGACATCTTTGTCAAGTCCCCTTTGTCTAACCCTTTCTCAAGAGATCCACAACCTAGATGATAGCAACTTCACTGATCACTCTCCTTTGACTGGATGTGTGTTTCCTATGAGATCATAGGTTTCATGCTAGCAATTGTTCCCCATTCTAGCACTACTTATGAGATCATAAGTTTGGTGTGATTCTCTTTTCCACTCTCTTTCACCATTAGAAATCTTGCTTATATAGCCTTGGAGAGGCTTTAACCACTTGAGATATCCTTGGGGAAGTTGAGGATTTGCCTCCTTCAGTTGAGGATTTTCCCTAGGATCATGGCTAGACTAGGGATTCGAGCTCAACTACCTTCTAAGAATGAAAGAATCCTTCCCCCATTCATCTCAACAACTTAACTACTGCCCAGAATAGGTAGCGCTCCCTTAAAAGGACCATCAGAGCACTGTAGCGCTCCCTAGTAGGCTTTAGGGGGGCGCCAGTGATTTCAAAATCCATAGTGCTCCCTCAAAAGGGCTAGAGGATCTTTATAACACTCCCATACAGTGTAAGGGGGAGCACTGATGCTCCCAGAAGAGGTATAGGGGAACGCTCTCCTCCAAAAGCTAGTTTTTTTAGTGTTTTTAGATGGAAAAAGGTTTGCAAGCCTGCTGACTCATTTTTCCTCTTCCAAATCAAATGTTTGAGGTGTTTTAAGTGTCCTTCTCATGTCGTTATAGGCACGACATAGGCATCATGGCAGTATGCTTTCCTTGACACTTGCGACACTTGTGAGCAAAATGCGACACTTGCGACACTTGTAATGACGACACTTGAGACACTATCGAAGTGAGTAATTTTGACGTGTAACACTAGTGTTTTTCTCATTTTGAAGAAAACCAACATTTGGATTAAGGGGTCCAATTTATGAAACTGTGCCTTAGGAGCGGATGAAAAATATAGTCACCTAGTCCATGCCTAAACAATCTTGCAGTATCTCATGTAACTCAAAAATGTTTCTATGTTAGTCTTTTATGCCCTGAGTGAGAATTGGCCAAGAGTCCTCGAAATGGTTTGGGATGCGACTTGCAACTAGGAATAAAATGAAAACTGACACTCGGATTGAGGAACCATCATCTCTATTGGATTCCTAGCATAGGATTTTAGCTAGATCACCCCTCCCTCCTAGTTCCAACCCCTTGGAAGTTGTTTTTTTCATCGATTTCGATAACTAGTGATTTTCTCAGTAAGAAGCAATGCAACTTTTGGATTTAGTGGTCCAATTTACGAAACCATGCCTCAGGAGAATATGGAAAATGTGGTCACCTAGTCCATTCCTAAACAAGCTTGTAGAATCTCATGGAGCTCAAAAATGATGCTTCGTTAGGCTTTTATGCCCCGAGGATGAATTGCCAAGATTCCCCAAAATGGTTTGGGATGCGACTTGAAATTGGGCATAAAACAAAAAATGAGACTTGGATTGAGGAACCATTGACTCCGATGGATTCTTGGCATAAGATTTCAGCTAGAGAAACCCTCTCTCTTGGTTCCAACCCCTCGGAAGTATTTTTTTTCATCGATTTCGATAACTAGTGCTTTTCTCATAAAGAAGCAATGCAACATTTAGATTTAGGGTCCAATTTATGAAACCGTGCCTTGGGAATAGATGGATAATTTGGTCACCAAGTCCATGCCTAAACAATCTTGCATCATCTCACGAAACTCAAAAATGTTTCTTTGTTAGTCTTTTATGCCTTGAGCGGGAATTGGCCAAGAGTCCCCAAAATGGTTTGGGATGCAACTTGCAACTGGGAATAAAATGAAAACCAAGACTTGTATTGAGGAACCCTCCTCTTTGTTGGATTCCTGGCATAGGATTTTATCTAGATCACCCTTCCTTCCCAGTTCCAACCCCTCGGAAGTTGTTTTTCTCATCAATTTCGATAACTAGTGATTTTCTCAGTAAGAAGCAATGCAACTTTTGGATTTAGCGGTCCAATTTACGAAACCATGCCTCAAGAGAAGATGGAAAATGTGGTCACCTAGTCAATTCCTAAACAAGCTTGCAGAATATCATGGAGCTAAAAGATGATGCTTCATTAGGTTTTTATGCCCTGAGGATGAATTACCAAGATTCCCCAAAATGGTTTGGGATGCAACTTGAAACTAGGCATAAAACAAAAACCGACACTTGGATTGAGGAACCATTGACTTTGATGGATTCTTTGCATAGGATTTCATCTAGAGAACCCCTCACTCTCGGTTCCAACCCCTCAGAAGTAGTTTTTTCCATCGATTTCGATAACTAGTGCTTTTCTCAGTAAGAAGCATTACAACATTTAGATTTAGGGGCCAATTTACGAAACCATGCCTCAGGAGAAGATGGATAATTTGGTCACCTAGTCCATGCCTAAACAATCTTGCAGCATCTCACAAAACTCAAAAATGTTGCTCCATTAGTTTTTTATGCTCTGAGCGGGAATTGGCTAAGAGTCCCCGAAATGGTTTGGAATGCGACTTGAAATTGGGCATAAAACGAAAACCAAGACTTAGATTGAGGAACCGCCATCTCTTTTGGATTTTTGGAATAGGATTTTAGCTAGAGCACCCCTCGCTCCCGGTTCCAACCCCTCAGAAGTTGTTTTTTCATTGATTTCGATAACTAGTGCTTTGCTCAATAAGAAGCAATGCAACATTTGGATTTAAGGGTCCAATTTAAAACATGCCTCGGGAAGGATGGACAATGTGGTCACCTATTCTATGCCTAAAAAAGCATGCAGAATCTCATGGAGCTCAAAAATGCTTCTTTGTTAGGCTTTTATGCCTGGAGGAGGAATTGCCAAGAGTCCCTGAAATGGTTTGGGATGCGACTTGCGACTGGGCCTAAAACAAAAATCGAGACTCGGATTGAGGAACCGTTCACTCCGATGGATTCCTGGGATAGGATTTCAGCTAGATTACCCCTCACTCCTGGGTACCATGCCTCGAAAGTTGCTTTACTCATTGATTTCGAGAAATAGTGTTTTGCTCAGTTTGAAGAAAACCAACATTTGGATTAAGGTGTCCAATTTATGAAACCGTGCCTCCGGGAGTGGATGGAAAATATAGTCACCTAGTCCACACCTAAACAATCTTGTAGCATCTCACGGAACTCAAAAATGTTGCTCCATTAGTGTTTTATGCCCTGAGAAGGAATTGACCAAGAGTCCCCGAAATGGTTTGGGATGTGACTTGAAACTGGGAATAAAATGAAAACCAAGACTCGGATTGAAGAACCGTCATCTCTGTTGGTTTCTTGGCATAGGATTTTATCTAGAGCACCCCTCCCTCCCTGTTCCAACCTCTTGGAAGTTGTTGTTTTCATCGATTTTGATAACTAGTGCTTTGCTCAATAAGAAGCAATGCAACATTTGGATTTAAGGGTACAATTTACCCAACCATGCCTCAGGAGAAGATGCACAGTGTGGTCACCTAGTCCATTCCTAAAAAAGCTTACAGAATCTCATGGAGCTCAAAATGTTTCTCCATTAGGCTTTTATGCCCTGAGGATGAATTGCCAAGAGTACTCGAAATGGTTTGGGATGTGACTTCCAACTGGGCATAAAATGAAAACTAAGATTCAGATTAAAGAACCGTTGACTCCGATGGATTTTTGGCATAGGATTGCAGCTAGAGAACCCCTCACTCTCAGTTCTAACACCTTGGAAGTAGTTGCTTTCATCGATTTCGATAACTAGTGCTGTGCTCAGTAAGAAGCAATGCAACATTTGGATTTAGGGGCCCATTTATGAAACCATGCCTTGGGAGAGGATGGATAATTTGGTCACTTATTCCATGCCTAAACAAGCTTGCAACATCTCAAGGAACTCAAAAATGTTGCTCCGTTAGTATTTTATGCCCTGAGCGGGAATTGGCCAAGAGTCCCCGCGAATTTCAGCTAGGCATAAAACAAAAACCGAGACTCAGATTGAGGAACCATTGTCTCTGTTCGATTCCTGGAATATGATTTTATCCAGAGCACCCCTCACTCATGGTTCCAATCCCTCAGAAGTTGGTTTTTTCATCGATTTTGATAACTAGTGCTTTGCTCAGTAAGAAGCAATGCAAAATTTGGATTTAGGGTTCAAATTTATGAAACCATGCCTTAGGAGAGGATGGACAATGTGGTCACCCAGTCCATGCCTAAACAATCTTGCAACATCTCATGGAACTAAAAAATGTTGCTTCGTTAGTATTTTATGCGCTAAGCGGGAATTGGCCAAGAGTCCCTGAAATGGTTTGGGATACGACTTGCAACTGGGCATAAAATGAAAACCGAGACTTGGATTGAGGAACCGTCATCTCTGTTGGATTCCTGGCATAGGATTTTAGCTAGAGCACCCCTCACTCTCGGTTCCAACCCCTCAGAAGTTGTTTTTTTCATCGATTTCGATGACTAGTGCTTTTCTCGGTAAGAAGTAATGCAACATTTGGATTTAGGGGTCCAATTTACGAAACCATTCCTCTGGAGCAGATGGACAATGTGGTCACTTATTCCATGCCTAAAAAAGCATGCATAATATCATGGAGCTCAAAAATTCTACTCCATTAGGCTTTTATGCCCAGAGGAGGAATTGCTAAGAGTCCCCAAAATGGTTTGGGATGTGACTTGCAACTGGGCATAAAGTGAAAAACAGAGACTCAGATTGAGGAATCGTCGACTCTGATGGATTCCTGGGATAGGATTTCAGCTATATCACCCCTCTCTCCCGGGTTCCATGCCTTGAAAGTTGCTTTACTAATTGATTTCGAGAAATAGTGTTTTTCTCAGTTTGAAGCAAACCAACGTTTGGATTAAGGGGTCCAATTTATGAAACCGTGCCTCGGGAGCATATGGAAAATATAGTCACCTAGTCCACACCTAAACAATCTTGCAGCATCTCATGTAACTAAAAAATGTTGCTTCGTTAGTATTTTATTCCCTATGCGAGAATTGGCCAAGAGTCCCCGAAATGGTTTGGGATGTGACTTGCAATTGGGCATAAAATGAAAAATGAGACTCGTATTGAGGAACCATCATCTCTGTTGGATTCCTGGCATAGGATTCTATCTAGAGCACCCCTCACTCCTGGTTCCAACCCCTCAAAAGTTGTTTTTTTCATCGATTTCGATAACTAGTGCTTTGTTTAGTAAGAAGCAATGAAACATTTGGATTTAGGGGTCCAATTTATGAAATCATACCTTGGGAGAGGACAGACAATGTGGTCATCTATTCCATGCCTAAACAAGCTTTCAGAATCTCATGGAGCTCAAAAATGTTTCTCTATTAGGCTTTTATGCCCCGAGGATGAATTTCCAAGAGTCCCCAAAATGGTTTGGGATGAGAGTTGCAACTGGGCATAAAGTGAAAACTGAGACTCGGATTTAGGAATCATCGACTCTAATGGATTCCTGGAATAGGATTTCAGCTAGATCATCCCTGACTCCCAGTTCTAACTCATCGAAAGTAGTTTTTTTCATCGATTTCGATAACTAGTGCTTTGCTCAGTAAGCAACAATGCAACATTTGGATTTAGGGGCCAATTTACAAAACCATTCCTTGGGAAAATATGGATAATTTGGTCACCTAGTCCATGCCTAAACAATCTTGCAGCATCTCACAGAACTCAAAAATGTTGCTCGGTTAGTCTTTTATGCCCTGAGTGGGAATTGACCAAGAGTCCCCGAAATGGTTTGGGATGTGACTTGTAACTGGGCATAAAACAAAAAGTGAGACTCAGATTGAGGAACCGTCATCTCTGTTGGATTCCTAGCATAGGATTTTAGCTAGAGCACCTGTCGCTCTTGGTTCCAACCCCTCGAAAGTTGTTTTTTTCATCGATTTCGATAACTATTTCTTTGCTCAGTAAGAAGCAATGCAAAATTTGCATTTAGGGGTCCAATTTATGAAACCATGCCTCAGGAGTGGATCGACAATGTGGTCACCTAGTCCATGCCTAAACAAGCATGCAAAATCTCATGGAGCTAAAAAATGTTGCTCCATTAGGCTTTTATGCTCGGGGGAGGAATTGCCAAGAGTCCCTGAAATGGTTTGGGATGTGAATTGCAACTGGGCATAAAACAAAAAATGAGACTCATATTGAGGAACCGTCGACTTCGATGGATTCTTGGGATAGGATTTCAGCTAGAGAACCCCTCTCTCCTAGGTGCCATGCCTCAGAAGTTGCTTTACTCATTGATTTCGAGAACTAGTGTTTTGCTCAGTTTGAAGCAAACCAACATTTGGATTAAGGGCTTCAATTTATGAAACCATGCCTCATGAGCGGATGGAAAATATTGTCATCTAGTCCAGGCCTAAACAATCTTTTAGCATCTCATGGAACTCAAAAATGTTGCTCTCTTAGTCTTTTATGCCCTGAGTGGGAACTGGCCAAGAGTCCCCAAAATGGTTTGGGATGTGACTTGCAACTGGTCATAAAATGAAAACCAAGACTCGAATTGAGGAACCATAATATCTATTGGATTCATGGCATAGGATGTTATCTACAAAACCACTCACTCCCTGTTCCAACCCCTCAAAAGTTGTTTTCTTCATTGATTTTGATAACCAGTGCTTTTCTCAGTAAGAAACAATGCAACATTTGGATTTAGGGGTCCAATTTATGAAACCATTCCTCGAGAGTGGATGGACAATGTGGTCACCTAGTCCTTGCCTAAAAAATCTTGTAGAATCTCATGGAGCTCAAAAATGCTGCTCCATTCAGCTTTTGTGCCTCGATGATGAATTGCCAAGAGTCCCCAAAATGGTTTGGGATGCTACTTGCAACTGGGCATAAAATGAAAATCGAGACTCAGATTGAGGAACCATCGACTCCGATGGATTATTGGCATAGGATTTAAGCTAGATCACCCCTCACTCCTAGTTCCAACCCCTCGGAAGTATTTTTTTTCATCGATTTCGATAACTAGTGCTTTGCTCAGTAAGAAACAATGCAAAATTTGGATTTAGGGGCCAATTTACGAAACCATGCCTCAAGGGAGGATGGATAATTTGGTCACATAGTCCATGCCTAAACAAGATTGTATCATCTCACATAAATAAAAAATGTTGCTCCGTTATTCTTTTATGCCCTGAGCGGGAATTGGCCAAGAGTCCCCGAAATGGTTTGGGATGCGACTTGCAATTGGGCATAAAATGAAAATCAAGACTCAAATTGAGGAATCATCATCTATGTTGGATTCCTGGCATAGGATTTTAGCTATATCACCCCTCACTCCTGGTTCCAACCCCTTGGATGTTTCTTTTTTCATCGATTTTGATAACTAGTGCTTTGCTCACTAAGAGGCAATGCAACATTTGGATCACTCCCGAACCTCTTCATGAATAATTGTGAATCTATGGTGCATGTACAAATATGTGAGATGTGGTTTTATGATAATATTTTGAATTTGCAATAAAATTCTCCATTGACCTTGTGTAAACCATTCCATTTGGTTTTTGTTGCACTAAGTGTAAAGAACAATGTTGGAGATTTATAAGACGTAAGTTAGGTATGAGCTATTGGTTACCTATTTATTACCTTTTATTTTAATTGTATCCATATTTTGTATTTATCAAATGAGGAATTAACCTGAAACTGATAACATTAGACACAAACTTAATTCTAAAGCCAACTAAGGAGAAAAAACAACACACGTTAATTAATCTAGGAGTCAAGCATGCAAGCAATCCTTCTCACAAAGAAGCACTAGCTGGTGATGGAATCCAACATCGTAGAATCGATGTGCGAAGGGGATGAGTTTTAGTGGGTGGGAAATTTATGTTGACAACCTTCTTAATGAACTGACTCCCTGGTGCAAGTTACCTCACCAAGCAGTGGGCAACCCTCCAAGGAGTTTGAGTGAGTCTAGCCAATGTCGATCCTAGAACAACACCACCTTCCTTGTGCTGTCACCTTGTGTAGGAAGTCTAAAATATTATGGCCTCTATGGTACCACATACTATACTAAAGTAGAGGGGGGATAGTCAACATTCAACACCAAGACCAACAAAGAAGGGTCAATTACTCTGAGGGCCCCAATGTGACCTCGTGATTGACCCTTGTGTTATAAGGGCTTCCTAAAGTCAATGATATAGCAACTAGATTTCACTCCCTAACTCAAGGCTTTATGTTTGTTTAGTAGCTTTGGAAATTTATTATCATGATCCTATTCCAAAGCTCTACACCTAAGATAAGATGGGTTTCAAGAGCCCTAGAAAAGTTTCTAGATAAATTTTAATTAGCGCTTGATTTTAGGTTATTGTTACTCAAAGGAGTGGTCATGAAACTGATGGCATTTTGACTCGACTCTTTAAACCATGCAAGAGGAAAATGAAATGCAAGAAATTCAACTTCAATGAAAACTAGCTATGGGAAGGAGCAAGAGGTTTTAAGCAAATAAATAATTTCTTGATAGATTAATATGTGTGTAGTACTGCAAAATGACCCAAATTTTAAAAATACCATGCAAATGTCATAGTTCACTTAGTACACCTATACAACATTGAATAAAACGTCATCATTTCTAACATAGTAAAATTTTATGATTATAGAGACCACCGTACACATATTGAATACTCATAAATAAGATGGTCTCTATCCCTATGGCCATTGATGGTCTCTCTTGATGGTATCTCTTGAGATGGTCCCCACAATCTAAGGAATACCAAGAAAACAATGTGTTGCATTTATCAAGATAATACCCACAATACATTTTAATCTTAGGAAAATGAAAGAAATAAGCCAAAATATTAGAAAATATATCACATGCAAACAATAGACAAGAATTAGGTTGCACAGGGTAAAAAGGGGTTGGTGACTATATAAGAAGAGGTGGCTATGGTGAAAGAAGTAGAGGTCGAGGTGGTCGACATGGAGGATAAGGCGAATATTAAGAAGGTTTTGTGTGAGTGAAATTGGGTCTGTGAGTGAAATTTGAGTCCAGAAACCCTCCCATATCATTAGGGCATGTGAATAGTCTATCCATGTCAAATTTCAGTGCATACAAAAACTGTTTGAAAAAATTTCAACGTTGGCCCCATTCATAGGTCATTGTTGCCAATGTCTAGTCCTAGTACAATTTCCATTCCTTGTTCCTTGTTTTGTGTTCCTCGTTCCTCATTCCTCATTCCTTGTTCCTTGTTACTTGTTCCTTGACCATGGTGTAGTCCCAAAGATCCATTAGTTTTTTACAAAACATACTAATGGCATAAAATGTCGCACACAAAGACCAAATTAATATCCACTACATAAGTCTTTTGTCTTTTCTCAAGGACTATGTAACGAATCTCAATTATAAAAAGATTCGAAGAGAACATAAGAAACTTAGGTTCTTTCCTTAACCATGGGTGACATAACACTATCATTTAATATTCAAATTGTTACATTTCATTGTCAGGCATCATGTGTACTGAGGGCTTGAGCCACCACAAAGGAAACATACAAATAATATTTGTCTTATGAACAAGATATGGTACTATCCATTTTGAGGTTTGGCATAGAGATTGTTCTTATATAATACACTACATTGCACCATAATATAATCCCTACACTCCTTGCAAACCATGTAACATCATTCAAATTAGACATAATATTCTTGCGACGAATTAGCTATACTATCGACAAACTTTTTTCATCGATAGTATATCTAATTCGTCGCAATATTATTTACATTTGTCTCTCTTGCTACGATATCAAATGATGCTTGGATTCATTTCATATTTGGTTTATCATCTTGAAATTAAAATTTTATACTTTGCAAGCTAGTTGTACCTTGAGAATAATACAAATATGAAATTTGGAACCATTAACATATCTACTAGAACATATGAAAAATAGGGTTTATGGTTTACATGATGAAAACCCCCCCCATATAGTTAAGTCATGTGAATAGTCTATCCATGTCAAATTTCAATGCATACAGATACAGTTTGAAAAAAATTCAACGTTGGCCCCATTCACATGTCACTGTTTCCCACCTCTAGTATTTTTATGGTTTTAATTAAACAATCAATGAAAAAGAGGGATTTTTCATCACAACTATGACAAATATACAATGTATATACATTAATGTAGAACCTGAAAGAAAAATGAAGAAAGAATGACGAAAACTTAAAATTGCATCAACCAAATTGTGTACTTTGAAAGAAAATTAGGGTTTATGGTTTACATGATGAATTGATGATGGAAGAAAGTGGGTGTGTGAGTGGAATTTGAGTCCAGAAACCCTCCATATATTTAAGGCATGCAAATAGTCTATCCATGACAAATTTTAGTGAATACATAAATTGTTTGAAAAAATTTCAACGTTGGCCCCATTTACAGGTCAATGTTGTCGGTGTCTAGTCCTCGTACAATTTTCGTGCCTTGTTCCTTGTAAAATCCATTCAACATTACACAAGTCCCAACATCTAGTATTTCAAGGGAGTATTTTTATGGTCTTGATTAAGAAATCAATGAAAAAAGAGGGATTTTTCATCAATACAACTATGACACAGATACATTGAATATACATTAATGTAGAACCTGAAAGAAAAATGAAGAAAGATTGATGCAAACTTAAAACTTGCGTCAACCAAATTGTCTACTTTGAAAGAAAATTAGGGTTTCAAAAAAAATTCTATAGAAATGACAAACACGTTCATCGAAACTTCATTGATGCAATACCATGACAACAATATTGATGAAATCTTATACGATCATGATGGTATAAAAATCAAAGAGATTCTCTTGGTTTCATGACTAATTTATCCTCTATTGAACAAGGCCAACCACGTGAAGGTGGAAGATCATATGGCTCCTCCCCTCCCCCTCATATCACTCTCAATTGATACCCAAAACCCAATCTATAAAATAGAAAATAATCGAAAGCAACGTCCTATTAAGATTTCTGCATAGAAACCACAAGAATAAAAATTAATGAAGGTACTTGAAATTATGTGTTTCTAAATAATATTTTTAGTCTACCATGTACTTTAGTATATTGGCAATTATTTTTAGGTTTCACATAATAATTAAACAACATGTAACATATGATATAAAAACATCGCATAAAACTTAAAAACATGTAATTAACCCATGACATTATAAGTAAATTATTTTAAGAGAATAATTCATACAAATTAAAATAATATATAGTCACGTACCTAATCCAGCCTCAACATTGTGTAATCATCCTTATTCTATATATTGATCTTCTTCATCGAACTCAACATCTATATCATCATCCGATTCATAAACGATGTTGAAAGGATTGATGATATCATCATTGTCATCAATGTCATTTTCAAGCATATTTTCATCGACATCATCATCAAGAATTGCAATATTGTCTCCTACGCCTAGATCGTGATCTTCTTCATATTCTTCATTTGTCGACCCTCCATGATCTTCCGACTCTGTTTGATATGTCAAATCATGTTCTTGATCTTCAATATCATCTTCTTCTTGTAAATGAGTATACTTAATTGGCCTTCCTCTTGGATCATATATAACAACAAATGACCAATCCCTTTCACTTGAAACATTTGAGTAAAAGACCTGTTCAAATTGGCTTGGAAAAACATAGCGATCATGTCCTCTTTCAAACACTGTTGTTTTAATAATTGGAAGTTTGTTGGAATGTTGAATAACAGTTCTTTCCTCATCGCGTTCATGCATTCGTAACCTATACCATTTGACATCGAGAAAAACTAATTTGAAGGAATTAAAGTCACACTCAAGTATATCATTTAAATACCCATAGTATCTATTTTCAGATTCTCAAGGATGTCTGTCACTCTTAGAGGAAACATTAGTGACTTGGAACATTGTAGTTATCCCACTCTCATAATTTTTCCTGGTTTCATCCAATTGTTTGATGAGAAATTTACGACCATTGCACCACATAGCCTTGTGGTGTTTCAACTGCAATATGTCATATATGTAGAAGATGCATTGTCAATTAATAAATTAACATATATTTATATAACTTCAAAAGTATCTAAAAAATACAGTACACATGTAGTCACATTAATATAATATAAAATAACTGAATAAAATGGGTGAATTTTCTTACCTGTCCATCTTTCAAACCATATGCTAAATCAATTTCCCTCTGCATAACATTGGCATCTCCGTTACAACGAGCTTATCTAACCAATCCAGACAGTCGTTGCCATGATAACCTACCTCCATTATGTTGTTTACATCTTTCAATACATACATTCATCCAGTCAAGATTATTTGCAATGTACAAATGCAGAGCATCCCACTCTTGAGCAACTGAATCAAAAAATCATAATTCACCAATATTAAATATTAGTTATAACATCCAATATGCAGGTAATTATAAATATTAATAATTTATGAAATAAATTATATTAATATATTAATGAGTATGATCATATACACAAAAAATGAAACATTATATGTATTATTAATATAAATTTGCACAATTAGTAATATATTACCTCTCTTTTTTTTCATTCTACCTTGCCCCAACAGATGCTTCTGATATTCATTTTTTTTGATAGAGTTCACATCCCAAATGCGATCCACTACATACATAGTTGGCACTGCTAATTTAGGAATATACTGACTAATATACACCATGGATTGATATACCATATATTCCTCCACCATAGATTCCTCAGGACATGCTCTTTGTCTAACCAATGCCTTCAATGATTTCAAGTGACTCTCCACCATCCACATTGACCTTGTGTGAACAGGTCCACAAATTTCAATCTCCTCGACTTGGTGTATGAGGTAGTGTTCTTGTGCATTGAAATTTTTTGGAGGTATATACTTTTTCATTTCACACATTAGACGAGGAATTTCTCTCTTCCAATACTTTATATCATCTTCATGGATTTATTTCAATGACAACCATCTACATGAGATCATGACACAAGAAAATAACATGTTTCAACATAACATAATATAATATATTACATTACAAGTAAAACACATGTCATTAAGTACAACAATATTTTGAAAGAACATTTTTCATATAAATCATAACTACTTACCTCATGTATTTTCCAAGATCATATATAACTTGTTTGGCGTTGTTGTCAAAGTCATTTGGGAGAGATAGCGGTAGAACATACTATAACAAAAAAATGAATCTTTATTTGTTTCGACCAAAGTAGACAAGAAGAAATAAAAATAAATAAAATATATATAAGGCCAATATATATAAATATGTATACCAAAATTATTACCTTAATGAAGGTATGCCAATCATGTGTTTTTACCCCACCAAATTCACCTTTCTTCGTTAATATACTATTTATTTTTGAAGAAAAACCCGTGGGAAATTTAATTCTTTGAATGACCTCTTTTACATCATTGCTTTCTTGCTCAGTTAATAACCATGGAAGGTTATTTATGTCTAGTACTCCATTTGATCTATTTGAATATCAGATCACACTTCGCATTGCATGATTGGCTTCCTAAATGTCAGTACAAATTTTGAAATTTTTTTCTTTGTCCCTCCTACCATCTATGATTCTCCATAACATATCAGTCACATTCTTCCCGATATTCATTGTATCAAAAAAATGATCTATTTTTAACTCCTCATATAGGAAAACCTCATGAATTGAGAGGGATAACATTTCCTTCCTTATGGAAGCCCATTATTAATACCTTCATGATGATTGCGGCCTTCATGAAGCATAAAAGAAATTAAAAAAAATAATTATCAAATACGATAAAATAAATTCAATGATTAAAATAAACATTCAAAACATTACATGATCTATGATACATTATGAAATTGAGTACCTTGACGATTTCTATTATATTCCAACTGTTATCACTGAAATTTCGTCTGCACATGGCGACAAGAACTCCACATCATCAAAACAGCAATGAAGTCATTCACGACACTGAATTAAGTTCACAGCATTCCAGAAGGGTCAAAAACTATACAAAGTAACCAAAAATTGAAGGGCACTTTTCAGCAGCTTAGTACGCGCGCATATGCGTGGGACAAAAACGTGTTTCTGGCACATGTGCGCCCCGACGCGCGCCTGTCAACATGAAAAGCCACGCATCTTCTAATACAGCGCATTAATTGCTTAAGTCGGCCTCCCGACCGCCTGTGGACCGGCCCCCAAGATTATTCGACCCTCAGATCAAGGTCGGCTCTGCAAATTCGGCAAATTAAATGACTTAAGTGAACCCTAAACAGGTCTGTGTTTACACCGGAAGTTGGTTACGTGACCGCCTGGAAAATGCTATAAATAGCCATGAAGACTCATTGTTTCAGCAGAGAATTCAAAGCAGAGTTACGCTGTCCAGATGATTCAGAGCCTAGCCTTTGACAACCAGTCCATCAGCTGTGTAATCCAGAGT
>ML787211.1:41888-74489 GCA_009831015.1 Picea engelmannii | reverse complement strand
TATTATTCGAATTGTTATTTTCTTTCAGCTGTTAGATAGATTGTATTCTGTTGTGTTTTATGTTTTCTGTTAACCCTTTTTGCTCCACAACATCCTGTTCTGCCTTGCCGAGCCCAACAGGGCATGCTAGTGCTCCCATTTTTTCTCACCCGGCGACGATTCGAGCACGAACACCAACCTCCATAGGTGAGGTGTCATTCTTCGTGGTTTTAAACCAGTCTCTTCTTTCCCATTGAAAATATTTATTTGAGTAGTACGATACCTATGGTTCTTAGGAAGAAGGTGCCTATACTCATCAAACACCATCTTTCCTAAGCTTTTTGAATGACGATACTTCATATTAGGGCCACAAACTGGACATGCAAATTTACCCTTTGTTTGAAGACCTACAACAAATGGATTAATGTCAATTATACAATGAGATTATTTAAAAATTAAACATGCACCATGATAACATAAAAAAATTATATAGTATTAAAGAGAAATATTAGAATGCCACATACCACAAAAATGTGTTAGTCCAAGGGCATCATGAATTGTCCATAAAAGTATTCCAAGGAATTTAAATTTATTCTCCCCGATTGGTTTACATATGTCATACATTGTGATGCCAGCCCATAACTTTAGTAGCTCGTCGATAAGAGGCTCTATATATACATTCATATATTTAACCTGGTACTTACCTAATTGTTTGAAATTACACATAATTACTATAGGAATGATATCATGTAATATATATAAGTAAATAAATAAACAAAAGATATTATGCAAAAATTGAAACAAATGAAAATGTTACATTAAAAAAATTAATGTAAACAAATACTTGGAACAATCATTGTCAACATTATGTGCTCCCTCTTTATTGACATCCAAGGAGGAATGTTATTGTTGATAACAAAAATAGGCCACACTAATTAAATAGACCTAAGCTCTCTAAATGGATTAACACTATCAGTTGCCAATGAAAGCCTAACATTACGAGGTTCATCTTTGAAATCTACCCTTTTTTCCTCAGTTTCCCTAAATGCAGAACCATCGAAAGACATTCGAAGAACACCATATCCACTTATGTTACGTGCATGGTAATCCATAAATTGTGCTATGCTTTCACACCCGAATAATCACCGCAAACATGGAATTATGGGAATATGATGAAGAAACTTTCAAGGCACCCTTTTTGTTACTTGATCGGTTTGATATCTACTGATAAGACATTGCAGACATTCTTTTTTCAAGGCATGTTGTCCATAATATATAATATGGTCATTAGGACATGCATCTATAGTTTGATAATCCATTCCAATGTCTTTCATAATGGCATGCAAACCTCTATATGTGTGAGGTAAAATGTTTGACGATGGTAACAAACATTCACCTAAAAATGTACAACATAACAAATAACCAGTTAATGTAAGTATATTAATCGTAAAAATTGCAGTCTTATTTTAAACATTAATTAACACTAAAAACAAATAGAAAAAAAAATCAACATTTATGTATAATATGAGATGAAACATATTACATACCTTAGGATCTGTGTCATACAAGTGTTTGAAAAATTATTCATAACCTTTAAGTTCACTAGAAGCAATGTAGTGAAGATAATATTTGCTCTTGATCCTTCATAAAGTTGTTTATTTGCCTTTTCTAATAGAGGTTCATCATAAATACCATCATTGTCCCCATCCACATCTGGCTGCAAAAACAAATCTTGGATCATTTGATTTGTCCCATCATCTTCTTCCATGAGATCCTCATTTGCTTGGTCATGATGTTCCTCATCTTGTACAACATCATTTCTACTCATACTTGGTGCAATATTCTACGGAAAGTTAGAGGTCAAATCTAACTTTATAATTACAAACAATCATGCAAAATTAGTGTATAGTATAATAAACATTCAAACAAGATATATACATATATATAATTTTATATAAAATTGACAAAATAAAAACAGATAATGAATATATAGCTAATTACCATGGGATGATAGTCATTTGATCCGCCATCAATGTGCCCATATTTCCTACAATGTTTTGTAGTTGTTGCTATTAAAATTCTTATGGGACATATGAGGCAACATCTTTTGCAAGGGAAATAACATCTACCATCACCCTTTTCACCTTCTTTACTTTTTTCCCTACCTCTAACTATATTCTGCGACATTCTTCCGCACAACTTCCGCACAAAAATACCCTTTCAGAACCGTCATTGTTATAGCAATATTGTCACAACATCTTTAAATCATCAAATATTTATAGGTCAATTTAGGTCACGGTCATTGCAATTGCGACGACCGTGACCTAAATATAACAAATAAATATTGTTATATTTAGGTCACTTTGTCGAAGAAGGGAATAGTTATAATAGTCAATTTGTCGCTCTTGCGATGAACGTTGACTATATCAATTCAGACTTTGTTAAAATGTATAACAGTCAATATGGATAGTATCAAAAAGTGTAATGGTCAATAGTGAGCATATCTCTTGTGATGGACACACAAGTTTGTTGAAATAGAGACAATAGTCCACCATCTTGATTATCGTCGCAAAACAAACGAAAGTTTGGTTTTGTCGATAGAGTGACGAATACAGGGTGGATTAAGATCAAAATTGAAAAATTGAACTTTTTCTCTTGAATTTTGCGATGAAAGAGTACTTTTGTCGCAAGTAGTCATCGCAATTTTTTCAATATGTAGTAGTGTTAGGTGCATTCTCAACCGTTGATCAAAATACAGTGGAAGGATAGCATAAGTAGAATAGCTGAAGTGTCAAAGCAAATGGTGGCCATCCATCACAATGCTTGATTACATCCTAGCCGATAGATTAAGAAGTGAAAGGATAAGTGTAAGGATCGAATCTAATCATTGATCTGGTTCCGCAAAATAAAAGTAAACGGTCGGATCTATTCGATGAAATCTTGTTTAGAAGATTTGAAAAGTTGAAATATCAAAGTCTCGAAGTCTCGACTGTCATCCATCTCATCAGGAGATTAAATTGTGATCGTTGATTCTGATAAGCACTCAAGCGCTCGTTTGGCCTAAACGTCTGGACACCACCATTGGTCATATGGTAAGAGATTTAAAAGGTTGATCCATCGATTGAGAAGGATAGGTGTCCATGGATCATCGACTCCAGAACATTGACATACGAAGGAAAGCAGGGTTTGAGAGTTAAAACTCCTGGAGCCCAGATCATGAAGCAAATCAAAGTCGTTGATTTAGGAAGGTTAGATATGATCCACAGAACTTGAAAGAATAGATCTGAACCATCAGTTTAGGATCACCTTCAAGATCGTGAGATCAACGGTCCCGTTGCATTGCGGGGTTAGAACATGCTCGAGTCTTAATTTCTCGTGAGCGGGCGACAATCAAAACCAAGGTATTTCCAAAGGCATATGTGATGCTATGTAGTAAATTACGGGGCGAAAATCGAATTTCCCTCAAACCACTTTTGGTCATGCCCGTAATCACATGGTCACATGAGATAATCGCCCAACGTTACATTAGCGAAAGATTGAGGAAGGTGCTAGTGCTACTAGGTTCCACATCGAAGGTTACATATTGAAAAGTAAAAAAACATCTGTGAGCATAATCCAATGATAGTGATCAAACCAAATCTGATCGAAGGGTTTTCGTTTCATCTCGTGAATTCTTGATCAGTTACAATTCAGTTACACTAACTGAATCATTGTTCTTGAGCAGTTGAATCATTGTTCCTGAGCATTGGAATCATGATTCCTGAGCGTTTTTGAGATTCTTGACTTGAGTGTTGGAGATGCAGAGTGTAACGGATGATGAGAGAAGGAATAAAAGAAAAATGTCGTGATAGAGAGAGGTTGTTGTTTCTCTGTAAAAAGTAGTCAAATTGTAAGAAATGAAGATCACAACATGAACTGAGGGAGAAAATTTAGAGATGAAGAAAATAAGCTGGACAGAGCATAAATGGTGAAAACAACAGACTGTACGAGAAATTAAGCGCAATAAGATGCAAGAAGGAAGACACTGATGCAGGCAGAGCAGACCAATGTAGCGGAACAATGATGAGACTGGTAAGTCATTGATAAATATTGTATCACTGTAATAAATTTCAACAAGCAAAGATTTATATGTCAGGGTGGTAGGGTGGTGCTAGGGAGGATTGTTGTCCTCGGAGTTTCAAGTGGGTGCTTGAACATAGGGATTTGTAGCTTCCATATGGCTGTAGCCAGAAAACTAGGGTGGTAGGGTGGTGCAATGGAGAACCATTGTTCTCTATTATACAAGTTTGTGTGTATGTGACTGGAAGTTGGTGCTTCCATCCAATTGGTGTTGGAACACTCAGGGAGTTGGTGCTTCCTTCAAGTTGGTTCTAGAGAAACCATAGAGTTGGAGCTCATAGAAAGTTGTAGCTTGTAAAAAAGAGGTGGTAGCCTCACAAAGAGTTGGTGCTCATAAGAATGATAATGTACAGAAAATAAATACTACTTATCATATTAATAAGAAGAGGTTTTCTCCCTTTATGGGTTTCCTCAAGAATATCTGTCTCTTTATACTTCATGTGTGTGGTTGATGTTGAATACTATATTGCTTACTTCCCTGAATTATTGTGATCATTATTGAGTGTTTTGTAATGAGTTTAAAATGGGTATAATTGTTTAAGCACAATGAAAACTGATTCACCCCCCCCCTCTCAGTTGTCTAATAGTTATGTGTAAGGAATCCATGAATATAAGTAGAGGAATGTATATTGAACATCTATTGTAGCACAGAGTGCAACCAGAATGCCATAAATATAATAAAGAAGAAAATCTTTTGTGGGCGTAGCCAAGGAGGGGGTGAACAACGGTAACTCTGTGTCAAATTATGTTGTTGAATGGTTATTAATGCTTGTATTTTGTTAATTCATGTCTCAATGGTTTTATTCCCTTCTTTTACTATGGATGAATGTTATCTTTATTGATATTTTTAATAGATTCGGGCTCAATAGCTTAATTGTATTTTCAAAATCCTAAATGACAATAATAAATATTGATATGCCTATGGAATAAAGATTGATATGAAATAGGTTAGGTTAACTAGGATACATTGTAAGAAAGGATATTGTAGGTATGACAGAGCACACCTCCCTTCTTTCCCTCCCCATTACATAATCTTGGTTCCTGCAATCTCCATCACGATACCTCGGGTGAGACATCATATAATCACAGGTCATGCTAAAAGGGTCAGTATATATAGGGTTTTGTTGGACTAATTACCTTGAACCTAGGGTATTGAACCGTCTTACGCATGCGCCAAAAAATGGTTCCATTACTGAGACTCAGAATCTAAAAGTGAGGGAATGTTTTAGAGATCGACGAGGAAAGAGATAACCAAATGGCTAAACAAAAGGAACACGAATTTTCATAGAAGAAGAATAAAAACCCTTGCTTAAAGAGTAAGAAATGGCTGCAAAGGTATGTGTATACAAACTTGCATGAGTTATTTTTTGGTGAATTTCCTAATATTTTAGCAGAATGGCTAGAATTATTTGTGGAAAAGATTGGCAGACAAAGACCAGTTGCACCAAAGAACTGCACTTTTGAACTAGTGAGACGAGTGGACATAGTACACAATAGGACGTCATGTGCAGTGGAATTTTAGCTGGATAGTATATTAGGAGGTTACGTAACATAATTTTCCATAGATGTACCCAGGATTACAGTGTTGCAAAAAGAGACTTCTTTAAAGGTCCATGAGGAAGATTCATAAATTTGTTAGCTACCAGGATAACAATGTCGCTATGCGATAAAGAAGTGATGAAAATGGGGTCAACTAGCTAAAGAAATTTACACACATCGAGGGATGAGGGTTTGCTAACCAGTAGTTGAAATGAGGGTAGGAAAATGGATAGAGGAAAGGGAGACTAATAATGCAAGATAAAGAATAAGGGATATCAGAAGGAGAAGATGAATTTGGAGTCTTGTGCAGTGGGAGAAGGTACAAGAAGTTGAGAACTACAGCTGCGAAGAGAGAGCAGTGCAGTGAGTACCTGACGTAGACATCCATATCATAGAAGTAAAACAGATAGAGGGAGAAGAGGAAGATACACAATTCAATCCATTCATAGAAGAACCAATAAGTCCTTTCTAAGCCAATTCCTAGGTTTAAACAACAACCTCGTGTGCATCACCTAAATCTGAGAAGACATTCGAAGATCTCTCTAGAGAACTTGTAATCAATACAAGAAGTTAGAGCAACAATATCCAGAGCAGTTGTAGTGGTACAGGTAATCAGACTCAACCAGCATCACTAGGAAGAGGTCCTACACCCATTAATATTGAAGGAGTAGAGAATACACTAAGATTACCAGAGTTCAAAGGAATTGGATTTGAGGATCTAGAACAACATTTGTTCATATGGGAAATCATATGGAATGAAAAGAATGTCCATGTTGAGGGTGAAAAGATTACACAGCTAGAAACAAATTTTATAGGATGCACTCTAGTCTGGTACATGAATCTCTAAAGTACTACACCACCGAGTCAAACAAGGACATTATTGGAGATTACACAAGAACTATTAAAATAATTTAAGAAACCAAATTTTGAATTGCAGTACATTATTGAGATCAAGGAGATCAATAAAGTACATACTGAGTGAGTATGGGAGTTCGATCATAGGTTCAAATATGTAATGGGGAGGTTAACCTTTCAAATAACCAATCAACAACATAGAGAGTGGTTCATTGTAGGATTGTTACCTCACATATGCAAACCTTTAATACAAAAAAATGTTACGTCACAGTACGAGGAATTGGAAATTTCTAGGAAATTGGAAGCCTCTCCACTCGAAGACAACAACGGGACGATGTATATACAAAACCAAATACATGCATTAACAATTCAATTGAAAAAAATAACAAAAGGGAAAGATAAATGGGAGCATGTATGGTGCACAAAATGCAGGACTAAAGGTCACCAAAAATATGAATGTCCAGCCTTTGCATAATACTTAGTAGCCAGAGTGCCAAACCCGATACTAGGAGGATGATACTACGAGATATGAAAGAAGTGGGGACATAACCCACATTAGTTCCAACTATTATAGAAATACCAATATACCCCAAGAATCTTACTTTGTAGCTTCTGCAAATAATTGGGACATGAAGAAAAATATTTTCATGCATTTGATATAATGAGGGAGCGCACGACATACATGTACATGATTCAAGTGGAGAATGTTGTGAAAAAAGGAGGAGGGAAGTATAATACTCCAAGAGGATTTAATCAAGGAAATTGAGGAAGATTCGAGAGGGGGAAAGGTCAAACAACCTTTGGGCGAGGAGGAAGAGGACCCATAGTATTATATAACTATAACCAACCAAGACAGTTAGTGCAGGATTTCCAAAATCCCTGCACAACATGTACTTACTATCGAGGCATTAGAACAGGTGACAAAGGACTTCCCACAACTGTTGGAAAAATGGCAAATTGGAGGGGATCAAAACTATAACCCAAATATTCAAAAGAAATCCACCGAAATATAGGATGAAGGACCTAAAATAGCAGTTGTTATGCATGGAGGAACCAAAACAGGGATGGATGCAACCAACAAAAAGGCACTGATTGAGCAGTGGGTAAAGAAATCAGAAGCACTTAGATGAGAATTTGACCCACAAGAAGAGAAGGAGACCTATAAACAAGCAAGGAAAGAACTCTTGCGATAGGATTGGATAGTTTCCACATCTTCTACACCACCTATGGGGGATATGCATCCCACTGAGGATAGGGTCATGACCAAAGGATCACTCGAGAAGGTAAGCACCTGAGGAATTTTTTGCAAAGTTGCCTAGAGTTGGTCAAAGCTGAAAATGAATTGCATACAAATTATTCTCTATGATTGATCACTGTACTCAAGGGAAGGAAATCCTTACTGAAAATAATGTAGTGAACAAACTACTGTGCAAGAAAAGAACAAATAGAGAATTTAGGTTTAGCGTGCAAATTGGAGAATATGACATAGACAATGTGATCTTAGAATTAGGGTCCGATGTGAATGTGCTACCTAAGAAGACATGGGAGAATATGGGGAAACAAAAGTTAGCATGGTAACCCATCCAACTGAGACTATAAAATCAATACAAAACAGTACCTATTGGGATATTAACATGAATACATGTGAATATAGATGGAGTGCACAACATTGCAGATTTTGAAGTTATCAATATTGTGGATGACAACCAACCATATCCAATGTTAATGGGATTAGAATGGGCCTTTGATAACCAAGCCATTATCAACATGAAAAGGCACAAGATGATATTTAAAATTAGAGACCTGAAAGTGACTACACCCCCAGACCCAAACGAATGAAAGAGGTACATAGAACCAGTGCTAGGAGATGAAATCAATCACTTGTACAACATGACAGCAAGGATGGATTATTATGTTAACCCCACTGCAGACGAAGCACCGAGTTGGGGAAGAATCAATTCGTGTACATTAGACTTAGAAGCAGGTCTAGAAAAATGGCAACAGAAGATGCATGAAGTCTCAACATGATGATGCGCATGCATGACCATGTCATTACATTGGATTGGAATAGAATTGTGAAACCCGCCCAAGTATGATAGATTGACATATGTAACAACTTTTGTACAAATATTTGAAGCACAAGTACCAGAGAAACATAGGCTACTAGCTATGGACGTTGTATTGAAATCCTCCCCTACAAGATGGTGGGTGACACACAAAGGAACCAGGGAATATTGGCAACAGTGTAGGAGACTAATCCAGATAATATTTAATGCTGAAGAGGGAGACATGACACAAATATATACCGGGGAAGGAAACCCAATAGACCATGTTGCATAGTGTGAAAAAGCATGGAAATTAATCCCAAGGAAAGAATGGACACACAGGTTTATACATACCATGTATACCATTACAAAGAACCGATACTTATAAATGGAGATGTGTAGAGATACAACAAAATGGGAGTACATAACTCAATGATTCCATGTAAAACTTACCTTTTAGAGTGAGTCATCCCCAATAAGTGCAGTGCTACAAGAAATTAAATAGAAAATATTCACTAAAGAAGAAGCAATGGAAGTAATATCCATATGCAACACAAATGATACCTCAATGATAGTTCACAAGTTATTGGAATGTTATAATGTGACGCAAGCGGATCAAGATGATGACGATCCTTGCAACATCTAGTTACATTAAATAAAGGGAGAATGAACAATAGATGGCCTCGAGATGGAATCTACAACATATGCAAAGTGATTCAAGACACAAAGTTAATATTGGAACAAAGGAAGACCCTAAGTTTGCACAGATAGGGGATTAATGGGATGAGAAATCTGTAGAAAAGATAGTCGATCTACCACGTGAATATCAATAATTATTTCCCACGACATTCTCAGAGATGAAAGGAATAGTGGGAGATCTAGGGGAAATGAGGATCCCACTGAAACCCGACGCTAAACTAGTAAACCAAAGAACCTATAGGAAGAACCCAAGATATAAATAAAATTTCAAGGAATAAATATATCGCATGTTGAAAGTAGGATTTATCAAACGGGTTGAGGAATTGGAATGGATAATTCCAGTAGTAGTCTAGGACAAGAAAACAAGGGTATAAGAATATGTGTCGACTTGAGGAAATTGAATGATGCATGCCTGAATAATCCATTCCCAACACCATTTATAGATGAAGTAATGGAAAACTTCAGTGGCCAAGAGGCCTATTCATTCATAGATGGTTTTTCTAGATACCATCATATCAAAATTGCATAGGAGGATAGACATAAGACTACATTCACAACGAAATGGAGAAGTTTTCAATACATAGTAATTTTGTTTGGGTTAAAGAACGCCCCAGCGGTGTTTTCTAGAGTAGTTGTTGCAGTGTTCAAGGAGTTCATTCACACTTTTCTCGAAGTGTACTTGGATGGATGGAATATATTTAGCCTGTTACGAGATCATGATGCATTGCTACGATTGATGTTAGATAAGTGTAGACAAAATCATATATCCTTAAACCTAAAGAAGTGTAATTTTTATGCACTGTTTGGAATATCATTGGGACACGTCATATGCCAAGAAGTCTTGATAGTTTATCCCATAAATATTGCATTTATTCTGGACTTACAACCACCCACATCAGTCAAACAACTACGTGAGACATTGGTTCATACTGGGTATTATAAGAAATTTATCAAAGGATATGCACAAATTACATCCCTAATGGAAAAATTGTTGAAAAAATATGTGAAGTTCTAGTGGAATGATGATTTCCAGAAAGGAATCGACATGTTGAAACATAAGTTAGTAACTGTGTTGATATTGATTTTTCCATATTGGAGCAAGGAATTTCATGTACACGTGGATGCATCATCAATAGCCTTGGGTGGGATCTTATCACGGCTAGGTGATAGAGAGATAGATCATCCAATCAGTTTTGCAAGTAGGAAACTATCAACATTGGAGAAACGTTACACCATAACAGAATGTGAGGGGTTGGCTATGGTTTATGCACTGTAAAAGTTTAGACACTACTTACTAGGTTCACACTTCTAGATGTACATAAATCATTTTGCGCTGAGATATCTAGTCAACAGGAAATTGTTGGGGGGAGGATATGTAGATGGATAATATTGTTTCAATAGTATGAATTTGAAGTAGTATTAAAACTAGGTAAACTTAATGCAAGATCGGGCCACTTGTCACGCATTTTTTCAGGAGAAAAGGAAGGAAACCTAGATGATAGCTTTCCATACACACAATTATTCTCTATTAAGATGGTAGATGATTATTTTACATATGTTTTACAGTTTTTTATCACATGAATGGCCTCTTCAAACATGTAGGTCATGCAGAAAAATAAATTAGTAGTAAAGGCTACATACTACCAACTAATTACAGAAAGCTTATACAAGTTGGGCAAAGAGAGAATACTACAAAATTGTGTAGTCGAATATGAAATAACAACTATACTAAAAGAATCACATGATGGGATATCATGAGATCATTATGCAGGGAAATCCATTGTTCATAAGGTATTACACGTAGGGTTATGGTGGCCTACACTCCCCAAGGATGAAAAGGAATACTTTCAGACATGTAATGTTTTTCAAAGGGTCAAAAAACCCTCCAGAAGGGATGATATGCCATTGAACACACACTTTACATTACAGGACTTTGATATGTGGGATATCGACTTCAATGGACCAATTAACCCACCAGAAAGAAGATTAAGGGTGATCCAAATCATTACAACAAAATAATATCTAACTCAATGGGTGGAAGTCACGCCAGTCCTGGGTTGCAGCGCAGAAAATGTCACAGACTTTTTGTTCAAAAATGTAGTAAATCTATTTATATGTCCTATAACATTGATGAGTGATCAAGGAACAAAATTTATCAATAAAACCATAACATCCCTGATTGAAGAATTCCAAATCCATCACCAGAAGAGCACATTCTACCACCCACGAGCTAATGGCACAATGAAAGTATTCAACAAAGTCCTAGAGAATGCAATAACAAAACATTGCAATGTGTGAAGAGATGACTGGGAATTAAGAATCCCTATGATATTATGGGCATACATGACAACCAACAGGAATTTAACAGGAAAACACATTTCAGGTTGGTCTACATATAGGAGGAAATAATGTCGATGGAATTTATTGTACCAAGCTTGTGCATCGCAGCTATCACAGATCTGTCATGAATGAATGACAGATCACAATTGGCACAACTTGAGGAGGATATATTTTCCATAGGGTTCCATCAACAAGTCAAAAAAGAGAGGGAAAAACCATGGCATGACAAATACATTAAGTTAAAAAAAATCCAAATAGGCAACTTGGTACTACTATATGATAACAAGTTTATGCAGGACCCAGGGAAGTTCCACATGCACTCATTAGGACCATATGCGATCCAAGGGGTGAAAAAGGCAGGTGCTACATAGTTGGAAACACTTGATGGAGTAGAACTGAAAGGAAGAGTGAACAATAGTCGGCTAAAACTATATCAAGAGGTATGGAAAGCTGTGAAATAGGAAGAACCTTGCAAGAAGTCCAAAAAAAAAAGAGACTACACAAAAACATACTGAAAATAGAAATTACACAGGTAGGGGAAACTATGCAAACCAAAGAAACCTGATGCAAAAATGTTCAAGTATGTGATAGTGATTACACCCTACCACGTGGTGTGATAACTATCAAGTATGAAAAAGACATAAATAACAGTTATGGACGGATAAGGACAATCCCTAAAGCAACATTTATCACAATTCATACAACCCCTACAAGGCCCAATCATAAAGCTACCATATAGATAGGGATTAAAAGAAAAATGTCGTCGATACACATGATTAGGTGGTAGTACACAACAAAAATATTCTAATGGATTCAGGAATAAAATGTCATTAACACCAACACTTGTCACACTACGGGAAAATGAGACAGGCATGAAGGTTAGTGCACAACTGGAAAACAAGGCATAACATCTGTCGGGCTTTCCAAACAAAACTCATTGTTACTTAGAAATTAAAAGGAGAACCGAGAGCATGGAGCTAGAACGAAACACAAAGCGATAAAAACTACCAGAGACAAGATAACTATAGAGATGGTGCCACCCAAATCCACAGGAGCAACATCAATGGTACCAAGAAAGAGTTTCACTAGGGCTCTCGCATTCGAACCAGATATTGAGGAAAGCCCAGGTGCCTCCTCATCAAAGCCGCCAAGGTTTCCTCATGATTACATACCACTGAAGAAGGATGAAGCCCCACTAGTCAGTTGTAGAGGAATCCATATTACAGGATGGTGACACCAGACATTCCTGAGGTAGTCATCATCAACGAGGACATGTTGGGGAAGGTGCCTCAGCTGAAATATGTCGATAATGACATTACCAACGTGGAAAAGTTCCCTGAACTTGTTCCTGGTGAATACTTGGAACTCTAAATAGATCCATAGACACAAAAGAGCCTACTAGTGGTTAAGGTTTGGGATGGAGGATTGGAGTGCACATGCCTCCTTAACTTGTTTGGCATCCCCCACTTTGGCCACAACAATGAAATCAATGCATGCGTCAAACTCCTCCTATCTTTCATACATGGGGGATACATGTGGTTGGATAGGCCAATTTGTATTAATACATACCTTATAACATGAATCACTCGACTTCCCACCCAAGGGAAAGACCCTGTAATGCTATTCGTAAACAAGAAGGAAGAAAGAGCACTATTGGAGGCTATGCAAAAAAAAAATTGCACAGTGAGAGGGATGCGCAGTTTGGATGTGCCAATGATATGAAACCTCATAGTTCAAATAGCCACACAAATTCTATCCTGAAAATTTCTTCGGAAATGATGAAAAGATCAAGTCCCATTAATAGTGATCGTAGAGTAATGTGTCAAGGGCACTACAATGAGTTTGGCCCCTTTCTTATTGAACCAATTCCTACTAGACTGCTCTGAAGCCCAAGAAAAAGGGATGTAGTTTCACTACTCTTGGATACTGATCTTAATTTCCTTCACAACATGGGTAAAGTGGGAGGATGCACAGTTCTTAGGACTAAGGGGGAAGCCGTGCATAGTGGAAAAATACTATAAATGTTTTTTATCAAAAATCAAGAGGTGGTATATGGACACCAACGTAGTTTTTTTTCTATGGTGAAATAATTTGACAGACTATCTGGAATGCACTGTGCATGTTGTTATAGATGGTTGAGGCATACGACCAATTCGTAGAATTTCGTGCAGATAGAAACCACATGTATATAAAATCCAAGAAGGATTCATGGAATGAATGAGTCTAAAAAAATTATAAGATAACCAAGGAAGACATCCATCTGGTCATACAAGATTGGAAACCAGAATAGAAAATACCAGCAGAAGGGGACGCAATTGTGTAGGAGGGGAACGATACAACAACACAACACATAGATGTAGAAATGAACCCTCTAGGAAATGGCGCAGAGGGCACCGATCAAGGAAATGATATAGAGGAATAACTAGAAACAAGGCCAACTGATTAACCTCCACAACCCTTACATCAAATAGGAAGGAAACGGTCGGACCAGAGAACATGGTCAATTGCATGGAAGAAGAAAAAGGTTGGAAAGACTCAAGTCATCTATGACCTAACAGACGATGAAATGGATAGAATTGGATAAAAAATAAGGGATTTCATGAAATAAGTCCTTGAAGAGATAACCAAGTAATAAGAATCTCTTCAAACGAAGGTGTGGGGTCAATTATCGAGGCTACAATAGTTACTAGAGACAGTCTAATTGGCACCGACACCAGGAGCAGGAAAAACCCAATAAAGGCATATCGAGGGAAGCATGGAATTGGGTATCAGAATGAAGAGCACTCAAAATATTGATACAAATAGTCGGGTTACCATACCCCGAAGTATAGGAGATTCTACAAGGACTTAGTCACGTGGGCCTCTTCATCTCCTAGATTCCAATGGAACTATTACAGGACTTTCACACATGGATCATGCAGGAAATACAGTGTAGAGAAAATACACCACTACGCTACAGGAAAATTGCATAGTCAAACAACGTGTGGAACTCGTAGAAAATGTGAAGAATGAAGCAGAAGCATAGGAAGAGAAATACAACATAGAAAAGATTGAAGTGGAAGGAAAGGATGAGAAAGCCTTAAATGAAAAAGTTGAGGCTGAAACAAAGGTTGATAAATCCTTGAAGGAGAAGAAATAAGTTGAAAAAATAGCGTATAAATTTCACACAACTATCCAAGAAGTATCGATGGTGGTAGAGCCCATAGTCCAAGAACAATTAGGAAAGATTAGAGAGGCTATATAGGACCTTCGCATAAATATCATAGAATTGGAAGTGCGCACAAAACTGGGGAACCTAAGAAAACCTAAGAAAAAGGAACCTTAATATGAAAAGGAGAGAAGTTAAAAAAAATAGGAGTGATAGTAGCAGTGACATAAGTAGGATAAAAGAGGAATTCTCATGAGTTATTGTGATTGTAGGATGTTATTTGTAAATAATCCATGAATGTCAACATAGGATTGTTGGAGCATAACCCTAACTTAAATTAGTTTATACCTAGCTTAGACTCCTAGATCTTGGTTAATACATTCATTTACACTGTATTTCACCTAATTTGGCCACATAGAGAAGAAGGGCACCTCATCCCTAGATTTTAGGGAAAACTGTTAATTTTAGATCAAGACTCAACTCCCGGTTCTTGATTTTCTCGATTTATTCTTGATTTTCTTGATTTATTCATGATTTATTCCAAATCCCCAATGAAAAAACTCATTATTATTGGGGAATGTGAACCTCCTCTTTGAGTGAGAGATTTATTCCTTAATTAATGACTTTTGTTGTTACAATTATTAGTAACTACTATTTTGGGTCAGTTAAGTGAGTTGGAACTGCTTCGCTTGTCAGTTAAGTGAGCTTAAGTGAGATAATGCGCATCACTTGAATCTTGTGGACATTAATGAGTGTGTGACATGTATCTTTAGTGGTCTAGGTCGAACTATGTGGTCTCCCTTAGCTTATGACACCTATTTTAGCTATTTCTAGCTTTTTTTTGACTAGAATTTCCATGTTGGAAATTCTATATATTCACCTCCTCTCTTCTTTTTGAGGATGGTTTCTCATGTATATTCATTTTTTATTAACATAATTCTATGATTTATGGAGAAAAAAATTTCTCTCATCTCTTGAATAACAACAAATTGTTTGTGTTCAATTTAACTAGAATTCTAGATCTATCGAGGTTTCTGCAGGAATTCTACATGGTATCAAAGCTAGATTGAATCTAGTGGATTGTACATGGTTTTGTTTGCAGGTATAGATCATCAGGAGGCACAGAAAGAAGCAATGGATAATCTCTCTTATCCCACAAAAATCATTCTAAATCCTTTCAATTACTTCAAATGGATGACATAGATCTCTCTGCTCTTCTGAAGCAAAGGGCTTTACCGGGTAACAATGGGAACGGAGAAAGAACCGACTGCTGCAGCGGAGAAGATAAAGTATTTAAATAAATTAGATGAAGCAATTGGGCTGATATGCCTATCAATTTCCAGATATCTCCTCTTTCATTTCAGTAGAGCCACTACTCCTGATGTGGTCTGGACCACATTGGAAGGACTATTCGGCAAGCAGGATGCAATGAGAGTGCATCAACTGGAGAATGAACTCATATCCCTAAGTCCAATTCATTTCAGAAACCTGAAAGAATTATTCACCAATTTCAAATCCCTCATCGTTGAACTTAATGCATTTGGAGTCATGAAAGAGGAAGAACAACTCATCCTTTCAATTCTCTCAAAATTAGGCCCTGAATATTCTGTATTTGTGTCTTCTTTTCAAGCATCTAAATTGACTCAGGAAAAATGGAAAATGCCTCCATTGAATGATTTCATTGCAGAATTGACTCAAGATAAATCTAAGTTATTCCAAATGGGTGCCATCAAGCATTCCAATAACCAAGCACTTGTGGCTACTAATGCTCCAAAGAGTAGTGGAAAAGACAAGAAAAAAGGAACGGGTAAATTTCCTGAATCGAAGAAGGAGAGATCCGCACAATCTTCAGATAAATATTCTGAGCCTAAGGGTAAGAAGAAGGAGGAAATAACACTTTTCAGCTACTGTTCCAAAGGTTTCCATCCCAAATAAAATTGCATGAGGAATACTATCGATGAGATGGCTAAGCAATTGCAGCAACACAATCTCACGGTGCCAAAAATGCAAAGAAGAAAGATGATAACATAATGGGAGGGAGAGAACGAGATGGTCATGCTTTAATGGATGTCACATCCACTCCATCATCTTGGATCCTTGATTCAGGTACATAGAACCATATGGCTTCATCAAAAGATGAATTTTCCTCCATCGAAGAAAGCACCAGATCCCCCATTTACTTGGGAGATGCCACACCCGCAAAGGTGTGTGGAGAAGGAATTGTTGATCTTGAAGGGGGATGCTTCACAAATGTGCTTCATGTTCCCTTGCTGTCCACAAATATTCTCATGATATATCAGATCACTCATTCCATATCTGGAAGGAAGGTGGAGTTCACTCCGGACTCCACAGTTATTACCGACATTTCCACAAGCTCACAACTTGCACATGGAATTGCAGATCACGGTTCTCGTTTGTATTTATTCTCCCACTTTGTTCCTAAATATATTAGCACTGTATTTTTGTCACAATCTAATGATATCATCAGGTTATGGAATGAAATATTTGTCCATCTAAACTATAAGTACTTGCATCAACTCAAAAAGGAAAACATGGTAGAAGGATTGCCAGCTATTAAAGTCACAAGCGGTGTATGTCAAGGATGCATTCTTGGAAAGCATCCAGAGAAAATTTTTGACAAAGGGAAGGCACAGAGAGATTCTTCACCTCTTGGGCTGATTCACAGTGACATCACAGGCCCATTCCTGCAGCCTTCAATCAGTAAGGCTCGATATGCACTCACCTTCATATATGATTTCTCTCGCTTTACTTGGGCATTTTTTTAAAAATTAAAATCAGAAGTATTTGAATGCCTTATAGAATTTAAAGAACTTTTTGAGAATGAGTCTGGGTGTAATATTAAGATAATTCATACTGATAATGGGGGGGGAGTATGTCAACAAATATGTGCAACAAATTTGTATTGATGTAGGTATACAACTACAACACACTGTGCCATATACACCACAGCAGAACGGTGTTGCAGAGAGGAAAAACCTGTCTTTAAAAGAGATGGCCAATTATATGCTACAGTTGAAATCATTAGCTCCCAAGATATGGGATGAAGCTATTAATTTTACAGAATACATTTAGAACCAAGTTCCTCACAAATCACTCAAAGGCACCACTCCTTTTGAATGTTGGACCGGTAAGAAACTGAAAGTGTCGCACTTTCATATTTTTGGTTCACGAGCATGGGCTCACATTTCGACAGATAAGAGGAAGGCTTTAGATCCTCAAAGTGTTGAATGCATATTTGTTGGATTTCCTGAAGGTGTCAAAGGATATAGATTTTTGGACTCTCACACTGAAAATTTCATTCTAGCTCGAAGTGTGAAGTTTGAAGAAGAATCACTGCATGATTTTTCAGAAGACCCTACCGAGGAACCACTTGTTGTCATTGATGAGGAGGAGTCAAAAAATTCTTCAAGAACTTCAGAGCAGCCATCAGAGCAGCCTTTTGGGTATGATACAGAGGATGAGGAGTAGGTCATGGTTTCTCCAACTCAGTTTCCAACTTGGGTAGAGAAAACCCTGCAAGTTGTGGGTGAACTAGTCGGTGATCCTGTGGTTACAAGAAGAACTAGATCATAGTTTTTTGGGGCTCCTAGTGCCCTGACTGCCACATAAACTTTGTTTCCCATACATTTCTATATGAAACTTGGTTTAGATCCACAGTCACACTCTGAGGCTGCTGGAAACCCACTTTGGGAGGCTGCCATGGATGAAGAGTACTCTGCTCTTATGGATAGAAACACATGGGACTTGGTTCCACTTCCAAAAGGAAGAAATCGTGTTCGATGCCGATGGATATATCAAAAAAATATTTCTACATATGGTGATATCATTAGGTACAAATATCGACTTGTCACAAAAGGATACTCACAGGTACATGGCATAGACTACACAGAAACATTTACACCTGTTGCAAAAATGGACTCCATTCGACTAGTTTTGTCCATTGTCCCTTCTCGCAGATGGGAAGTTCATCACATGAATTACATCCACAAGATGATCCATGAAAGATTCGTTTCACTGTAGTACTTCCCCACAGAGCAGCAGGTTGCAAACATCTTCACCAAGTCCTTCACTGAAAATAAATTTTCATAACTGAGAGTTATGCTTGGAGTGGTGGAGACAAGTGAGTAGGTCATTTTTGGCCACTCAGCATTTCTTTTCCTCTTTTTTTTTGGGGGGGGGGGTTTCCCATGAGTTTTTCCCTCTTTACTCTTTTCATGAGGATTTCTTTTATGTAATGAGTACCTAAAATGGCCAAGTTGTTGGGACTCAATTTTTTTTGTCATTACAATTAGGCTTAAGGGGAGGTGTTGGAGAATAACCCTAACTTACATTAGTTTATACCTAGATTAGACTCCTATATCTTGGTTAATACATTCATTTACACTTTATTTCACCTAATTTGGCCACATAGAGAAGAAGGGCGCCTCATCCCTATATTTTAGGGAAAACTGCTAATTTTAGATCAAGACTCAACTCCCGATTCTTGATTTTCTTGATTTATTCATGATTTATTCCAACTCCCCCATTAAAAAACTCATTTTTTATTGGGGAATGCACACCTCCTCTTTGAGTGAGATATTTGTTCCTTAATTAATGATTTTTTCCGTTACTATTATTAGTAACTACTATTTTGGGTCAGTTAAGTGAGTTGGAACTACTTCTCTTGTCAATTAAGTGAGATTAAGTGAGATAATGTGCATCACTTGACTCTTTTGGACATTAATTAGTGTGTGACATGTATCTTTAGTGGTCTAGGTCGAACTATGTGGTCTCCCTTAGCTTATGACACCTATTTTAGCTATTTCTATCTTTTTTTTAACTATAATTTCTATGTTGGAAATTCTATATATTCACCTCCTCTCTTTTTTTTGAGGATGGTTGATCATGTATATTCATTTTTTATTAACAAAATTCTCTGATTTATGGAGAAAAAACTTTCTCTCATCTCTTGAATATCAACAAATTTTTTGTGTTCAATTTAACTAGAATTCTAGATCTATCGGGGTTTCTGCAGGAATTCTACAAGGATTGTATATTGAACATCTATTGTAGCATAGAGCGCAACTAGAATGCCATAAATATAATAAAGACGAAAATATTTTGTGGATATTTCTCAGGAGGGGGTGAACCATAGTAACTCTGTGTCAAATTATGTTGTTGAATGGTTATTAATTCTTGTATTGTGTTAATTCATGTATGTATGGTGTTATTCCCTTCATTTACTATGGATGAATTCTATATTTACTTATATTGTTAATAAATTTGGGTGTAGTAGATTAATTGTATGTTCAAACTCCTAAATGACAATAATAAAGACTGATATGCATATGGAATTAAAGAACGAGGTCAAGTTAACTAGGATCTAGTGTGTGAAAGGATATTGTAGGTATGACAGAGAGAACCTCCCTTCTTTCCCTCACTGCTACATTATCTTGGTTCCTACAGTTCCCATCACAATAATTTGGGTGAGACTTCGCCTGCTTGCAAGTGATGCAAAAAGGGATGGTATCTATAGGGTTATTGGACCAATTACCTTGAACCCAGGGTCTTGAACCTTCCTACACACGTGCCAACAATTTGCAAAACTAATCCCACTTACTCCATTGCTTGAATTATTGCTAAATGTTTACTACATATCAATAAGAAACTCCTAGTGAGGAGATTTCTAAGAAATCCATCTTTGTTTGAATTTACTTATGCATACCATTGTGGTACATCAAATCTAGGTTCCGCTCAGAATATTTGATACCCAACTTTGAGCGCAAGGTATGAAAAATGTTAGTGTACTCTAGCACCCTCTAGTCTCTTTTCTGACATAGAGTCATCCATCTCATATACCAGTCATCATAGTTTCCAACAAGGTAAAACTCCTCCTTGAGGGCATCTACAAAGTCTTCCCAAGTTATTTCCCTCCTAAATGGCATAGATTCATCTGCAATGTACCTTTCCTAGTAACCTTCCCACAAAGATTTGACATGTGGAATGGATTTTAGGAGTGCGAAGGTGATCTTATGGATCTTGGAAATTTTTTAGACATGGTAATAACCTTCTAGTAGATTCAACCATTTTTCTAGAGAATCTACATCTTTGGCCTTTAAATAAGGGGATATCAAAATTGAATTGTACCTTAAAGGGTTCCACACCTTCGAAATGGTTGTTTGTTGAAGATGTCTCGGCTACCATCAATAGTTGCTGAAGGATTTGAGAGAAGTTGTCCATCATCTTGTTCATTTCTTGCATGAGGAATCCATTGAGAAACATCTTGAATGGATTTCATGCTCCATCATCTCTCTTTTCTTCCACCATGGGAGGTTTCTTGGGCTGGTGAGAGTGTTTTTCCTTAAGAGAAACTAGCGCAAGACCCAAATCTCTATACCCTGACCTCGTTGGGGACATGCTTTGAGAAACAAAAAGGAGAAGACTACTCTGATACCATCTATTTGGATTATGTTGAGAATGAAATGAAGGCAGAGATATAACAAAGAAACACACAAAAATATTGGAAGAAACACAATAATACAATTGAACTAATATTTTATTAATGAATGGAATACAAATACTGTAAAGTTCAAAGAACACAAAATTTTTAGAATGGGGTAGCTTATCTCTAAAGAGAAATAGATGTTGGTTATTCTTCATTCACAAAAAGATTTACATCACACATCATTGCATGCTTAAAGGACCTCCCTCACCTCAATTATATATGAGAGAGTGAAAAAAGAATAATTCACATAATGGATGTAGGATAAATTGGTCTATTTTACAAAATTCCATAAGCATGTAAAACACTAGGACTTCCCCAAAGGTCATCCATCCCAGTACTACTCTATCCCAAGAACACTAAACTACAAAGTTCTAATGGAATCCGGTTCATTAACATTGTAGGAAATACATTCCATTACAAATGGAGATGGAATTACATTACATTCCCCATCAAAAGGGTGTATGTCATGGTTTATCAAAACTAGAAGCTTGGAAATGTTGATTCAACGGAGAAGGTGGATGGCCACCAAGATCCACCTAGATCATTCTCATGAGCCATTTTCAACTCATTCTCTAAAATAGATAAAAAAAATGCTCTTACATTTACATCCCCAATGAAATGATTTCAGTTCCATATGGTTTTATCAGAGATCAAATAATTATGAAGATAAAAATCACAAAGTAAATTTCTTCTCTTCTGTGGACTTGATAAATACATATTACAACATGTCCTTCTAGTACTTTTTAAATCCATACGCCTATTAGAGATGATTCCTTCTATCTAAAACCTTAACCATTTTATTTCAAATACAATGCATAAACTAGTGAAGGTGACCTGAGTGTCAAGGTCTTTGATACTAATCACTAATTTTTATTATTCTTTGTTTTAAGTTTTCAATTTCTTCATCTTTTTCATTGATTAAATTTTGTTTCTCCGTTATTTCCTCTTTTAGATGATCACGACTCTTTTCTACTATTTCCAACTTTCTATGATGAGTATACAAATGAATATACTCCTATTTATGAGAGTCTACCAAGTGTTTCCATGTATCATTTTCTAAACTCAACCCTTTTACTTGCTACCTCAATTGTTCAATTTCATCTTTCTCTACAGTTAATCCCTTGAGTTGTTATTTTAATATTTTGATCCATATTTATGAGCGGAATGAAATAAAAAATAGATCTATAACATTAACACAGATATACAGAGAACAATGACAGATATATTGTGGAACTCAACTTCTATTCAATAAATAAATATCTTGAAACTGTAAAATGTGGAATGAAAAAAAGCTTGCTTGAATGGTGGTAGCTAATCTCTGAGAAGAGATGTGGCAGCTACGTGCATTCATCTAACCATAGTACAATGAGGCCTATAGGCCCTTTTAGCATCAAGAAGTAAACAAAAAACCCTATACATCCAAAAATATAACCCTAGGAGATGAAGCGCCAAAAATCATGTGGGCTCCGATGGGGTAAGTTGGTACATCAACTTACCGAGGTCCTAAATTTTGCATATGATCTATGTTTTAGGTGCAGGATATCCCATTGGAAAGGTATATCTGAAGAATACAAATTATTCCATCACACTCTAACTCTATTTATAGTGTGATTTTGGCAGGCCAAAAAACCATTGTTTAGGATGTCAAAACGACCACGTAAGTTTAGGACCCAAAAATCTATAAAAAAACTACCAAGATGAAAAATATAACTGCCAAGATAAACATTGTTTGTGATCCATATGGAAGAGGTGAATGGCCAATGATATCCACCTAGATCAATCCTCCCTCCTTAGGAAGCAATGGTCTATATTATGTTGATTTCCCCCATCAAATGAGGAAATTTCTGTTGAATTTTTCCCTGGGTGGGCCACTTTCCTTCGTGCAGGAGCTGCCCCGCTTTGAAAAATTGATAAAGATGAAGCTTCTATTGGTGAGTTACCTATTGGCATATTTTATAGGAAGAGTGTGCTTGTCATTGATGGCAAGAAAAACAACGATGATGGAAAACACGAAAATCATAAGCTCAGGAGGAGGACCGAATAGTAAGCAGAGATAGAATAAAACACATAAGCTCAGGAGGAGAAGCGAACAATATGCAGAGATCAAAGATTGGAAGTAAAAGAATAATCTCAGGGTGAGAAGCCTCAACAACTATCCAATCAATAAATTTATGGTGTTGATCATATCATATAATGGACATCGGTCATATGAGTGACCGTGGGCTTGAGGACCATTGGAGGATTATGAACGTCAGATCTGCAAGCCATATCAATGGCAGGGATGAATTGCGGGGATCGAAATAAGAATTAAACATCTCTCTAGTTCCAATCCCATAATTGTTCTAGATCGTCAGATCTCATAGACTCGGATATCGACGATTTTGGTTGATCCAACAAGTGATCAAATTAAGTCAGATTGAGTTGTGACCATCAGATGTGAAATCACCAAATCAACGCAGGGATATATTGTGGATATTGGAAGGAGAATTAAATATCGCGCTAGTTCCAATCCCACAATTATTTAGGACCATCAAATATTATAGCCTCGAAGATCGAAGATTGTAGTTGAATCACCAATGATGCACAATTTCAAATTGCAGAGTTTTGGTGATGAGTTAAATCACTTGCAAGTTGTGTTTCCACAACCATCCTTGATCGTTGATCTTCTTTGAGAATCTTCACAACTGACGGATCACTTTAAGTGGAAGGATAGGATAAGAGGGGATAAAGGGTTGAGAATTTTATTATCCGAATACCCGTTAGCCGTCGGATCATTTTAAAGTGGAAGGATAGGATAAGTGAGGTAAAAGATCTGAGATCTCATTTAGCGAATTTTCGTCAGCCGTTGGATCATTCTAAGTGAAAGGAGAAGATAAGATAGAAGAGCTACATCACAGACAGATCTAGCCATCGATCCAAGATCATGATTGAAAAACAACATTTATTTCGGGTATAAATATGAAAGGACGTTAACCTCTGGAAAAATCTCACTTCATATTTTTCAGTTTGAGATTTGAAAAACATGAAGCCCAGAGAGCCGGAAATCCGAAATGAATAAGGACAATAGGATCTAGAGAACATACAATGACCATTATATCAGGGATATCTACATCAACAGATCATGTCAGCAGACCATATCAGCAAGGATGTGTGGCAGACCACATCAACAAGGACATGAGTTGTCTGATCTGAAAGATCACTTCAGGTGTACTCTCAACCGTTGATCATAGTACAGTGGAAGGATAGTGTAATTTTGAAAAATTGAAATATTGAAGTTCCAAAGGGAGAATTTCTGACAACTTTCCATCTGAATGTTTCATTAAGACCTATCCATCAGATTGAACAATGAAAGGATGAGTGTAAGGATCAAATCTAACCATTGATTTGTTTCCATGAAATAAACCGTCTGATTTGGTTGAAAGGTCAAATTTCCAAAGTGAACAAGGATCATTGATCCGAGAGGGACACACGTCAATGGATTGTCAATTCCATAAGTTTGGCATATGGGAAAAGTGAGGTATGATATTTGAAACTCTCAGAGCCCAGATCACGAAGTAAATCTCAACCATTGATTCATGAAGGGTAGATATGATCTGCAAACTTGAGTGGATAGATCTGAACCATCAGTTTAGGAGCACCATCAAGATCGTGAGATCGATGGTCCCATCACATTGTGGGGCAAAAACATGCTCGTGTCTTAATTTTTCATGAGCAGGTTACAATCGAAACCACGGTTTTGGAGAAAGGACGTGTGGAGGCTTGTAGTGAATTGCAGGGTGAAAAGCGGGTTTCCCTCAAACCACCTTTGGCCATGCCCACAATCGAATGTTCACATCAGTGGAATATAGGGGAAGGAGATAATGCTTCCAGGCTCCACCTTGGAGTATAATACAACGTCGTTGATCAAAGGGTTGTTGTTTCATCTCGTGATTTATTGATCAGTTACGATTTAGTTACACTAACTTAATCATTGTTCCTGGGCATTGGAATCATGGCTCTTGAGAGATGATATTCCTGACATTGATTGTTGGATATGTAGAGTGTAACAGATGATGAGAGCGTGAATAAAAGAAAGATGTCGAGACAGAGGAAGGATGTTGTTTCTCGGTAAAACAAGTTGGACTATATGTAATCAAGTAGAGAGCATGAACAGTGTGTGAGAGATGAAGAGATGAAGAAAACAAGTTGGACAGAGCAGAAATTGTGAAAACAACAGACTATATGAGAACCTAAGAGCAAGAGAAGAACATAGGAAGAGAATATGGAAAGAAACAACAAGTGGAGCCAAGCATGAACACACAGAACCATACCAGAGTTGCAGAACAAAGAAGAACCGGTAAACATTGAAATGTTTGTATTATTGTAAAGTATTATTCAAGAAAATTTATAGTGAACAGGGTGGTAGGGTGGTGCTAGGGAGGACTGTTTTTCTCAGAGTTTCAAGTGGGTGCTTGAACACATGAAGTTGTAGCTTCCTTCTGGTTGCAGACAGAAAATCCAGGGTGGTAGGGTGGTGCAAGGGAAAATAATTATTCTCTTTTATACAGGTTGGTTCCTATGTGACTGAAAGTTTGTTCTTCCATCCATTTGGTGTTGGAACACTCAAGGAGTTGGTGCGTCCTTCTAGTGGGTGCTAGAGAAACTAGAGAGTTGGTGCTCTCAACAAGTTTCATATTTCTAAAGAAGAGGTTGTAGCCTCATTTTGAGTTTGTTCTCAAAGAAAGATGATGTACAAAACTTAAAATATTGTCTATCATTCCAAAAAGAAGAGGTTTTCTCTCTTTATGGGTTTCCTCATGAATATATGTCTCTGTGTATATCATGTGTGTCAAGTTTCTAAATTGAAGCTTTGAATGACCTGAAACACTAAATTGTCAAACCAGGGTTGGTAAACTTCGAGCTGATACACAGTATGTGCAGGTAAGCGTCTAGTCTCTATCTGAATGCTATCCTAAGAAGAAAACACACACTTATTCTGAGAACTTGAATCTTAATGGCTAACTTGAAACTAAGCATTTCCTATTTAAGTCATAAACAGAAAAACAGTCTTGTGCTCAAATGTTGGTGCTGCTGTTTCTATTCAAAAGTGTGGTTCCATAAGATTATTTTACCTCTATGCTCAATCATCTGCCATCATCATTTCTGTTTAAGTCCGGACACATAGAGTATTGTCGAAAATGCATTCATTCTGAGCAGCAAAAAATCAATCTAATTCTGTCTACAGGAAAATAGAGTACTTATCCTATCTACTGGTACCAAGAGCTCCTTTTGTTCTAACTGTAATCTAACTATTCTAAGAAGGCAAGGTAACTACTGTCTAACAAAGCAAAATGCATGCTAATTATGAGTTATATTCGAATTGAAAATGAAAAGCCACACAATACCACGTTCGTACTCTTAACCCTACAGGCATCAGTCATGTGTTTTATATTCACCAACGTAAAAGATAACAGTCTGTGGGAAATGATTCTGTTGGAGAACGATACGATTCTGAAACAACCAAATCGATTACACACTATGAGCTGCAGATATACCATTCATGTAAGCAAATGATAATGTGCTAAAACAACTAAATCTACGAGCTTAAGCTACCTCGTATGCAAGTTCTAAAGCACAGAAATGAACTAAATCTATGACAGCATAAAACTAAATCTATTGCAAAATAAGGCAGCGACTTGCACCGGTTTGGCGGGCCCAACCAAACGGCAAAAATGTTGTAAGTGGTAACCAAAGCCGACTATAACATTCTATACGATCACTGTGTAAACTTCGTGCTTCATTAACTCAGGAAAGAAATACTCAAATCATAAGACAGTCGGGTACCATAATGCAACAGTAGTCTGTATTCAAAAACATGTGTTCACAACATAGCATAATCTAGCAACAATAACAACAACCCGTTCTCTGGAGTGATCGCGGGTTTATATCAAAATCCTTTTGTTTGTAAAATTCTAAAACAAAGGTGCATAAAACAAACGGATCCCCCGATCTGAAAATAGTTCTTGAAATCAAATTGAAATGTACTTCATAGCTTCGTGACACATAGTGTGAACGATGAGGAATAATCGACCCAGTTTTATCATTGGCTTTCAAGCATCCTGTGGTGATGACTCCAACTGTCATGCGAGCTCTCTGTCTCCCATCCGGACCATAACGCACAGATCCTGAGCGGCTCCATTGGTATCTTCGTGGGTACGAGTGGGTACCTGGTACCGGTATCCTGTTCCAAAAATAGAAGTGGTACCTAACCCAAGTGACATTAGTCCCAATATCAATTTAAAGCATTAAAGTGCACAAAAATAGCTTGAAATGCAAAGATACCTTAGGTAACCCCATTGAATGGTAGGGAGATGTTAATTATGTAAAAACGAGGCCAAAAGGGTGGTACTGGCATATAAATGGAGGTCTGTGGTATATAATATAGGCAAAGAACATGATCAAAACCGGGGACCAACATGCCCCCACACTGAAGTCCTTGCCTGTCCTCAGGCAACAAAAATCAAAAACTGGTAGCCATCAAAGGGTTGCAGCGGCTGCAAACAGCATCTGTAGCCTCTCCTTCTTCTTCAGATTCCTAATTTCTTTCTTAAGGACCCTGTTGATTATGACATGCTTCCTAGCAATCCTCTGAAGTTGTCTGTTCCTTTTGAAAACATCCTTATTCCTATGCTTTATCCTTTCAACTTTGGATAAGAGGTGATTTACCCTGAGCTTCAGGAGTTCGTTTTCGGTTTTAACATGCCTGTCCAATACACGGTACTCATGCAACTTCTCCTTCAATCTGTTGTTCCTGCCCTCTAGTTTCGTCACCATTGGCTTCAAGGACCGACTAGAGGAGAGGTCATAGTGGGTTTCAAATGTTTTCTCTTGTCTGGGCTGTGCTGGAGGGCTAGACGCATGGGTTAGCTCTTCGGGACTCTGAGCAGTGGTGTGAAATCTATCGACATCATGGTCTGAACTGAATTCAGGAGTAAACTGATCTGGGCTATGCTCATAAGTGTCAACTGGATCAAAATTACGATCTGGGCTGAGTTCATGGGTGTACTCATTTTTGTTTTTTTCATAGGTGTTAGCTGGACTAGGTTCGGGAGTGGGTTCTTTTGGCATTTGAACAGAGGTACAGGTTGGTACTTGGATGGACTCATTCTGCACAGTTTTCTTGGGTGTAGTGGCCTGCCGATTGGTTCTACAATTTTTTCGAATGAGCTGGGACAAAGTCCAAGTCATCTCAGATGGCTCCGGGGCCTCCTCGTGACCATCTATACTTTCCAATATTTCTTGTGTGGGGTAACTGGGTACCAAGTCGTCCATTCCCGACAATACGCTTTTACATTTTCTTTTCAGGTTCCTCCTAGGCTTATCAGTTGATTCGACTAGTTCCTCCACATAAATTATGTTATCGGCAGCTGGGGGAGAACTCGGGACTTCAATGTCCACTTCTGTAGGTGTGGTGGCCTTCCTAGTTTCAGCATTGGTTTCTACCTCATCATCAATTGGAGGTTCGGGCTCAGGGTTCCCAGCAGAGTCTTTAGTCAAGGTTTTGACTTTCTTCTTCTTGGAGTTCGACTTTTTGTGTGGGGAAACAGGCTTCACCTTCTTAGCTTTCGACTGGGCATGGGTGAGGGTTTTTACCGTGAAGAGGTCCCACGTTTCTTACTTTTTCGATAGTGCAGATATGATCAATATTTTAACTAAACCGAAGTGAAATAAACTCCCCCGAAACTCACTAACCCTTTGGACCTGTTTGGCCATCCTTTTTAGACTTTTTAACAAGAAATAGGGTATGTTCAGCGGAGTACCTGTGAAGTGAAACATGAGTCGGGCGTGGCAGGGGAATATAATGGTATATTGACCCTCACACGTTAGGTAACGCTAGAGGATGATCAACACTTGAGCCCACTGTGGCTCCAGCCAAGACTGTGACGTTCCCTCGGACCATCTGGTCTCCCGGTACTGAGGTTTCAACAGCTGTGCACAGAGCTTCTTATCCACCGGTTGTCCTTTTGTCCATCTTTGGCCTGTGGCGGGCAATTGAATTGCCTCTGCAATGAACTCCTCTGTGACCCCAAACTCAAGTTCACCCACCTTGGCGGTCTCACCATCGAAATGCAACGCAAACTGGAGTGTGATTGCATCATTATACCCATCAAACGTCTTCAGAAATGGCTCCCACCCTGCTTGCTTAAAAATATATTTCGTTGCTCCATACTTCGGGAGCGCTTCCAGGTCAGCGTATGTTTCCGGTTTGTGGCGATTGGCTACCATGGCTCTTCTTGGCATCACAGGGAAAGTCGATCGGTGGCAGCAGAGGTTGGATGAGGGCGACGAGGGGACGAGAGCGATGAAAGGGGAGAATGCGATAGAGAATGTGGTGAAAGGAACGGTTGGGACGAAAACGATATGAAAAGATTTGAATTGTTGTGGAGATAGATAGGGTGTCGGATCATGATGGAGGTCGTACGAGGGTGTAGAGTTATTATATTCGAGTCAAATCGAACTAAGTCCCGGTAATGGTGGATGTTTATGACACGAAATGGCATGGTAGGTTAGTTTACTAGGTACAGGTCGTGGAAATGATGAAATGCTATGGAGTAATTAAGGTACCCTTAATTCAAACTTATTAGAATGCAAATTAATACAATAAATCCATATGAACTAAACACACCTGAGTTACATTACCTATCTCCATGTTCATTCAAGCTTTGCTGTGGAATTATCTTTTGAAGCTAAGTCTGGATTTGGAGGCACGAAAGTTGTAGTTGCTCTGGTCTTTCTGCTAGACCTGTAACTAATAAAATCTGTGCTGGTACTTGACTGGTACCACTGGAACATTCAGGAGTCTACAGAAGAATTTGAACAAATAATATCGTCCTGAGAAAAAAAATTCCTATGTATAACAACAGAGTATCTTAGGATGACCCCTGAACCTGGCTTTTGTTCTGGCCTGAAAAAGATCAACTGAAATCATGTCTTCAATCAGCTTCAAAGATTCACCCATGGTACAAGTCTGATTTGTGTGAATAGATGTGCCGGAGTCGAACACAAACAGAAATCATCAGATTACCATCCATTAATGAATGTTGTTAACCGATGCGAGATGAACCACCTGTGATTTCAATGGGCCTCAAGGTACCTACAGCACATCCTAAACAGGTACGAATAGAGGTGTCGATGTCGAGTCACCTGTAGGATCTATCAGCCAAGAGACATTGGTGAATTCCCATGGTTGTTAGCAAAGACATCTGCCATTAAGGCATGCAGAGTCCAAGGTGCTAAATAATCTCTAATCTCTGCTCCAGATAAGGTGTTGATGTCGATGGAGTGAGATTTGTTGGAAGGTGGACTTTAACGTATTCCACATCATCCAACACAAGTGCAGATAGAAATTTTGCAGACATAATTTTTGAACAGTAATCACCTGCTTGTGGATTTTATGAGCCCAAGCTAGTTCATGCTCATTGCTTCCTCATATTTGGAGAGTCTGAGGAAATGCCAAAAGAAGAATCTAAGGGGGTTTCTTTCCCATAATAATTCACCAGGTCTCGTAAAGAATAATCCTTCCTGATAAATGCCCCTTTCATTTTTAATGAGCAAACGAAGGGAGCAAACAAGCTCGAATGTACCTGGTGCAAAACAAGTTAGTCATGCTGATAAGAAAATATCATGAAATAACAGTCTTACCTTCTTACCTGTTGTGAATTCAGTTCTGCACTTGTTCTGAGGAGCCTGAAAAACTGAAAACAAAGCATCAACACATCCAAGAGAAAGAAAATAAATGTTTTTTTCTTTTTATATTATTTGATTTTTTTTTTATAATTTTTTTTATTTTTCTGCTGGAGATCTCTTATGTACAGAATTAAAACAGTTTGAGTGATCAAAGATCGGCAAGAGGAGAAGACTCTCCCCCTACTATCTTCAGTTCTTCTTGCTTGGCCACTTCCTGTAAGAAATCATCTTTTGACAAAGGTTTGTTGTATACTTTCAGTCGATGTCCATTCACTACAAAGGAGTTCTGAGAATCGTCTATGGTTTTAATCTTGACAGAACCGTTATCAAAAATAGTTTCTACTTCGTAAGGTCCCAACCATCTCTTTGTAAGTTTTCCTTTGAAAGTTTTGTATTTGGAATCGAAGAGTAATGTCCAATCCCCTGGTTGGAAATGCTTTTTCTTGATGTATTTGTCATGCCACTTGCTGCGTTGACTTTGCACAAGGATGGTCCTTTGAATAGCATCCTGCCTCATTTATCCCAATTCGTTAAGTTGCATGACCCTCTGTTTCTGTGCTTCACTCAAATCCAACCCCAACTCTGCTGCTAGGCGGAATGTATGGATCTGAAACTCTATGGGGAGGAGAATTTGTTTACCGAATACCAACTCGTAAGGAGTATGACCAGTGGTATTCCTCCATGTAGTCCGGTATGCCCATAAAGCTTCTGGAAGTCTATCTGCCCAGTCTTTATGATGCAATTGTATGGTCTTGGTTAGAATTGCTTCCAGAACTTTGTTTGTCGATTCCACTTGCCCATTGGCTTGTGGATGGTAGGGAGAGGACTTAAAGTGTTTGATCCCATATCTGTCAGTGAGTTCTTTCATCAATTTGGAAGTAAATTGAGCACCTTGGTCTGTGATAATCTCTCGTGGAACATCGAAGCGGGTAAATATCTCTTCATACATAAACTCAATCACTGATTTCTCAGTTTCCTGATATAGGGCTTTTGCCTCTACCCACTTGGTCACAAAATCTGTGCACACCAGGATGTACTTTTTCTTCCTTAACATTGGAGCAATTGGCCCTACAAAATCTAGTGCCCATTTATCAAAGGGTTCAATTACAACTTGTGTTCGTAAGGGCATTTCGTCTGCTGCAATGGGCCTTCCCATCCTTTGACAACTGTCACAGCTTCTTACATATTTCGTTGCATCTTTGAACAGTGTCGGCCAATAGTATCCTGATTGCAAGACTTTGTATGTTGTTCTCTTGTCAGAGAAATGTCCTCCACATGGCCCATCATGACAGGCCTGGAAGATATCGGGAATTTCATCTTCCCAGACACATCTCCTAATAATCATTTCAGGACTTGTATAGAAGAGATCAATCCCTACCCAAGAATAGTAAGCACTCTGTTGGATAATTCTTTTCTTTTGTGGAGGCGATAAGTGAGATGGTAATCTTCATGTAGCTAAGTATTTTGTTGTATCTGCAAACCAAGGGGTCTTGGAAGCTACTACAAACAAATGTTCATCAGGGAAGTTATCGTCCACTGGGGTACCGGTACTATCTTGGGGAATACGAGAAAGAAAATCTGCAACTACATTCTCTTTCCCTGGCCGATCAACGATGGTAATGTTGAATTCTTGAAGCAGTAAAAGC